>PVKZ01000046.1:167674-767674 GCA_004027375.1 Macroglossus sobrinus | reverse complement strand
GATGAGGATTTCTAAGGAGAAAATATTTTTATAATCATCTAGTGAAGTCCATTTCGAGTCATGTTTCAGTATAGTTGCTCTTAAAATTTTTTTAAATTTTCAAGTATGTGGCCCAGCTTCCTGCTTATTTCATTATTTTTTGCTACTTATTTACCTTATTCTCAAAGTAGAAGGAAGTTATGCAGTATTACAGGGAAGAATAGACCAATGTGCATTCTCTTCTAAAACCACTTATATACAGCCATCACAATGATATAATTCCAGATCAACATAAGCTCAATGTAGAGTAACTCTCTAGATATGACAGAAGGATACTAAAAATATTGAAAAAAAACCCCAGCACAATGCATTTTCAATGTAATATTTGAATATGTCGGTAAAAATTTTCCTAGAATATAACTCAGACCTTGCTAAATCAGTGTTTTTTTTTCATATTTATATTGTAAAGATGTATAAGTAAATGTAATAGGTTTTCTTGAAAAATATAACTGTAAAAACTAAAGCTGTTTAGAAATTAGTATTTTTTCTTTTCATGAAAAATTATTTCTCTATAAAGCTGACATCTTAAATAAAAAAACTGAACATATATCTGAAAGACAGTAAGTATAATCTAAAGTTTGGGGCAAAAAATGCCTTCTTATATCCATATTGTGTAATATATAGTAAGGTGATTAATGCAGAAGCATTATACTTTTGATAAAATATCTTGATATAAGAGAATGTCTGAGCATTAGCTACATAAGAAATAAATATAAAATAAAATAAAAATTTAAATGAGACATTTTAGGGTAATTAATATAACACATTTGCATAACTTAATAATTTAATTATAGTATCGACTATAATTTTCATAATGTACAAAGTACAAATTTAACTTTTTTAAAACTGTAATTTATATTAGTTTAGCATTGCTTCCAAAGTTAAGAAAATTGCAAGACACAAAATACTCACTAAACAAATCATGGTAAATAAATTTTGTGTACAAATAAAAACATTTTATTATTTTGGTGGAAGATAGATCAATTTATCCTTGGGAATGATAGTATTTTTCTACAGAACATTTCTGTTCAGCTAAACATAAATTCTGTATGTTTATTAAAAGTAAATGAGCTTATTAAAAAATAATAGCAATATCTCGAGTCAGTCGTTAGTAACAATCTAAAATGTGAAAATGGTAATAAAACATGTACTGATGAGAAAAAACAGACAGTTGTAGAAAAATATATTACTATTACCCATTAGCCTACTTTATCAACAAAAAGAGAAGTGTTCTCATATCTAGAGAGGCATTTTTAAAAAAATAGTCATTATTGAAAATAGCAGTAAGAAATGATTAAATACCTCAATTTCCTCAAGAAAATTAATGACAAATACAATACTGAACAATACAGATATATTATTAACTATGTACACACAGAAACATATAAGATATAAATGTCTTGAGAACGGTATTTTATCAAATATTTATAATTTTTATTTTATTTAATTTTTACTTCAAAAAATAACATAAACAAAATCACAAATAAGCAGGATTATTTACCCAGCAACAATTAACATGCAGTAAGCTAATACATCTTTAAAATATATTTTCAAAATCCTGAGCCATAATATAATTACCACTTTTTATCTATAAGATCTCTATTTTACTAAATAAAAATGTTCCCATTTTTAGTGGATGTTAAAGTTTAATAATGTTTTGTCATTGTAAGAAATTCAAGATATTCCACAAAGGTATTGGCCCTATGTTTTCCCTTCCCAGGTCTTCAAAGATTCCATAAAATAACAAACATGTTAAAGATGTATCTCTAAAGGACCTAATTATGTATTGATATTGTATTATATGAGTAAATGTGATAAGGCAGGTCCTCACCCTAGAATGTCTGAGTGCTATGTTCAACAATTTCACTGATAAACTCTGAAAAATTTACTTAGCCTTCCTTGGTTTATTAGCTTTACATGGATAGTGGAATGGGGGTAATGCAAATTCCTCACATACACTGCTGCCTGCTGCCCTTAACTGTCATTTCATCATCAGTCTAAATCACATAGTCAGAGGTAGCAGTCGGAAGACTGATTAACCCCTGCAAACCTTGTGCATGTGCGCGCGCACACACACACACACACACACACACACACACACACACACAGAGGTGTGTACATTTTAAAGCATAAATACTATCTGCCCCAGTCACTACTGATTACATGATGCCTAAGAGTCAATTTAAAAAAATATCGAAAAGCAAGAAAAAAGGGCACACTGCCAAGAGGCAGAAGCAATCAACAGAGTAGGACTCACAGGTGACACAAATGTTGTACCTATCAGATAGAGAATTTAAAATAAGTATAATTGACATGTTAAGACTGAAGTAGAAAAGATGGACAACATGCATGAAAAGTAAAGAAATTTCAGCAGATAGGTGGACATCATAAGAAAGACTTAAATGAGAGGCCTGTGGTGGAGAAGACACAATGTGCTGAGGGGTCTTGGGCTAGACTGGACAGTGGGCAGGATGCAGATGACTTTGAAGCAGCACTTGGAGGACACAATGAAGAATCCATCCATTGTTGGAGTCTTGACCTGGGCTGTTGTGGGATCTTGTCAGATAAGGATGCTGAGGTGATATCTATTCTAGCCCAGCAAGCAGCTAAGCTCACCTCTGACCCCACTGATATTCCTGTGGTGTGTCTAGAATCATATAACGAAAATATTATTATCCAGAAACATGATGACATCACAGTAGCAGTGTACAAAATGGCCTCTTGATTTCTTGTATCAGTTCTCCAGCCGTCTGACATAGGGACTTGATCCTACCTATGGTAATTATCTTAAAGAGCTATTAAAGTTCTAGTAGGTAGGCCATTCTTTTAATGTGTATTGGGCACTTTCCTATTAATTCTAGAGTAAGCTGCTTTTTGATACTTTGTGGATTGACTCATCAAAATATTAGTATGAAAGATCATGTTTTGAAGCAGCTTGTCTAGGTCACTTTGTATAAACATTTTTATGTTCAATAAATCTGACTGGAAGGGGAGAAAGTTAAATGAACATGCTAGAAATAACAGAAAACAGGACATGGCAAAATGTTAGAAAATTAGCTTGAAGTCATTGTATAGAGATCTTAAATGCCTGGTTAAGAGGTTTAGACATTTTATTTAATTAAATGAAAATTAAATCCATTTATTTTTCAATTAGAGTGACTAAAAACTTCTGAACAAAGGTAATTTTTACGTAATAAATAAGGAAGATTAAAGCAGTAGTAATATATAGGATGAATTAGAGGAGGAAAGGCTGACTTGTAGTAAAGAGAAATAGAAACAGAGAAGAAGATATGGATGACAAATATTATAAATCTCAATGTACAAAATATACAATATACAGCATTAGAATATAGACAACATATAAAATTATACAAAAAAAAAGTTAGAGTTAGAAGAAATCTCAGAAGTCATATAAACCAATCTCTTTCATTTAGAAATAAGCAAACTATAGCTCACAGAAACTTGGACACAAGTCACACGATTAGATATTTTCTGAGCTGGAACTTGAATTAAGCTTTCTTGATTCTAAAGCTTAATTTCTTTGATAGCAAAAATGTTTTATCCGTCTCAATAATGTTTGACAAATCATCATATGAATTAAATGTAGAAATGTGTAAACCAAAGAAAAAAGCAGAAATTCCCAGCCTCCAAAACAAGATGATGAACTATTAACAGAAGTAGAAGAATTTTTGAGAGAGAATAGTAGTAACTTGAATATTTTTGTACAGATATCAATCAGTGAGAAAAATAAATTAATTGGAAAAGTCTATTAATATTTCACTATTCACTGATTCATTCATTCTTTCAATATTATTTATTAAGTTCATATTATGTGCCAGGCACTATACTAGGTATTAGAAGTTTTGGTCAAAGCCATAGCAATGATAGGATATAAGAAAGATAACATGGTAAAAATGTTGAAGATATGAGAAACAGTAAAGAAATTAAGGAGACAGAAGAGCAGTCAAAGGGTAAAATGAGAATCAGAATAGTAGTGCATTAGAGAAGCTAAAGAAAGTGATTAATAATGGCAGATGCAATGAGGCAACAAGCAAAAATATATATATATATAAAATATAGTAAATAATAACCATGGAGAAAATCATTTGAAATAAAGTCCTGGGGCAAAGGTCAAACTGTAGAGGGTTAAAGTTTAGGAACTAATGAAGGTGTGAAGGAAGCATCTGTAAAAATACATACCCAAGAAACATGGTGTGTGTGTGTGTGTGTGTGTGTGTGTGTACTCGTGCTCATGCATGGAAGAGATGGGGGTGGGAGTAATCATTTCAAAGTAGCTTGAAGATGCGACAAAATAGAAAGAAGGGATTATCACGGAGACTTCAACAGTAATTTGAGGAGAAACAAAATCATGAGAGACTGAAATGCAAGAGAGACAAAAATAATTAATGGAGAAAACTGCCAGAGAAATTAACAGAAGCAAGAATCAAAAACACAAATAGAAGATTAGCTGTGATGGAAAAGAAAATACTTGTAGGGTAAAAGAAGACTGATAATAATACAAAGAAATAAGGCAAAAAGGAGGGTGGCTCAGGAAGTGTGAATTGAATCTGACTAAATTTATTGAAAGCTCTCAGTACTACTTCCCACACGGGACATCTGTAAGAAAACATCCATAATCCCACACAGGAATCTCATCGTCCAATGACTTCCCTAGATTGTCAGTATCCTTGCTCTAAGGTCTTAGTCATGACCCCAAATACCTTGAAATAAGACCATTCATTGCCTCTCTTCAAATTCCATGGCATCCCTCAGTACTACTCTAGACCTCGGTCAGACCCTGCCCAGAACTTTACTCAGTTCTAGCACCAAAGCAATTCCCAATTCTGGCATCAAAACAACGCAGGCTGTTTGAGGAAAATCACTTCTATTCAAATATCTTACCTCTGTAATTCTTAGTTATCAGGTACAGGCCAATTTATCCCCTAATGTCTTCTCTCTAAATTCTTCATCTCCTCTGCTTTTTTTTTTTTTTTTACCATTTTAATCTCCTCTAATTCTTTTAGCTGTATTTTCAAGAATTTTTATCCACTGTTAACAAACTTCCTGATATCATTAATCTTTCTTCAGAATGGTTTCTGCATATCCCTACCTTAAGAAACATTTAGCTCAACATTGCAGACTTTGCTTCCAGTGTAGCTCTCATCTGCAAAGCTACTTATTCTTTCATATTTCATAGTCCATGGATCCAGGAGAGGGTGGCTCCCTAGAGATAAATGGCCCATTATTCCCTCACCGTAATGTACATGTCTTTATTTCTATTAAGCATGCCACTTACCTGTAACATCCATTAATAATTCAGTTTGCTAATATCTATCTAACTTCCAATCACTATCCTTTTAGTCAATGATAATTTAGGGAATTGGTTGTCAGCCATCTTATTTATCCCAAATCCTACAGTAATGCTAGGAGATTTCAACACACCTACAGAAAATTGTTCAATAATCTTGAACCACATTATCTTCAAATTTCAATGATCTTCACTTTTTTTCTCTCTATCACCCCCCTCCCACACATACATACATACTTTTGGGGAAATATTATGGATCTTAGAATCCAATGAAACTATTCAAAATCAGAAATACTAAATTTCAATATCTCAAATTCTGATTAAAATCATTCATTCTGTTAGGTCTCTTACTCTCACTTTACTTGATCTTCATTTCATACTTTTCATTCTTTGGTCTCCCAATTCCTGCCAGTATATATCTCACTCTTTGCCTTCTTTTCTTCCTTACCCACCCTGGACTCTATGATTGATAATCTAAACCACTCTTGTACCAACATTCAGATCTTCCAAACACTTATCAGAACTCTAAAATTGGTTCAATGACAAAATCTGATATCTCCACATCTAGGCAACTGAGTATCATTTACACAAAGCATACAGCCATAGAGATAGGCACATTGCAAACTCATGGTTTCCAACATTTGCTCTGCTACTATCACTAAAAACCTTTTAACTTAATCATTTCCCATCACTTTTATCCAACAGCTATTTTAAACTTACCCATTTTTAATCAAACATCATATTCAACTACTAGACCTCCAACCTCAGGAATTTGTCTCAAAAACTACCATCACAATCTGAATCACAGCAACAACAAAACTGAAGCAATCAAACACAATAACCTTCAATTTAACATTCTTTTATTTAAACTTGCTATTTCCAACTCTTTCATGTATTTTCTTCATGTCTAAATGATAAATAAGAGCTTCTTTCTATTTACAAACTCCATCTGTATGTTCAGTCCATCCCTCACCTCTAAAACTTTTCTTCTAGTCATCCTTTTTCCCTGAATTTTCAACCTATCTTTTCCTAAAAGATCCTTTCCTACAGCATATAAACACATGACGGATTCCCTATTCTAAAAGAGGAGTACCTACAGTGATATTATATATCCCTAGCCAATATTTCTTTTCCATACTCTCTCAGAATGTTTATTTTCTTATCTCCCAGTCATGCCTCAGGCTATTGCAATCTGCCTTTTTCCCCTCACTACTTTTCTGCAATCACCTTGCTTAAAGTCACCAAAGACTCCTCACTTGACATATCTAATGGGCGTTTATCATTTATGATTTTTACTGTTGATATTATTTCTTCCCTCTTAAAACTATTCTTTCACCTCTATTCTTCTTACTCTTTTCATGCTTCCTTTTCTACATCCTTCAGAAGCTTCTCTTTCTCTGTCTACCACTTAAATATTAATGTTTCCCAAGGCAGAAGGAAACTCCTTGGTCCTCACCTCATGGGTTGTTTCTCTGGTCAATTTCACTTTTTGTTTTTGTGGCTATTTCCTATTAGTAGTGAATAAACTTCCAGATTGTTCTATGTAGCCTAAAATTCTTCTTGAGTTTTAAAGTTACTTATTTTACTTCCTGCTAGAGGTTTCCCTTAACCCTATCGATAATTCCAAAGCTCTTGCCTAAACTGATTCCTCCCCTAATATCTCCCATCTCCACCTTTGTTAAGGTACCATATATACCCAGTTCCCAAAAAATGAGGCTGGGAGGATTTCTTGACTTTTTGGTCTCCCCCTCAACATCCAAATCTCAACATTTACCAAGTATTATTGATTTTAATTGATTAAGTCTCTCATCTTCTGTCTGTCTCTCCATCCATTACCTTACCCAGTTCAGGCCTCCAGTTTCTATTGTACTAGACCAAGCCAAAACTTCAATATATTTTTTCTTTTCTCCTTTCTCTCAAATCATCAATCCACAGAATTTCTAGAGTAATTATTCTAGAGTAAATAAATATGTTATAGCCAGCCCATAATTTAAACTCTTCAAAATATCTCTATCACTTACAGTCTTAGTTCCAGCATAGAGCATACAACGTTATTCATAATTGGGGACTATCTCTATCATTGCAGGTTCATTTCTTGCTATTTCCCACCTTTTGGATAATGCTCCAATAGCACTAAACCATGGTATTTATTACTTTAGTGACTTTGCTCATACATTTCTTTAAAATTCCACTGATATCTTACCTTGCTTCCATATAGATATAAATAATTCCAATTCCTCCTTTAAGATATAGCCTAGTTGTCTCCTCCATGACATCTTTACATAATGTCCTTCATCACTCTACTCACCATTAATATCAGTAATTCCTTAATATGCTGTGGATAGCTTTAAGTAGAGATAAATACTAAGAAAAAAGCGGGGTATGGGATAAACTTTAAAATATAAAAAGAATAATTATTAAAATAAAGGATATATCCTATTAAAATGATATTAACAAAAAGTAACATGATATCCATTCTAAATATGTTCATACACTGACTGTATTTTAAAATACACAGTGAATCAGAGATAATTTTGTACTGGTCAGCATAACCTGGCCAGAAGAAAAAGAGTTTTGATTCCTAATATTAGTTAATATTTTTCTCCTAACATTACGTAAAAGTAGTTTAGCAAACATTATTTAGGTATCAAGTCATCTGTTTCAAAGAGACAGCACTCATAATTTTTCATTTTACAAGCTTGGGGTACAGAGACTAGTGATTCTGATTCTTAACAGATTGGGTTTGCCTTGCTGCACTTACTACATTCATTCCACTCAAAAAATTCTGGATTTCATATAACCAAAATATGGCCCACTTAGAGCTATTAACACATATTTATTCCCAAAAGGTAAATTTCAAACCACGATTTTAAATGCCACCTTGAAATCTAGGCTAGGAAACCGGACACTTAGAAAGATGGTGCCACTTTCTTTCTTTCTTTTTTTTCATAACCCTCAATAAAGGTATCACTTTGCCTTTAAATCTTCAGTTATTTTGACTCAAGTAGGTGAATAAAAATAATTTGTGTAATTTAGTTCAAACGCCATTCTTCAAGAGAAAGAGACTGATCTAATTTTGAACTTTGTCAAATAGGTAAAAGATGAACAATCTAGCAAAGAACATGAGGATATTTCTGAGAACAGTCAAACTCTGGGTACTTAAGTACATAAAGAAAACTGGAGACAAACAGGAAAAAGTGATATTCAAGAGTCAAGTTCTCTATTAAGATAAAAGAACTAGTGAGACAGAAGTAACTTGATAAAAGAATAAGAAATTGGTCTTCTGGTCGAACAATTGGGAGTATGTGAATTAGGATTTCAAAGATAGAACAATTTCTAGTGATGATAAGATTCAAAGTAAGGCCATGAGAGTGACAGACTGAAGTAGAATGGGGTGTAAAAGTTCATTATCTCCAATTTGAGACAGTCAAGAAAATAAGTGGGTGCTAAACAAATCATTCAGGTGAATGTTAACATCATTCAGGCTGATGGCAGAAACTGTGATGAACAGGAAGACTAAAGCCAGCTACTAAAATTTTCAGTGAATAAAATGGCTTAAGTAAGTGGTCAACAAATAATAACATGGAAGGGTAATGGGTGTTTGTGCTCAGTTGCATTACATACAAAGGTACAGGGATTCAAGACAGGAAGCATAGAATGTTATGGTAATAAACATAAGAGAATGGATCAATGACTAGATAAGCCCTTATATCTTCAACAATACCAGAATCTCATAGTGGATTGAGATGGGAGTTAGAAAGATTGAGTTACTCAGAAAGTTAGCAGAGTGAAAACAAATCATCAAAATCACTTTTTAAAAAAGCAAAGGAAGGGAAAGTTAAAACGAAAATTTGATACAGCGTTTACTACTTTTGTGGAAAAAGAACACGAATGTGGTAGGCAAGGACCTTATCGGTGGGAGGAAGCAAGGCATATAACCATATATTCTGATTCTCAGTTTGGGTAGTAGATGCATGGATGTTCATTTTATTATTATGTTTTGAAATGTGCATACCTCTTCTATGTATCAAACTGATAATGATAAAACAGAATAGTTTAAAAAGGAATTAAAGAACTTCATTTTTACAAAATCTACCCAATTTGTCTAGGAGTAGGTATACACTATCGTCACAAATATGAATAATTTAAGTGACAACAAATTTTACAGTAAGATATTGAATAACTTGTTTTCTAAAGCTGATTTTCCTATCTACGGTTTTATTTAATGTAAATATTAATGATATTGTGTTTCCTGACCACAAACCACATCATGGCACAAAAGACAATTCAGAAATGTATCCTCCAAAATAGGCCAGCCAGGCTGAGGTTGAGAATTTGATAAGTATTATGAAATTAATAACCAACCTTCAGCTGATTAAGAACTGATTCTATCTATGTTGATTTATTGAAAGAATAAATAATATGAATCAAATATATTATTTATTAATAATTAAAACTAAGAAAATATAGAAAATAAAAAACACATAATACCAGAGCCTGTAATCAGTAATCTCATTCACGTAAGTCATCTTAAGAAAGGTCTTGGCCAATTATAAGAACAGTTATATAACTACTTTTTCATATTTTTATAAAGTAAATGTATGATCACTGCAACAAAAAATAGTCTGAATATATGTACAGCAATAGTAAAAATAAAAGATATAACAACAAAAGAGAATAACTGTTTAGCCCAGAGTCCGAGCCCAGGAAAGAGGAGTTTCTAAAGATTCTGACTGTAAAAACTAGAAGAAATTTTGTCCGTCTGGGTGAGACAGAAGAAGACTAAAACCCTATTTGCCCCTTTGAAGGGTCCATGCACAGGCTCTCTCACCTGTGGACACTCACCCAGGACACTGGCAGTGGGTCACAGGCTAGCACAAGATTCATACAGGCAAAGGCTGCATTTCCTGGTGCCAGAATGAGGGCTGGAAAGGCAGCTGCCATTGTGCTTTAGTCAGGATGCCCTGCAGGGCCAACCTTGCTGATGCTGATCCCTCCCACAGGGCCATTAGGAAGCACTGGCCTGAGGAGATTAGCCCAAACCACCCAACCTGCAGATTCCCCAGGGTTTTTGTAGCTGAATGGCAGCCACGCCCTGTTTCAGGGCCAAACATTTGCAGAAAAGGGAAATAAGAAAATACAAAAGAAAATTAAATATGGTAATACCACCATAATAAAATGAAAGGCACTAATCTCAATTACATTTACTGAAAGATAACCCAAAACTTGAATTATTGAAAATTTATTCTTGATGTTATATTTTGTTTTCTTCCATATCTATCTACATCAATTCAATCCTTAGGAATTTACTCATTGGTGTCGATTATTTTTTTTTTTCTAAACTCTTTTCTTATTAACACTTAATTAACTAAATTAATAGGATAAAAGTGGTCACATATAACACAAATCATTTTGAAACTTTAGTCAGAGTGAGTACAGCATCTATTTGCTTATCTATGCTAGCTCAACTCACCACATTATCACTACCATTCTCTTTTCTGCTTACAGGGCCTCAAAAGATGTCACTTAAGTGGCTCAAATCCCTAAAGCTACATATAGGCTTTCTCTTTCCTTTATTTTTCTACTTAATCTCCCTTACTATTAAGTGCCAGGTAACTGAAATTTCCCTTATATATAAGGTGAATGGTGGTAGAGTAGAGATAAGCAATGATTTTCTCATAGACCCAGTATTTGTCACGGATCCCAAATCATCCATGATGACCAAAAAGTAGATCATAGCCACCTTCAAGAAAATAACTAAAAAGGAATCAGTTTAACCTAAGTACTTCAAGGACTGACTTTTCAACTGTGCAGGGAGGTGGGGAAGTAGGCTTAAGATAGGTACAAATCAATCAGTGCTGTCTAAATATCTAACTATAAACTCTGTTGATAAAGGTAGGCAGTTAATTGCAATTAATTTTTTTAAACGTTGTTTTATCCTTCTAGGTAATCATGAGTTAACTGTTATTCCTGGAGAACTAAATTTTTAGAATTATCAAGACATAATTCTAGCTTTTTAATGAAGCTGTATTTTTGACATCCTACAATTAAAGAGTTTATATATGATTTATTTTCTACTATTTTATAAGGATAATGTTTCTATATTTCATTAATAACTACATACATAAAACATAAATAGAAGTTAATTATATCATATCAATAGACACATGCAATTCTACAAACAGACTCAATTGTAAGAAAAATATACCTGCCATCCCTGTGATGATGTTCAGTGGTCTGACTGTATCTGGAGCGAGGTAGAGTAAGAAAATGACTGCAAGCGTGGCAGAAACAAGAATATAAATAAGACTCAAGAAAGAAATAAAAACGTATAGTTTAATTTTTAAAAGTAAGATTCAAAAGCGATAAGTAGATAGTAAGCAAAGCAAATTAAAATTGCTACTGGAAAGCTTGTCCTTCTACCCAATGTCTATTATAATACATCAAAGTTAAAGGTTAAAATATTCTAAGTATTCTAAAATAAAACACAACAAAATATAACAAATTGAAATTTTAACAAATTATATTCCAAAATTAATTAACAATTATCACTCAAACATTTTCATCACCATCTGTAAAATGTTATACAATACAGATGTTTTCTTATTATTTTAGGAGGAAAGATGAGAAGAGAAAAATAATAATAAGGAAGTTTAGAAGAAAATAATAAAAGAGGTAATTTCTAATACTTATCATATTTAGGAGATTAATAAGATAATTATTTCTTTAATCATTAATAATTAAAAATAACTAAAAGGACCTTATAAATTCCAGTTAGTAACAAACTTATTCAAATAATTTCTGATTATTAATTTTATTAAATTTATTGAATACTATTTGTTTTTCAAAACACTGTTTATTATTTCTACTACATGCTATTGGCTCTGTGTATCTCAGGACTTATGACTATATATGTCATCAAAGCAGCAGACTGATCTTTTGCCCATCTGTAGTTCTTTTCTTTTCACAGCATTAAGTTAAAATTGTTCTATTTTCTTAAAACTTTTATTGCCAAACACTTAATTTTGACAGATCATTATGCTTCTTTCAGAGAAAAATGAAAATCAACCTTGAACTCTCTCAACTTCCATTCCTCTACCACTAAATACAGAATAAATATACATTTATATCTTCATTTGTACTTCTTTACCAAAGGGAGAAATTCCTCTACTTGTAATTCTACTTCTCAAATGAGTCTGTTTCATTCATTATTGTCTTGTGCCTACCGTTCCTCAAGTGCACTTAAATCTAAAGAGAAAACTTTCACTAAACTTGTCTTCCTCTTAAGCCACTGACTCTCTTTGACATTCCTTTCACCATAAAGCACCTTAAAAGGTATACCTATAATTTTTGCCATTACTTTCTCACTTCTCATTCATGCCTGAAGCTTACTGTAATTTAACTTCTGCCTCTACCATTCTCTTGAAGCTATCCTATGAATGTTATCTGTGAAATCCTAAAAAATCCTTTCACCTCCTCGTGATCTTCATCATACTGAATTTACCTATGGTATTAGATAAACATTGACTTTTAACCTCTATTTCTTGACACTGTCCTCTCTTGGTTTCTGAAACACTATTATTTCTGGCTCTAAAAATAGTATTTATTTAAGATTTAACTATATGCCAAGAACTCCATTAAAACTTTGTCCACTTTATCTCATGCTACTTCTCATAACAACTCGTGAGATAGGTTCTATTATTCCCACAGACATTTACATTGAGGCTCAGTGCTTGCCCATAGCCATATAGAAAGTAGCTGTACTGAGTTTCAAACTCAGGGTTTTCTTAATTCTAAATTCAAGATCTGTCTATCTAACTGCCTCTTTATCCATTTCCTTTACTAGATTCCTTCCCTGTACTCCTTAGAGGCAGTGGTTTTCCAAGGTCTGTTCCTCAACCTTCTTTATATTCAACACATTCTTTCTGGATAATACTATTTTTTTATAGATAGTGTAAAGTCTCACATTGCCTTAGCCTTGATTTTTCTTTGGGTTTTACAGCATATTTCCAGCTGCCTTCTGGGCTCTTCACATGGCTGCTTGAGTGTCATGCAGACACTTCAGAAAAAAACAGTGAATCTTGAGCAAAACATTTGCCCATTTGGACATTTGGTGATATATTTGTGAAATAAGGGAGCTGAAGCAGTACTCGAATTTTCTTTTTGAGTATAAGACCACTTGCTTTTTTAAACAAAATTTTATGTAAAACCAATTTTTATAAATGCAATAAAATCGGAATAACTCTGGGTAAAAAGCAAGTGAGAAGTCTAGACCCTACCCATTTGGTTCAGCCTTACCTACAACAGCAGTCCTTTGAGCACCTCTTCAGAAGCTAGGACTCCATGATCTCTAAAAGCCCCTCTAGTTTCAAATATAATTCTTTCATCTCCCTTTGGAACTTAATATAATACTTCAGCTATTCCGCTTTTTGTAATCCCAGTTTCAACTAAGGATTTAAATATTTACTTAACAAACCAAGTTTTCAAATCTCAAGATTTAACTTCTCCATTTTCCTTATTTTCCACATTCAGTTGATTTATAAACCTTGCTGGTTCTAATGCCTAAATAACTCAGATTTATCCCTTTCTTTCCTTTTCTTCTGCCACTGCAAATCAGGCTGACTTTTCCTATTGGAATAACCTTCTATTAGGTCTCTCTTTCAAATCCCAACCCTCTCCTAAACCAATCCATTTTCCGCTCTTCTAGAGAAGTATATTTGCAATTATGCTTCTTATCAAGTAGATACATTCATTACTCAAATTCCTTCAATGGCTTCCCGTATTGAAAAACAAGTACATATTCCTTTAAATGGTATGCAAATTGAGTTCTAAAGTACTTTGAATCTTCACGTCCCATCACTTCCCATCTCCCGTTCCATAACTTTTTATTTAGGTAAACCAGACTACCTAAAATTCTCTAAATATATTCTGTACTCTCCTGACTCCAAGAATGTTCATGCTCATCACTCTGTCAAAAATGTTCACTGTGCCCACTGTCCCCACTGTCCCCATTTCATTAACTTTCAAAATTCTACTCAATCTTTAAAGTCCAAGTTCATTTTAAAACTTTTTCCAATAGACCCAGCAAGTAATTTTCTTTACAATCTGTTCCAACAGTATTATGCTTCTGTCTCACGGTCTTCTATTATATAATTAGTTGGCATATTGCATAATTAGTTGGTAAATATTAGCAATAATTAGTTGGATCATTCGTTTACCTAGACTAGCAAATGTCTATTTTAAATCTTTGCAGAAAATCGCTGATTCACTCAGTCAATGCATTTTGAATTGTCTAAAAAATAAAAACAGAATTACACTATTTTCATGGTGAACCTACTCTCTCAAGAGAGCTTTGGTTTATGTAATCATGAAATATTCTGGAAATGTAAACAGAAGATTATAAACCTATTTGTATATGGACACATATTAAAAAAAAAGATTTAAAAAAAGGCATTCCTGGCTTTATGAAGAGTAGAAGTAATACACAACAGTTGTGATTTGGGGATTTACTGCATTAAAAAGGAATAGATTTTCTCTGAAAATTACTTGAGTAATACAAATGTGTAAAATTCAAAGCTTTTTAAAATTTTCAAATTCATAGAACATATATATCTAATTATATATATACATGTATATATAACACACATCATCTAATTTCTAATATTTCCCTTGAAGAGACATAATTTTTTTCTCTTTAAAGCCAGAGAAAACATTAAGCAAGAATCAACAGTTTATTTCCCTTTTTGTGTTGGTTAATTTTATGTGACAACTCAACTAGACTAGAGCTACCCACATTAAACATTATTTCTGAGCATCTGTGAGGGTGTTTCCAGGTGAGATAAGAATTTGAATCGGCAGACACAGTAGACTGTCATTCTCAGTGTGGGTAGGTATCACACAGTCTGGTGAAGGCCTAAATAGAACAAAAGTTGGGAAAAAGAATTCCTCTCTCCTTTGCTTTTTCACTTTTGAACTGAACATCTCATATCTCGTTGGCCCTCAGTCAGAGATTTATACCATCGGCCACCTTGGCCTCAACACCTTCAGACTTGAAACTGAACTACAACACCATTTCATGTGTCTCTGGATTGTAGACAGCAGAGCAGACGACTTTTCAGCCTCCATAATCATGTGAGCCAATTCCTTACAGTAACTTTTATCTATCTATCTATCTATCTATCTATCTATCTATCTATCTATCTATCTATCATCTATCTATCTATCTATCATCTATCTATCTATCTTTCTATCAATCATCTATCTATCAATCATCTATCTATCTACATCTACCATCTTACTGGTGCTGTTTCTCTGAATTATACTTTATGCTTTCTTATAGTCATGTCATACTTCCTAATCTAATTTGGTCATGAGCTCCCTTGAGATTCTATTGAAATGCATGAATTTTACACAGTCTATAAATATTACACAAAATTAACCGTACTGCTTTAGTAAGCCCCCTAAAGTCCAAGATTCAGAGATGTATCCAAGGTTCTTTGCTGAATCCACTTGGTACAAAATATATTCTTAAAGTAATAATAAATAAAATATTGCACTATTTTTGTGAAGTGAATTCTCTTCTTTCATTTTCTTTATATTTTCAAACCAGCAAGATGATATGTTTGTCACTTTTGCTGACTAATAAATAATAAATAATAAATAATAGAGAAATAGCATAAGAATGTGAGATAACTTAGGGATCCATATAACAGGGAATTTTTCTTTTTAGAATATAAACGTATTAACTGAATGCACAAAGAAGAATGTTTATGAAGTCGTATGTCTTCTGCCAATGTTAATTATACTTTTTCTTATTATGCTAAAAGTGTTGACAAAAGAAAAATTCTGAGATGTCCTACATTACAGTACAGCAGGGAATGAAGGAGACAAGAGTATTTCACCAGTTAGTAGCTATGAGACAACTAACAATAGACTACTCACATTCCTGAAAATATGGTGGAGCTTTGAATCAACTGTAGCATCTGCCAGACATCACCACATCCTGCCTATGTGAACTTTCA
Organism: Macroglossus sobrinus; assembly: GCA_004027375.1. Classification (NCBI taxonomy): domain Eukaryota; kingdom Metazoa; phylum Chordata; class Mammalia; order Chiroptera; family Pteropodidae; genus Macroglossus; species Macroglossus sobrinus. The sequence continues at coordinate 751,306 of PVKZ01000046.1, read as the reverse complement.
CAACTGTTTCTCACAACCAATCAAAAGAAGTAAATATCTCTTCCTTATTGTTCATCTATCCTAGAACTGCCCCCACCACCTTTTTCCACTCTCCCTTATCTGTAGCCAATATAAGTTCTTTCAAATGAACTTAAATCTTTCTTCCCTAAAACATAATGTGTAAAAGTGCCCGTCAACTCCAGGATGGCAAACATGTCTTTTCTACCTGGCCATGTTGCTGGTGGTTTAGACTTCATGCCCAGAACCTGGTTCTTCTCTAGTTAGCATCTGGCTAAATAAACCCTTTCTTTTAGCAAAGCTTTCAGCTGTGAAAGTTTTTTTCTTTAACAGTGTAGTTCATGCACCCAATATATTTTGGCCTCTATGACAGACATAAAAATTCTTACTACAGGATATCTCTGACATGTTACAGGAATATTATCTAGTACTCTATACTTATTCTAAAAGCAAATTAAATTATATAAACAAATAAACTCTTGAAATGATTTCTAATACTAAAACCACATAGTTTGCCCCAGGAAAATTATGTTTTTAGTTATAACAGTTACCAGAATTTACCAGAAAAACAATAATATAAAAAGTGTGTGTGAGGATGTTGGGGTTGGGGGAGAGATAAAAAGGAAGATAAAAGATGTCCTTCGCAATTCATCATTTTAGCTCTTATCCCTGAACCTGTTTCTATATTACTTGTAAAGAACCTAATTTTATTTTCAAAACAAAATTTTGACTAATAATAGAGTGAAATGTACAAAGAAATAAAGAGCCAATCAAATTTTGATATACAATTATTTTAAAATTACCTATAAGAAAAGGATATGAAGACTATATTTCCTTCTTATAACACTAAGTTTAACAAGGTACTATAAACTAATGTCAAATAGCACCATTTCTCACCCAATATAGCTAATATAAAAGCCATTATCTTTATGCATAACTTTCCAATATGTCCCCAAGTCCTTCATCTTTGTACTGGATCTTTCTGACGTGTATGTGTGTTCTGCCTCTGTACTTTTGCTCTTGTTCTTGCCTGAATAAAAATGCTCATTTTTCAAGGTTCAATTCATATCCTACATTCTCTGCAATGCTTTATAAAAAACATCTGAATTGACTGATTTTTCTTTTTTTCTGCTTAATTAATAAGCACATTAACATGAAAATTATTTGTAAGCCAAAAGATTTTTTAAAAAACATTAAGAATAATGCACAGTTTTTGAGTACATATGATGCAACTGGAGGCACTGTCATTCAATGTAACCAATTACCCTATAAAGTTGGTACTAATATTATAATTTTATTGATAAGAAAATCGAGTGCCAAATAGGTTAATTTTACAAAAGATACATAGTTAGCAAGTGGTAAAAAGTTTAAATTCAAACCCAATGCCATTTGGTTCCAAATCCCATGAAAAAGAGTACATTAAACAAAATATTATTCTGTCCAGTACACCAATTCTTACTGATAAGAAAGGTTAATGTATAATATAACTAAATTTTAATAACTAAATTTTACTTACTATTTCAAAGAAAATTTTCTTTTAGGCTTTAAATCAACAATATTATCAATTGACTATAAAAATGCTATTCTTGAAAGTTCACTGTAAGATTTCTAGAGTAGTCTAACCATTTAAATAATATATAAAAATTACAATGCCAGAGCACACATAAGGAATGTACTTAGCATTAATATGATGGCTCGGTGGAGGGCCAGGGGAGGGAGGGAGCAATTGGGGGATCGTTTTATGAACTATATAGATGTTTAACCAATGTACTGTATACTTGAAACTAATTTAAATAAACAAATTTTAAAAAATTATAATGCCTTCATAGGTATGCTATTACTGAAATGCTTTTAGAATATTGGGATAAAACAGATATTAAGAACTCATTGTTTAATAATGTCATAGACTATCTACATGAATAATACTGTATTTTTTGATTTTTGATTCTTCATGTTAATGAATAACGATTATAGAGATAACTCAAAAGTAATACATTAGAAATGATTTATAGTCCTATTTAAATAAAATTATATTTTACTTATTTCAAAAAGGATTTAAAACAGCTTACAATTAAGAGTAATAATGACCTGATCATCTATAGCACTCTAAAGGAGTAATGAAACCACATGGATGAAGTTGCATCAAAACTGAATTACTTAAACATTTTTGCTAAACTAAAAGATTCTTAAAATTATAAAGTAAGCAAGAAAAAATATAATGACATTTCAATTATGACTATATGAGGTAATATTAAGGATTAGTAACCAAGAATTTAAAAAAATTTTGTTCCTAACCCTAGGGTCATTTGCCTTCAAATACTGGTAAAATATTATGTATTTGATATGATAGTAACAATTTTTGTTTGTAAGTATAATTCTGGAGGTTAATTTTAATTTATTCTTCTCTGTAAGATTTAGACCATGTTGTCTTCCAAGAAAATATCAAATCCATTTTTCATTAAAAGAAAAACTTTACATAAAGTTGAAAGATTTAAAATCATTTTAGACTTTTCTGTCATCATTTCCTTAACAAATTTTCAATATATGAGTTTATGAAACACTATGCAAATAATTTCCATAAAAGATCAAAATCATTAAAATTCTATTAGATAACAAAATCACTCATTCAAACACCCTAATAATTTTCTTTCCAACTCTTAATCATGCTGATATATCTTTCTTTATTACTGTACCTGATAAGCATAAATTTCTATAGATACATGACTATAATTACCCTTAAAATATAACTATGAATAAGTCAAATTAAAAATAAATTAAATAGTACATTAACTTTCATTAATAATTAATATCTAATATATTAATTTAATTTCTTCTTAGATCTGAGACACAAAAGATAATACTTGTTTGATACTTAAAGAGTATTATATTCCCTATCTGTTCTTTTGAAAAAGTGTGCTAAAATAAACAAAATTATAATGAATTGAGAATAACCTTAGATTTAGACAGAACAATTAAATTTATGAATATTGATAGCAACATTTCATATCAGTTGGTTTAAAAGTCCCCAAGTATTTTTACTAAAATTAGTTCAGGATGCATACAAAGGGACTCCTGAGTTTCCTTGTTATTTCATCATAGCATTCTCTGAATAGTAAATTAAGCTTTCTTTCCTAATCCTTACCTCAAACTCATTACATATTTTTGGGGAAATATCATAGCATTTTCCATTTTATATATATTCAATTCATGAATTAGAGTGTTAATCAATTTGCTGAATTTAAAAAATTAGTACTAATTAATGTATGTATTGAAACATACCATGTTACTTCCAAGTATGTCACATTTAATGGAGCAAATTCAGAGAATTCTTCCAAATACAGCAATCAACAGCATGATTCTTTAAGGTGCTTAAAAGGTTTACTGAAAGCCATGAGGAAAAACCTCTTCATGGATCAGTTTTTGTGTTTGTTTCCTAAACAAACCAGACTTGTCTCAATAATTTTATACATAAAAAGTCACATTGATTTCCCTGATGAATGTAAAAGACTAAAACCTATTGTCTTTTCATATATAAAGTATTTTCATATATAGTTGGTTATGGTAAGGTAAAAAATAATAAAATGTCTTATTTTCATTATGACTATCATATGTGCAAATTCACTAACTCTACTGGTTTGATTTAACAAAGGACCAAAATTACAAGAGCAAGATGATTTTATAATTTTCTTACCAAAGAAAAGGTTGTTTTGCTTTGTTCTACTTATTTTTTTAAATACTGTGGTGGTCATAAGAATGAATGTAGGCATTATAAAGGAAACATAACGGTTTTAGAAAATAAGATATAAGAAATACACAAGATCAAGATGAAAATATTTTGTGGTAACATTTTTTACCTGAAGGCAGTGATTAGAATAAGGCCTAATAGTATTTAACCATATTTACCTGTCTCTATCTGGAGAATAATGGTCATCCATGACACGATGTCTATCCATTCGGCTAATCGTGTTATAATGTCCAGTAGTGGGGCGTGTGCCTCGAAGTCCCTGTTCCACATTCCGACTGAAATAGCAAGAGCCATTAAATATCTTAATAAACCATAATCATTTACCATACTAAGAAATGAGGTTTACTATATTAATATAGTAGAAAAAGACAAAAATCAGTATAATGTCAAGTCCAAGATTTTGCTTTATTTTATTAATTGCATCTCTGGCTAACAGTATAACTATCCATTAGAGGCTGACAGTGAAGTTAGAAGATCAGTGCTATATCAGAGATATGACATAAAATTAAGCTAATTTTAATGGGTATAGAGATAAGGATTATCAAAACTATTAACAGATGTCTCTCAGGTCTCTAGTGACACTCGATATATGAAATATAGAAGGAAGAATAGATTTGTGTAGGAAAAAATGAATTCAGCATGTTGTTTCCAGACAATATATTGGTAGATCCTATTTTAGTGATAATGTTATTTGTTTTTTTAAAATCTAAACTGAAGTTTTTAAAATCTATCAATGATGATTTTTTAATGTACCATTCTTGGCCTAGATTGTCTATGTACACACTTCCTGTTCGTAATAAAGTAAACCTTTTATGTAAGCTCCTGTTACAGTTTCTATTATGTGCAGCTGAAGCTAATCTAAAACCAAAGCCTTTTCCTATTGGTGTGTTCAAATATTCTTTCCCTGGTAAAAATCAAGCACTCTCTTTTTTTTTTTAAATGAAGTAGTGCTTAATTTATTAAAGTTACAAATTCAAACTCTAGTTCTCTCTTAAATTTAAATTTCTGATTACAAATCTTATTATTCTATTGATAGGTCTACTACATTTAAGAAATAACTTTTCAGAAAACTCTTAATATTTACTCCTATTTACAAACTTAGTTAACAATATCTTCAAACTTTTTAAAGTATCTTTATAAACTTAATATATTACATTTTCTTTTTAACTCCTTCAATTATCTAAATTAAGTAAATACTTTTTAAGTGTTTAATATTCTTATACATTAAATAAGTTACATTTATAAATATAATAAATCTTGAATTCTTTTAGATTGTCCAATGCTATGCATAAAATTAAGATTGTAATTAAAAATTATAAGCCTAAAAGTAACTCAATTATTCATATAAAATAGGTACTACAAGATTATCATTCTAAGAGTTCAAATTTCTTAAAACACTTCAAGTATATGAAATGTGAATTATGCACATATTTCTTATTAGCAAACATATTATTTCCATGGCTCTTAAGTCTTTCTGTACTTAACTGGATTGATCAGAGTTTTCCACTGGGTGTAAAACCTGGAGCTACAGATTTTCTGAGCCATTCAGCCATTGTCTGTGCATTGCTGTTATTTTTCATATGATTGTTCCTAATTTTAAAGCCCCATCAAGTTGTTTATTTTTTCCTATTTCTTGAATTATTAGACGTTATGTCATTCATGATATAATGAGTTTGGTTCTAAGCAAATTTACTTAATATGATATATGATTGAAAGCTGGATCTTCTTTATAATTTTGAACTTTCACAATAAAATAATATTGGTCAAAGTTATAAAGCATTCTATATTTCATATTGCTCTCATTAGATGAGTTATTAAGTAGTATCTCAGTTTTTCCTTAAGTAACTTTTTTCCACAAGAATTTATTATCTTTAGAGGTTATTAATAATACTTGATTATAAATAGACTTGTAATATTACCCAAAAATAAAATGCATATGTTATCTTACCTTTGTGGAGGAGGGACACTGGGTGACCATGACCTAGTCCTTCCTATGACATCTACTCGGTGAGGGGACCCTGACGGTGAACAATGATTTGATGACATTACTTGTTCTGGCACTGATAATGTTGAGCTTTGAAGATCTCGACCATTGTGTCGATAATCTGAAGGAGAAAAAAGTCCTTTTGTATTTTCTACTTTACTGAAAAACATGTTGGTGAAGTTGAAAGGTTTTGCATATGTTAAATGTAAACATATGAATAAAGCATAATACTAAGACAAAATAATATTTTATAAACACTTAAAAAGAAATGACAAATATTAAAATATTTAGATAGCTACTATGTCCAAGGCAGTGTGCTAGGGTAGAGTAAAATTTTTATATACAATTAATTATCTTCGATAATATACTCAAGTTTATTCCGAAAACATTTTCATCTTTTCAATGACCTAGGGAGAGCTGATATTACTAAGAGGTGATATTATTCAGATGAGTCAGTCCTAGAAAGTAACTGATATTTGGTAGACATAGAGAAAAGTAGAAAGAATTCTAAGTTGGTAGAAAAATAACAGTTCAGTGTGGGGCATCAGTGAGAAATAAGCAGTAAAGGTTAAGTTTGACCCAAGTTGTATATACCTAAAATGTCATGAAGTTTGTAATGGAAAGAGCCTGAAAATTTCTAAGCAGAAAGTGACATCACCACCACCATTATCTTCACCATACTCATCATGGCTACTATTAATTGAACTTTTACTATGTGTTAGGAACTCTGCCAGGAACTTGAAAAGTGCTCTGCTTCAACATTTGTTTCAGAAGGAAACTCAGAAAAGGCATTGCTTCATATCTGATTTTTCCAACATGTTAACATTTTCCAGTATTATTTTAGGTTAGTTTCCCAAGAAACAGAGCAAGAGCTGAAGATTTAGGTGCTTATGAATAACTGAAGGAGTGCTCTCAGGAGCAGAAGAGTGCGTGAGAAGAAACTGAACAAAAATGTGGTCTCAGCCAGATCCCACTGGAGGCTCTTGAACCTGAATTGCCCCAAAATTGATTCAACTTTGAGGCAAGGGTCCTGGACATCTGTACTTCTGTGTTAGTCAATCACGGGCTGAAGACTGCCAGTGGGAAGTAGGTGAACTGCTTAACCTCCTGTGTGATGTGGATTTTGTCTGTCTGAGGCCATTTCTCTGGAGAATAGGACAGCTGTGAGTTATTAGCAACCAACACTCACAGTAGCTGGGGATGAGCAAACTAGCTGAGGTAAAGAGGATATGGGTGGGGTACAGACAGTGTCTACTACCACACCAAATAATAGCAGCTAAAGGCAAAGTACAGACACAGCCAGATGTGGCAAGCCAGAGAAATACAGAAACATATGTGATGCTCATTCATTCCATGTTCCTTCCTCTTGCCTCACTTTGGTCACACACTCTGTCTTAGAGGTACTTATCACATGGGTTCTTCCTGGTGTTCGTAAATAATACCCAACACCGTATTTTTTTCGCACTTATCCTCCTTTCCATGTAGAAAGATTCCCTCTACATAGGCACTTTCATTTGAAAGTCCTATATTTAATATTTTATTGCTTAAAACTTAATATGACTTTTCAATTGTGCTGTATTTCCATTTTTAGTGTTTTGATTACAAAGCTGCATGGGTTTTGAATGATCTCATCCAAACTTTTTTCCCCAGACACCCTTTTAGTGCATGATTTTGCAGATCACAAGGTTTTCTTTCAGGAATACACAGACGATATAATAGAAATAACTGCAAACAAGACATTATCCCCATTTTACAGTTGAAGAAACTAAAATTTATGTTAAGAAATTTACATTAAGTATAAAATACTAGGGCTGAGATTTAAAACAAGGTCTATCTGACTCTCATGCTCTCACTGTATTCTGATTACTCATGATCTAAGTAATAATTTAGAAAGAAGAGGCTGACAGCACTATATAATTCAAACCATTGGTTAGAAATATTGCAGCAAGATTAATTGCTCTTATACAACTTAGAAATGCACTGTTTAAAAGAACTCTGAAATGATAGAAACGTTCTCTATCAGCACTGTCCAACATGGCACACATGACTATTGAGAATTTGAAATCTGGCTAGTGTTAAGGAACTGAATTTCTAATGTATATATTTTAAATCAATTTAAATAACCACACATAGCTAGTGGCACAACTTTGGAATATGGCAATTAGTAATGGCAACAAACTAAACAGAAAAAGTCAATACATTCATTCATTCAACAAATATTTATGAGTGGATGTGCATGCCAGGAATTACTCTGTGTGCTACAGTGAGCAAAACAAAAACCCTTGCCCTTGCAGAACTGAAATTTTAGTTGAAGAGTTATAGAGACAAATAAAGGATCAATAATTACATATAATTGAAGGTGATAAGGTGTTATGAGAAAAACAGAACAGGATAAAGGGAGATCAAAAATACCAAAATGGTGGCAGGGGTGCATATCACAATTTTATAATGGGTGGTCAGGGTAGGTGTACATATATAGGACTCACTGAGAAGTTAACATTTCAGAAAGACTTGAAGGAAGTGGGATGTTTTGCCAAGCGGATATACAGACAGGAGGGTTCCAGGACAAGTAGGAAGGCACCAAGATAGGAATAGATGTGACATGTTCAAAGAACAGCAAGGAGAACAGGGCACTTGGAGTGAAGCAAGTGATGAAGAGATCAGAGAGACTGAAGGAAGGAGGAAGATCATTGAGGGCCTTTTGTGTTGTAAAGATTTTTGACATTTAATCTGAGTGATTTTAATCCATTAGAGGATTTTGAGCAGAAATTGGATATGATCTATCTTTTTCTTTTACAGGATCACTTCAATTGCTATACTGAGAATAGACTGAAAGGAGGGCAATAAATCTGGCAAAAAATGTTGGTTCAAACTGAGATAATAACAATGCAGATGATGAAAAGTAGTCAGATTCTGGATATATTTTGAAGGTAGAGCCATCAGGATGATTTTGTGAATATTAGATGTTGGACATAATAATGAGAGAAAGAGATAAGAACAAACTTAAAATTTTAATTCAAGTAAATGAAAGAATGGAATTGCCATAAAAATATATGGTTTGGTGGGAAGATCAGGAGTTGTTTTAGATATAGTAAGCTGAAGATATCAACTACATTTCCAAGCAGAGATGTCAAATGGGCAGTAGGAAATAAAAATTTAAAGTATAAATAAAAGGCCTCGACTGGACATTTGGGAGTTTTAGCATACACATGCCTTTTAAAACATGAGACTTTAAACAAATGTGATCACCAAGGGAGTGAGTGTAGATAGAGACCAAGTCCAAGGATGGAGTTTGAGGGCACTCTAATACGAATCTGTAACATTTTGTAATTACATACAGGACCAAAAAAACAAGGAAGAAATAAATGAGTCATAACTTTTGATAAATCCATGAGGAAGTTATACCACAAAGATATACCACAAAGAGTAAGAGACCTATAGTAACGTTTACCAGTTTTTTGAGGGAGATAATAGTATTTTAGGCATATAGGCAGGCACACAATTATATATGTGGAAAAGAAACTTGGGAAAGGCGTTAGGATTTTGTTGATAAAGATTAAGAGTTGTTTATGTTCTACATAGAGTATATATGAGTATATATACAGAAAAAAAATCTCTGACTACAGAGTTTAAGCAAGACTATTGAGAAAAAAATGAAAAGTTACTAAAAGGAGAAAAATATATAATGCAGTCACATGGCGATTAAAAAGAAATATAGAATTTTAAGATAATATTCATGATTAATAATGTAAAGTGCTACTCAGAAGTGATAAAGAATGAGTACTGGTGATAACGGATTTTTTAAATCAGGATATTATAAGTGACTTTTAAGAGCTAATTACCAAAACCTCTCTACTTTCCCAATGGAAAATAAATTATTTACATTTGTAAATTGTTTCAGGTCAGAGTGGAAGATAATAATAAAAATTTATGTGGCTATGGTTAATATTATATATATATATATTCCATTTATTCACATTTTGGGGTGAGTCAACTGGTTCAAAGAATAGTTAGTTTTTAACTATTCCCGTTCTCCTTACTCAATATACCATGGAGGAATAGGGGAGTTGGCAAAATTCACATCTGGAATAGCTTTTCTGAGATACCTAAATTTCAATATCAATCAAAATTTTAATTTACATCGGAGAATAATATTAGAAATGCAAATGTCAAAATGACCTCTGACTTGAGTAAATCAGAATAAACAAAATAAAGAGCACATGGTAAATATTACTTCTGGAATAATTAATTTTCCCAACATCTGCTTTGCAAACTTAAAAAAAATTTAATAAAGCTGTGAAAATCGGTGGTCCCCAACCTTTTTTGGCACCACAGGCCAGTGCTTCTATAAGAATCTAATGTCCGATGATCTGAGGTGGAGCTGAGGCAGTGATACTAGCACTGGTCTATGGCCCGGGGGTTGGGGACCCCTGGTCAAACAGTTCTTTATTGAGAAATGACAGCTTAGGTTAAAAAAGGTTATGAATGGTTTTAACTGATAATCTAAATTTAACAGATATACAGTCTGAAATTAGAAACAAATCTCTGCATATGGGCAACAAAGTATTAACAGATTTGCTGGTGCACTGACTTTTACTATTTCCTCATAATGACAGCATAAAGGTGGAGGAAGGTATGTGGTCCTGTGTATATGTATGTATATGAATTACATTTGAAATGCCTTAAGAACAAATTCACAGAGAATACAAAATTATTTGCTTGATCTGGTGGTCAAATTATTTTATAAACTATTGATTGGAGCATTTATTCTCTATCAAAACTAGTTTTAATGATGGAACTTTAAACTAAAAGGTAATAAAAGAAACTGTAAAGAACTTTAGTAACAGAATTCATATATGTTTAAGTCTTAGTTGACACTTATGTAAATATTATTGATATATCATTTATTAAAGTTACCAGCCTATGGAAAGATAACATTGAGAAACTACAATATCATACTCAGGATCTTGATATTCGTAGAAAGAATATGGAAGTGACATCAAATTTTTAATGGTGAAAGAATCCCCAAATTTGATGTCACCTCCATATACTTTTTATGAACTTCAAAATAAGGATTATAGTATTGTAGTTTCTGAAATGTTATTTTTCAAATGTATTATTAAAGTATAGTATATGGTGAAAAAACTGTCTCAAAATAACACTGCATTTCAAAAAAGCAAAATATAGTATATTACACAGCAGTCTTTTCTCCTCAATGAATTATTAAATGGATATAGTCTCTAAATAAGCAAAAAGAATAATGTTGAAACAAGAAAAAAATAATTTTTGATGATGTTGAAAAATAATGAACTCAGGTTAAATACTTTGAATTACGCAGGCTTTCAGATAGCATTAACCCAAATGATGAAAGATTCTTACGAAGTTATTTTTCAAAAACTACAATCTCTTTAGAAGAATGGAAAAATAATAAAATAATCCAATTTTTGCCACCCTAAAAAAAGAATATGAAAGAATTTAGATGTGCCAAAAATAATGTCAAAATGAAGAACTCTAATGACCTGAAGGAAAATATTTTGGATAAAGAAAACCTGATGTCGCTAGACATTAGTAGAGAAAAAGTGGAAAAGTCAATTATTAAAGGAATAGAATACAAATAGAAGAAAATTTAAGAAAAGAAACATTTTTTATAATATTGAGTATAATGTGTATATGCATAACCCTTTTTTCCAGAATTTATTTTTAAAAATGGATACTTACCTAAGTTTTAAATCATCAGATAATTTATAATGATAAATTACTGAATATTTTAAACTACAATATCGTAATTTCAAAATGTAGCTGTACCTGATACTTAATCAACATAACAACAATGAAAAAAATTTCAAAAAAAGGTCATTCAAATATTTGATATTTGGATACGTTGGTGATGTCAAAAAGATTTTTCACATTGTTAATGCAGTATATAAAGAAGGTTCTATTATACAACAACTTCCCAAATTTATAGTAAAATACTTATTATTTAGCAGTTTAAAATAGAAAATTTATAAGTACTCATTTATCTGACATCTTTCACTAAGCATACTCAATTCTAACAATTACTACAGGTATTGCAGCAACTGTAACTATTCAGGAGTTTAAATTCTCACAAGGTTTTTGGAGGGATAAAGAGGCACGTTGTTACTTTCTCGTTTTATTTATTTATTTATTTATCTATTTGTTATTAAATAATGATGAATTACACTTCCCCTTTATTATTATAAAATAATCCTGAAATTCTTACCTGATACTACACCAATTCCATCATCACAGTCATAGTCAGAGACTTCACTATCACTTATTCTCTTCGACCCTATGAATCAAACAACAGTAATAATTAAAATTGCTGATTACTAAGGAGGAGAAAAATACCTTACCAACCTGCAAAACTAATAAAAGAATTCTGAATGGAACACTTAAAAATAAAAAATAGAGAGAGAAGGATATAGTCAATAATACTGTAACGACTATATATAGTGGCAGGTGGGTACTAGACTAAACAGGGGATCACTTCATAAATTACATGTCCAATCACTACATTGTACACCTAAAACTAACATAAAATAATATTGAATGTCAACTGTAATTGAATAAAATAGATAAAAATACAGAGAAGGAAAGTAATTATGAGCTTACAAACACATTTTCACACATGTTTCATAATTAGAGACATGATTCTTGAAATATATAAGATAAAGTTCTTAAATGGCTTAAAGCTTGAAATAATATGAAAAATTAAATAAAACATAAATAATTTGATGCTGATAAAATTTATTGGACAAAAACCCCAGTCAAAATATCTAAGTCATGTCAGTTTTAGATGCTCTTACATCAAGGCACTTAAGTCTAAGTAAACTTCAAAACACAATACGTTCTTTCAAATGCATTCATGTGTCTTTTTCTAATATGCATGACTATAAATTAAGTGTATTCAATTATTTATTTTTCACACTCATGAAGAGGAAGCATAATTTAAGATATCTCAAATATCTTTTGTTTATTATTAGTTTAATTGTTTATTGTCTTGAGAAGAAAATGAGAAATAAATCATCCAGAAATTGACAACTACATCTAAATTTTGAAGTGTTGTTTTCTAAGAAACATTCTGACAAACCAGCAAAAGTTATTTTAAGTCAAGAGCTCTGGGTGTGTTTCACTGCAAAACAACTGTATAGCAAAATTTTAAAATGTTTATCACGCTATGGCAAAAACAGCATTGAAACGAATTTAGAACTTTGATGGCTAACGCAGATGGTGTCTTCACATTTAATTATGAAATATATCACATATAAACAAACAAGCTATAATTCATTTTTTAATATATCTTTTCTCTATACGTGCCTCAGCAATAGGCACATTCTATTGAATAGGCACAACAGAATCCTTTATTAAAGCATTTTCCCTTCCTTAGTATCAGAAAATGATGATAAAAGTGTTGCTATTTAAAAAAATGACTTCCTTTGTCTACTTACACTATATGTTATACAGTAAACAGACTAAACTCAGTTATCAGAAAATAAATGCCTTCCTAAAGATTGATAAAACACTGAAAGCTCTCGTTGTGTAAGGTGCCTAAAGTAGCATTATTTAAACTTTCTATGAGTGCCCCTACAATATTAGAAATACCACATGCAATTTTGTTTGTTTGTTTGCCTGAATCTGTCTCCTCTTGGGAGAGGGAGAGTCTTTGTTGCCAGAAACTGCGTTATTTTTTTTTTTCTCTCACTGGTAAGGCAGAAGAAAACTATTTGCTTTAATCATGTAGTCCCATTGAATGAGCTCACTATTTTCCTTCAAAATCCTTATGTCATAAAACTTTAGACCCAATGAAATCTGAGGCTCTTATAGCCAACTGATACTGAAAATACAATTATCTAACAACATCCCAACAGACTAGGCATATAATGGTTTATAGAATTAGATTTATATTCTAAACAGACCAGGGAGAGAGGAGGGATAATGGATGAAGCTATTGAGAGATTAAAAATTGTTACTCAGCATGTAACAAGGTTTCACCTTGTAAATGCTCAAGAACAGGATAAAAACTAGTTCAATATGCCAGGCACACTACAGAGCATAAATATTACATGCTTTTGCTATTGGTCAAGAATCGGGTCTACCTCTGGTGTAAGATAATGACATCTACAAAAAATTAAGTACATTTTATCGGCCTTTGTGAGTGGTCTTGTGTGTTTGTGCATAGGGTTTGGGGGTAAGGAGTATATTTGGGTTGTAAATGTTTGTAAATGTTTCTTCCTTCCAATTTTTGATTATTCTCCTAAATGGAAGTCTTGATCTGTTTTGCTATTAATTGTATGGAGGTTAAATATATTGCAATTAATTTCTATTTGGATCTTTTATCACATTATGATGAACTCAAGAACTTAAGTTTAATGTCCTTGAATGTATAATCTTCTCTTCTAAAAGCAGTGTTCAGTGTCCTGTTTAAGAAATTTTTCCTGAGCTCATGAGAACAGATATTCTCATATATTTTCTATTGAAAGTTTAAATTTTGCTTTTAGCATTTACATCCTCATCCATCTTGAAAAGGAGTTAATGTATGGTATGAGAAACAATGTAACTGCTTTTCCTACATGGATAACATATTCAGCTTTCTTTAATATTTCCATCTTTCCTCAATGATCTGCATGTCACCTCTGTCATAAATAAATGTATCGTATTTGTTAGCATCTTTGGTGCTCTATTTCTTTTTCTTGTATAGGCTGTTTATCCATAAACCAGTAAGTTGCTGTCTTTGTCATTATAACATTATATATTGAAAAGCAAATCTATCATATTTTGGATCTTTCCTCTTTGTCCGTCCATATCAATTTTAGATTAGGTTATCAAATTGCACAAAACATCCTATTGAGATTTTGAACTTCTTTGAATCAATACATCAATTTAGAGAATTTCGGCATATCATAGCATTGTTTTATTATTAACCAGGAACATGGCAATCTCTCCACTTAAATTTCTATGAAATTTTTAATTTTGGCTCCTCAAACTTTCCACATTTGTTAGATTTATCCTTTGTATCCTATAATTTCAATTATATAATAGTGTTAAAACTATGTTTTCTAACCTAATTGCTCATATACAGAAATATAATTTTATTTAAAATAATCTTAACCAACCACCTTGTTAAAATCTCTCTCTTTTTATACTTCTAATAAATTTATTGTGGTTTAATTTGGATTTTTCTATGCAGACAATCTTTCTTCCCAAACATAATGCCCTGTTTCTTCTTCTTGTCTTTCTGTGTTGATAACACAATGTTTGCTGAAAATATGCAGAGAAAATTTACATTCCTTTTTAAATTCTGATTTTAAATAGAATTTTTTCTAATATTCCTCAATTAAAAATAATATCTGAAGTTATATTTTATAAATTCAGTGATATTTCATTAAGGATATTGCAGCTGCATTTATGAGTGATTCTAGCCTGTTAAGTTCCCTTTCTTATATCAACCTTTTGGTTTAAAATCAAAGTTACTTATTCCATTTTTAAGTATGTGTAGTATGACATATACTCAAGGTGTATTGTTATATTTTTATACTCAAGGTGTATTGTTATATTTTTATAAGAATTTTTCACTTCATCTAAGTTTTTGAAGTCTTTACTAAAATATTCATAATTTTATCTTATCACATATTCATTTTCTGATGTATCAACTGTGTATCTATTTAAATACTGTACCTTCTTTTTACTCCATCAATAAATTTACCTAAAAGTTTATTTTGCTATTCATTTCAAAGGATTAACTTTAGGGCTCCATAATTCTATCATTTAGAAATTTCTTTCTCATTTTATTGATTTCTACTCTTATTTTTATAATTTCTTTCCTTCTACTTTGTATTTCACTATTTTTTTCCTAAACTCCTAAACTGGATGACTCTACCAAAAATTTGAGCCTTTTAATCTTTAGCATTCTCCCTCTAAGTACTTCTTTGAATTATTCAAATATTTATGTGTAGTATATTCATTAAAGTTCAGTCCTTAGTCTTTTAATTTTTTCTTCTTGGGTTTATAAGATATTTACCATACATCATTAATATAAGACAATACTGAATGAATGCATGACAACTGCATAGATAATAAATCTTTTCAAAAATGTTCGTTAGAGTATAAGTGTCTTTTTAAAACTTTCAAATGTATGGGTGTAATTTATCTTTTTAAAAAACTGACATAGTAATGCTCTAGTTGAAGAAAATAGACTATATTATACTAATTTTTTGAAATTTGTCAAAAATAAATTGATAGTATATTAATTTTTACAAAGACATATGAATTGTTAGATACAGAGGTCTTTATTTGACTATGAGATTCAACTCATTAATTGTACAGTTTATTCTTTTGTATATTCCCCAAAGTTTTATTTGCTTGACTTAGCAGTGACTGAGAAAGAATTACATTGGAATCTCCTTCACTGTGGTAAATCCATTGATTTTTCTCTTTAGTTACTTTATGTATATTGAAGTAATTTCATTTATGCAGGAAATTTAAAATTATTTCAAAAGATGTAGAAAAATCACTTGAAAAAGTTTAACTCCCATTCATGATAAAATGTCTCGGCAAACCAGTAATAAGAAAGCTTCCTCAAATTTATAAAGGGCATCTGTAAAAACCTCATAGCTAAAATTAAACTTAATTAGGAAATATAGAATGCTTTCCCCCTAAGACAAAGATAAGCCAAGAATGTCTACTCCAGCCCCTTCTATTCGACACCATACTTGCATGACAGAAAATACAAGAAAAATAAATGAAAGGTATACAAATTAGAAAGCAAGAAGTAACATGACCATGTAAATTAAAAATCTTAAGAAAGCTACAAAAAACTTCAGACTAACAAGTCAATTTAGCAAATCACAGGCTACACAGTAAACATAAAAAAAGAAATTATATTTCTTAGAAAACAGCAATGAACAATTGGAAAATTAATTTCAAAACCATTATCATTTACAAGAATATCCAAATACATGAAATATTTAGGAATACATACAACAAAAAAGTATAAAATATATACACATCAAACCACAAAACAATGCTGTATTAGTATCTTAGGGCTACTGTAACAAAGTACTAAAAATAGGGTAGCTTAAAAAAATTTTATCGTCTCACATTCTGGAGGGTAGATGTTCAAAATTAGGATGTCAGCAGCACCATACTCTTTATGATGACTCTAGAAAAGAATCCTTCCTCGTCTCTTCTATCTTCTGGTGTTTGCAGCAATTCTTAGCATTCTTTCACTCATAGATAGCATCACTCCAGTCATATGGCCATCTTCTCCCTGAATATCTTCATATTGTCTTCCCTCTGTGCATATCTATTTGTGCTCAAATTTCCACTTTTTACAAGAACACCAGTCATATTGGATTAGGGCTCACCCTAATGATCTCAAAAATAAAAACCTGATTACCTCTGTCAAGACTCTTTCCAATAAAGTCACATCCCAAGGTACTGGGGGTTAGGACTTCAATGT
This sequence comes from Macroglossus sobrinus, assembly GCA_004027375.1. Lineage (NCBI taxonomy): Eukaryota > Metazoa > Chordata > Mammalia > Chiroptera > Pteropodidae > Macroglossus > Macroglossus sobrinus. Next base: position 734,101 of record PVKZ01000046.1, on the reverse strand, counting down.
ATATTTTTAAAATTGATGTATACAAGTCAACTCGCAATAACTGCTAACAAACTAAAAAAAATTTAAATAAATGGAGAGACTTTTCTGCAAAGTCAAAAGCCAGATATTATTGAAATAATATGGTCAAGATGATGAGAGAAAATAAAAGGCATTCTAGGATTTTATATATAGCTCAACTTTCCATCATAAATGAACAAAATGACAATAATCATAATGATTACTAATTTGGGGACAAGGGTAAATTTCTGGTAGTAAAATGTCAAATGGTAGGGGTAATGGTGTGAGTCAGATTTTAAATTTTTATATGGTTTAGGGAAAAAGATAAGAGTTGTTCACTAATGTTACTTTCTTAAGGGTGCATGTTATAATTTCAGTAGTAACTATTATAGAGATAAAAACTAAAAGGAAGAGTGCATTGAATAATAGTATATTGACAGCATGTTAAAAAAAAGAATTATCTATGTGCATTTGTTTGTGTATGCATGGAATATCATTTTGTTCATTCAGTGTTTGTTTAGATTTACCTGAATTTTGCCAAATGCTTTTTTGGAATCTCTTGAGATAATGATTTTTCCATTTTAGTCTAATATAGTGAATAACATTACATTAATTTTCAAATTTTAAACTATATTTCTGGAATATGCAGCAATTGGTCACACTTTATTACTCTTTTTATATACTGTAGAGTTCAATTTGCTAAATTGGCTAAAATTTTTATAAGGTCTGTATTTTTCTTTCTTTTACTATTTTTGTCAGGTGTTGGTCTCAGGATAATGCTTATGTCATAAAATGACTTGAGAAATATTTCCAACTTTACAATCTTCTGGAAGAGTGTGTAGTCATTATGTAGTTATTATACTTTCCTTAAATGTTTGTAGACCTCATTGGTGAGGTTATCTGGGTCTTCAATTTTCTTTGTGGGGAAGTTTTTTAACTACACATTCAATTTTTAAATAAATATAAGACCATTCAAGTATACTCTTCAGTGGGCCTCTAGTTTCTGTCTTTCAAGGAAATTTTATATTTCATTTAAGTTGTCAAATGTATCAGCATAAAGTTATTCACAATTTATCAAACTTTCCTTTTAGTATCTGTAGAATTTGTAATGATATCAGCTATTCATTTCCTGATATTGGTAATTCCTGTCTTCTCTTTTTTTGCTGATCATTATTCCTAAAAATTTATCTCAGAGTCAATCTTTGGTTTCATTAATTTCCATCATTGCTTTTTTTCTTATTTCATTGATTTCTGCTCTTTCATTCATTATTCCCTTTCCTCTGTTTAGTTTAGGCTTAATTTGCTGTTCTTTTTACATTTTGTAAGCTGAAAATAGGTTATTTGAGACTTTCTTTTTGGTAATATATGCGGTCAGTGCTATTAATTTCCTCCTAAGTTCTGCTTTAATGCATCCCATGAATTTTGATATGTTGTATTTGCATTTCATTCAATTCAAAATAAATTTTAATTTCCCTTTTGACTTCTTTGACCCATGGTTATTTAAAGTGTGTTGTTTAGTTTCTAAATACTTGATGATTTTCAAGAGAGTTTTCTGTTATTGATTTCTAATTTAATTCTATTGCAGTCAAATAATATACTTTGTACGGCTTGAATACTTTTAAATTTCCTGAGACTTATTTGGCCAGGATATGGTCTATCCTGTAAATGTTCTGAATGTACTTGAAAAGAATGTATATGTTGCTGTTGTTATAATGCTTTATAAATGTTAATTAGGTCAAGTTTACTGATAGTGTTGTTCAAGTATTCACCATATTACTAATTTTCTGTCTTCTTATTCTATGAATATTTAAGAGAGGAGTATTAAAATCTGACTGTAATTAAGGTTTTTTCTATTTCTTCTGTAGTTTTACCACTTTATTTTTTAAATTGAGATATAATTTAGAACTAATTTTAGTGTTCAATGCAATAATTTTTCATACATTTTAAGAGTTGTGTAAACATCACCATAATCCAATTTTAGAATATATCCATCATCCCCAAAAGATTCTCACATCTATTTGCAGTCACCCCTACTCCTGTCCCCAACCAGACCATTACTAACACGTGGCCATTGTATCTTGCACTTTTTTAGCATAATATTTTTGAGGTTCAACCACACTGTAACATATATCAATACTTTGTCCCTGTTATAGTAACCTATTGTGTATGAATATCACATTTTATTTATCCATTTACCAGCTGATAGATATTTGGACTATATCTACTTTTTGATCTTTATGAATAATGCTGCTTAAGATGTAAGTCCTTTGTCAAATATATGATTTGAAAATATTTTCTCCCAGTCTGTAGCTCATCTTTTTACCTTTTCAACAGTATCTTGAAACACAAACATTTAAAATTTTGATAATGTCTAATTTATCTCCTTGTTCTTTTACTGATTGTGCTTCTGGTGTTGTATTAAAGAAGCCTCTTTCTAACCCAAGGTAATTAAAATTTTTTGGTATATTGTCTTCTAAGATTTTAGTCTTTGCTTACAGTTAATCCTATGATCCATTTTAAATTACTTTTGGGGGCAGGGTCTAAATTAATCTTACTGCATGTGGATATTCAATTGTTCCAACACTATTATATAAACAAGATGATTGATTCTTTACCCATTGGTTTGCCTTATATCCCAGTTGAAAATCAAGTGAGCATAAATAGAAGGGTTTACTTTTGAATTCTGAATCAGGTTCTATTTGTTTATAGGTCTATCATTACGCCAGTACCACAATATTGTAATTACTGCAGCATTATACTAAGCTTTGAAATTAGAAGTTTTTAAATCTTTGAATTTGTTACTCTTTTTGCTGTTCTGGATCTTATGCATTTTCATATAACTTTTAAGATCACCTAATTAATTTCAGCAAAAAATCCTGCTTAGATTTTGGTAGGTAATACACTGAATCCATAGACCAATTTAGGAGAGAATTCCTATTTTAATAATACTGTCTCCCAATTAATGAATATGAAATCTCTCAATTTTTTAGATTGTCCTTTAATTTCCTTCAGCAATGTTTTGTGATTTCTTTAGTATACTAGTTTGTACTTTTTTTGAAATTTAATCAAAAGTATTTTAAAGTTTTTATTCTATTATGAACAAAAACATTTTCGTAATTTCCTTTTCAAAATGTTAGTGGCTAGTATATATCCCTAGGAACTTAATGTTTTCCAAGCTCACTAAAAAATCACTATTGTTAGGTAAGTACTACTACTACCTCTAATACTTTTAGGTGTTTTTTTCCCAGATGTGGGTAGATTGCTCCAGAAAATGACTACTATTTGGTTAAGTACTTGACAAAGACTCTCTGTAGATCTTTGCAGTGTTCCCTCTGTATAATTCTCCCCTTTCCACTAGCCAGTTCTGTGAATTTTAGTCACTTTGGTCTCCCTGAACTGTCTGTCAGCTCCATCTTCTTAACTCAGGGAGTCCACAAAGGCGCCATCTGGATTCTCTTCCCCTATGCTGTTTGCAGGAAACTCTTTTAAAGTGGTAGGTGAGGGCAATTTAAGAGTTCAACTCATTTGTTTCCCTTCTCTTAGTAACTACTATCTTAATTGCCTGATACTCAGTGTTATTCAAACAATTGTTTCATTTATTTGTCCATTTTTATTGTTTGAGTTAGGAGGTTAAGTCCAGTTCCTTTCATTCTACCTTGGTTTTAAGTAGATCTGAAACTTTAGTATGCCATTCTTGAGGCTTTCTGTAATTACTTCCTAATCCCAGTTAAGAATAGGTTAAATATATTTAAAAATATTTTTCAATTAAAATTGTTAAAACCAAGGAAAGTTCAGTGTTCAGTTAAAAAAATTAACATCACTTTAAAATATCCTGACATATACTCTGTGCATCTGTGAATTAAAAAAATCATAATATATTAGAGTAATTAAACTAAATCTATTCAATTTTCCTTCAAAGATATGAAAAATGGCTAAAATGATGAAAACTACATCAAATTTTATAGTTTCAATTATGTTTTAATTCAACACATTTAGAATTTTTAACCCTACTCCTCCATAAGTCAAAAACATTGAAAATTGTATCCACATAAATTCAAATTTTCTGAAATAGTGCACATAGTAACACAGTATATCCTAAAACATACTTCAATGATAAAATAGTAGCATACAAAAGAAGATATTAGACACACTGAAATTATGTCACTGTATTTCAAAAAATGGTTGTTAACACCAAAAAAATAAAAACATAAACATGAAAATACTGGGAAAGTTCTATAGCAGAAAAGGCTAGCTACTGATATTTTGTTTAGGAATTTAACATATGCACAATAGTCAGACAAAGCACATAACAACAAAACCAATTAAAGTGTGCATATGAATACATGCATTAAACATTGCGCATGCTAAATTTACCTGAATTATATGAACATAAGGCTTTATCTGGAAAACAAAGTGTTTAAATCATGTCAAAAATACATATAAAAATCTTTACATGTAAGAGAAATACTGAAATCTAATTTCTGCTTTGTAGTATAAACCATGGTTTAACATTATTATTTTAAAGTGAAAAAGGCCCTACTATTTCAGAATAAAATAAGATACATCATATCCAAATTAGTAAAAAATTAAAATCATAAACTGTTGGTAGAAATTTCAATTAAATGAAATAATGACAGTCTAATAGAGAAGCACAAATTAGTAAGAGAAGGTACATAAAATAAAAAATTAATGGACCTGCCCTACATACTAATGGTTATCCATTCCATAATATATGGTTATATAATATACTATATAATGTAAGAGATAATTGTTAAACCGAAATTTAGCATGCAAGAAGCAACTAATGAATTTAGATCAAAAGAATTTTAGAAAAAATTATTAACTTTGGAATATCTACTTTTGGAAAAAAGTATATTTTAAAATTAATTTCCTCTTGGAAGAGAAAACTTTAAAAATGTAGAGGGAACACGTTCAATTTTTTGTTTGATAAAAACTACATATGTAGAAATCATTTCAAGTAAGCAGAATGTAGATTTTTCTATGTATAAATATTTACAGTTTTAAAACATACCAAAATATTAATAAATTGTTATAATAAAGATGAGTAAATTATCTGACTATACATTGGAAATTTAAAGAAATGCATAAATCATTTTGCAGCAAAAATATCAAAGTAGTTAAAAGATGCCATCAGTAGTTAAAAATGTAAATATTTATCCTGACACATCTAAGTTGTTTGAAAAAAGAAAATAAATCACAAATAAAATAATAGGTTTATGAGTTATATAGAAGTTTAGTTCTTAATGTACAATTAAAAATGTTAAATTTCTGAACTTAACAGAGAGGTTGTATGTTTGTCATTATTTTACATAACTGATTTGTCCCATCAGTTATTTATACAATGGTGAAACTAAATAGAGTATTCTGAGAGGAAAAAAAAAACTTTATTCTGGCCACCATATACAAAATTTTAGGAACATAAGTATAAAATTTCAGAAGTTAGAAAAAATAATAGAGTTTAATAACTTTATAAGTGCTCTAATATTTTATTCAAGACATTTCCATAAATTAAAAATAAACTGAATCAAACTAGAATTTTTAAAAAATCAACATTTGATCAACACTTACTATCTCTAATCATTAGTTTGCAAACTTACCTTAATGTTTTCATTTAAAATAAGTTAAATATAGCCATTATATATTCTAAAATCTCTAAATACTCTTTTCTGAGTGTCCTTCCACTGGTTTCATACAGAGCTTGACCTAATAATCATTGTTTTCTAGCCCTTTAACATTTTAGCTTTTTACATTTAAATTTTGTTAAATTTACATTTAAATTTTGTTAAATTAATTTTTGTATACCTTAACATAAGGCAGTGGTGGGGTGCTGGTAAGAGTTTTTACAATTAATTATTTCTATAAGGGAAAAAAGCTTTAATTTCTAAAATTTGCCCATTTCCATAAGGTAAATACTCTCATATAAACAATTTTAAGCTACTAGTGTCACTAAATGTGAAAGAAAGAGATGTACACACTTGGCTCTAGCTCCGGCATACCAATGGATAAAATTATTGACCATACTCATATTAAAGTTAAAATATATTATAATTAAAAATAATGATGCTAGTCAAAGTTGTAAAGATAAACTGAAAGTAAAAATACTAATAATACTTCAATTTATCAAGAAATCTCATTATATCACAAAGTAAAACTGAAAGTAGGAATAATGAAGAATTGCATTATCCAAAATACAAAGACAATGAAAATAACCAAAGAAGAGATAAAGTCACAACAATCCTTCTAAACTAGAAAAACAATGATGAATATAAAAGATAAAAATTGTACAATCAATAGAGTACACATGTAAATAACTGATACTATAAAACTGTGATCAGAAGGCATGCAGCAAAAATTGTGGGAAACAAAGTACATATTTTGGTCCAAGCTGTGATGTCAAAAATTGCTGAAAGGAATTTTGGAGGGAAAGTAGAGAATTATTTACATATCATAACATCTACCAATTAGAGACCATTATGGTCATTGCCTAATAAGAATTTGTAATCTAAATGCAAGAAGATAAGACAAATAGAGGAAAGTCATCCCCCACCTCATCCATCACTACACTTAGTTCTTCAATTGCAGTTTTTTGCTTTCTTTAATATTGACTATATTTAACTTTTTCTAATATTGAGGTTTCATTTATAAGCAAGGTAGACCTTTGTTTATACGGCATAATGCAGAGAAACCCATCCTCTCAAAGCATATTTTTTCTCAGGTTGCACATCAAGCACAGGTAATAAATCATGTTAAGATGTTACTGAGCTGTTTCTTTCAGACTTCTACCCTCAGATCCTATTTAAAAATGATAAATTTCCTAATCCATAGCCTGGAGCTCAACGCTTTATATAATGTCTCATAATTTAAATGTTATGTCTTTATCCTCCCAAACTTACTATTTACTTTTCTCATCTCCATTTAATGAAATCCTATTTATTCTTTCCAGCACCTGTACTATTCTCTCATACTTCTAAATTACCACAGTACTCCACATAAGCTTACAATTTCAATGTTTACAACCCTCCTTCCCATATATGATTTTAAAAAACTATACAGAGCCAAAGACTAAGTATAGCACAGATACTGGAAAATATATATTAACCTAATATTTTTCCTCCCACATTTTAAAGAAGTAGAAAGTAGAAAGACTTTTGTGTTTCTTTGAATTATGGAAATTTGTTTCAGGGTTGAAAGCAAAGTGAGATGTAGACACTATTTTCCATACTCTAGGATTGTAAATGAGTGAGATGCTAGAGGAGGGAGAAGAAGAGTGCAGAAGGGTTAGAAAGAGAAGATTACCTATGCTAACAGTCAAGATTCCTCAGAATCAGTAAGGAGACAATGGTTAGACGGCCTTTTCTAATAATAGGAGCCCAGCTTCTAAAACTTCTCTATAGTTCAGTAAAAATTGTTATCTGTAGAGTTGGCTTCAAGTAACCATTGCTCACTGGGACATGTCAGTAAAGCTCTATAAGGATTAAAAATTAGTGAGTTTTCTCTGAATGTTCTCTTTTTTGAGAGTTTCCAAGAACCTCTGTCGAGATGTATGAGTAGGTAACAAAAAAGAATAATGACTGATATTTGAGAAACAAAGGTATGTAAGAGTCACATTAAATAGATTTTTTTTTTGTGGGGGGAAGTATTATTTCACATGCAAGTTATGAATAAGCATTTCACTTGCTACTTAACTATAATGTTTCTTTGGATCAATCACAATATTGAAGCCATAAACATAACAAGTAACTAAATATTTGTTGATATAATAAAAATAATGTGTATTTCAAAAGAAAACAAGGAGGAAAAAAGACAAATCAAAATTATATAATACTATGTAAAATTATATAATACTATTTTTAAAAATTTGTAAGAAATTACATAAAATAAAAACTACCTCAATAAAATATAAATCTTGTCAGAATGGATCCAAGAACTGAAACTTTACTAAGTTTGTTTTCAAAAGACAAACCTTAATATAAGGACACAGAGAAGTGAAAAGTAGAAAGATTGAGAAAACTATACCATACAAAAAATACTAACCAATAAAAGTAGCTGTAGCAGTAGTAACAAAAAAGTAGGTCTTAAGGAAAAAGCATTACTAGATATAAAGAGATATTATGTAATGATAAAATTATCAGTTTATTAGAGAAAATGTAGCAATTCTAAATTTGCATGCATCTAATAACATAACTTCAAAATATACAAAGCAAACAGTGACAAAATTAAAGAAAGTTAAATCAACAGTCAGACATGGAGATTTTAACATTCTCAGTAACTGACAAAAAAAACTGGACAAAAAATCAGTAAAAACAAATCTGAACAACGAAATTAATAAGCCTGACAAATATGACATATTTGGAGCATGTACTGAAAAAAATAAACATTCTTTCAAGAACATTTACTAAAATTCATTATATATACCACCATAAAGCAAATGACTCATTTCAAAGATTCCAAATTATTCAGGGTATATACCTGACAAAAGGAGAACTGTGCTCATCAATATTAAAAAAAAAAATTAGAAAATCCTTAGAGTTGGTAAATTTAACAATATATTACTAACTAATCCACAGGTAAAGGAAAACACCACATTAAATATTAACTAACTATCCTTCTGAATAAATGAGAAACAAATTAAACCTAAACAAAGAGACAAATAATAATAAAGAAATTAATGGAATAGAAAACAAATATACAACCTAGAACACAAATAAAATATAAAGTTTATTGTTTAAAAAGACTAGTAAAACTGATACATCCTTAGCAAGTATGGCCAAGAACAAACACATGAGAAGGAACAAATTACCAGTATTGGGGAAAATGACGTCATTATTCATCCAATAGACATTAAATAGATAATAAGATGGTATTATGGATAATTTTATGCAAATATTTTTTAAAGGCTAAGAGAAATGTTCAAATTTCATAAACAACCCAACATAACAAATGTGACACAAGAAGGTACAAATTTCTGGAGTTCTAAATCTAGTAGAAAAACGAAAATTTTAATTTAAAACCTACATGCACGAATAAATGCCAAACCTGATGACTTAAGTGCTGAACACTTTTAAACCTTTAAAAAAGAAATAACACCAATAATGTACATAGTCATTCAAATAATAGAAAATTAGGGTATAATTCCAAACACTATTTATGAAGTCAGTATAACACTGAAAACAAAACTTGACAAAAATATTACAAGAAAAAACAATAAAAGATATCAAATAGAAAACGACGGACATTTTAAAATTTTTATGAATTGAAGCCAATAGAACACTGAAACAAAAGCCAATAAGGACGTTACCAAAAAGAGAAAATAAAAGACAATCTCACTCATAAATATAGATGCAAAATTCTATATATATATAATTAGCAAACTGAATCCAAAGATAGATAAAGTAATAATGCATCATGAGGTAGCTGAGTTTATTTTGAGACTGCAAGATTACTTTAACATTTATAGACTAAAATAGTCTACATTTTTTACTAAAATAGACAAAGAAATATTATATGGTTATACCCATATATACAGAAAAAGCTGATACAACATCCATCCATTCATGATTAAAAACTTTCAACAAACTAGGAATAAAATAGACCTTCCTGAATCTCTTAGGGTTGCACATATCAAATATAATGGGGAAAAAAAAGTTAAAGTTTTTCCCAAGGAATACAGAACAAAACAGATGCCAACTGCTACCCAAAAATATCACTTCTACTCAGCATCTTATTATAGGACCTAGCCAAAGCATTAAATAAGAAAAAGCAAAGCAAAGTATAGCAGTTTAAAAGAAAAAGGAAAAACTATCATTATTCACAGATGACAGAATATTGTAAATCAAAATTTAAAATAGTGTGTGAAAAAAATTATTAGGATTCATTTAACACAAATAAATAATAATTTTTATTTCTGTATATCAAAATAAATTTAAATCAAATTCTTAGTTATAGGTCTAATTTTTAAAAAGTATACATTGAAACCTATTAAAATATTTAGAGATACACCAGATTTATGGATTGAAATTTTCCCTACTCCAGGAAGAGACTTTGGCTCTCCCCAAATTGATCATTGTAATTTAAATCAAAATCCCAGAGGGTATTTGTAAAAAATCGTCATTTGATACTCTGTTTGTAAGTGCAAAAAATTAAGATACTATTCTTGAACACTCCTGATGGTAAAGAACAAAGCTGGGTTAGTTACATTACCAGATATCACAATTTATTATAGAGCTAAAGTAATTAAGACAATTTTAGATTGGCTAAGAGAAAACTTGCCTAATTAAAAGGAATAGAGTTTGAAAACTTAACCACATGTACATAATGTTTTTAATAAATGTGACGGAACAATGGGTATCCATAGGACTAAGAATGTATTTTGATCCCTACCTCACACAATATACAAAAATCAATTCCAGATGAATTAATGATTTAATGAGATGAGCAAAGCACTATTCTAGAAGAAAACATAGGAACATATATCATTATGATCTCCAAGAAGATAATTTTTTTTTTTACAAATCACACCAAAAAAGCATTTAACACTAAAGAAAAATTGAAAACTGAAATACATTAACATTAAAAAATTCTGTTGGTAAAAAGATTCCATTAAAGAGTGGAAAGGCAAGCTCTACGGTAGAATACATGTAAAATACATTTATCCTATAAAGGATTCAAATCTATAATTAAAAGAAGAAAACACTCATAAATCGATAAAAGACAAAAAAAATAGAAAAAGAAAAATAGGCAAGAAATTTAACTAAGCTCTTCATGAAAGAGAATATATAAATGGTTCGTTCCATCAACCGATGAAAAGATTATTAGAGAAATGCAGATTAAAGCCACAATGAGATAATACTGCATATCCACATAGATGGGTGGGTGAAAAGCACTAAAAGTACCAAATATAATATAAGGATGTAGCGAAACTCAAACACTCATTCACTGCTGCAGGAAGTATAAATTGGTACAGTTGTGGGATATCTACTGCAATTGCATATATGCATAGTTTATTAACCATCTATTCTACCATTAGACACACCCATAGCAAAAATGAAAATGTGATTACAAAAAGTCATGTACAAGAATGTTCATAGAAGTACTCTTAAAAATAACATCTAAAAGCAAAGAATCAATCAACTGTATGTTTTTTAAAATTAAACAAATTCCTAAAGCTAGTGGTTTTAGCTAGTTACATATTAGTCTTTTGAGAAGGCTGCTAATAAACTTTATGTCAAAATTTGTAAACAGTTTAGTTCAGACTTGAAATCCAAGATGAGCAATTCCTTTATATAGTTATTACCTCTGAACAAAGCATAAGAATTCATTTAGATAAATAGCTTTCATAACCTACCTAAAAATAGGAGAACTGTTATATATTTACAGAAACTATATAAAGAAATGACAATAAATTACAATTACACACAGCAATATTGATGAATCCCACAAACATATTGGTAAGGAACAAAAGCCAGATGTGAAAAAGTAATACATTGTATTAAAATTCATGTCTGTGTATAAATATTCCACTTATATAAAGTTAAATAATAAACAAAATGATTCTATGGTACTTGAAGTCAGCATACTCGTTACCTTGGTAGGGGAAATAATTATTGGAAGAGAGCAAGAAGGAGTTGGTGGGATGCTAATAATGTTCTATTTCTTGACATGGGTGCTACTTACATTGCACGGTTACTTTGCGAAAGTTCACCCAGGTGCATATCACACACACACACACACACACACACACACACACACACACACACACACACGCATGCACGCACGCGTATGAATGCTATACTTTAATAAAAAGTTGACTTGAAAATGTTGAGTTCTATTTCTGAGAATGATATAGTAGTTTATATCGGACTAGCTCTCCTGCCAGTAATAATTGTTAATTCTGGATTAAAAATTTTAATAAAAAGCTACTTATAGATACCAAAGAACGAACAAATGCAGGCGGAATTTTGTGATATGACCCTTGAAATAAGGGAAAGCACATATTTTAACCAGTTTTTCCACTAACAGCCCTCCCAATTTGGTTCACTGTGGAGGAGGTTACAGTTCAAGTAAAAACCCTCTGTCTTACAAGACTGAGTAGCCAAAGGTCAGAATTCAGAGTTGTCAGAACAAACAGATTGTAGGGGAAATCCTGGAAAGGTGGGAGCCTGTTAATAAGCAGATCCAAAAGTTACACACAACAGCCCCGCAAATCCTTGCCTGAATTGTAAACTGCAGAGAGAAAAACAAGAACCTAGCAGAAAGCCACAGCTGAAAGGCAAGATTTCAGCAACTTCCTGATGTACAGGATACAAAGTTCAGAGTTTAAGTCCCATTATATTACAGGATTTTGTCCAACATCTTGGACTTTGCCTGGAAAGTCCACACATTAGAAATAATAACCACAAACCATAGTAAGGACTATGCCATAGTACTATGTAAAGAACAAAATAGAACTGCCCCAACATATCTTCTACAGGCTTTAGGTGATCCTTCAGAACCTGTGTACTAAAATAACATAAAGCATTCTTCAAAATCCAGAGTCTCTAAAATGCATTAACACAATATCTAATACATAATAAAAATTAGTAGATATATAACACACACACAATGTGATCCATATTTTAATATATACATAAATATATAAATAGATCCTCAAAAAATTAAAATGCTGGGATTAGCAGACTTCAAAATAACTATACGTAAGGATACACTTAGATAATAAAAGGAGGTGAATTTCAGAAAGAACACAGAAACTTTAAAAAAAAATGTAAGTCTTAAAATGAAAAATACAGTATTCTTAATCAGATAATTCATAGAATGGTTTTCACAGAAAACTGAACACTGTAGAAGAAAATATCAGTTAACTTAAAGACAAGTGAATAAAAATCTTACACCTATCAACAACAACATTTTGGTTTTGTCTCAATGATTTGCTTCCATTCATTTTCTCTTGAAGACCTGTGGTCATGAAAGTATAATAGATATGATGTTTTCTATTTTAAAAAGTGAAAGGGGTGATAATATTACATTTTACTAAATAAAGAATTAACACTTGGAAAAGTAATGAGATGAATCTGGTTGATATGAGACAAAGAATAAAGAATAAAATTAAAGAATACTCTGATTGAACTTGTACAGTTCAAATTTGATGAGAATAATTAATATCGAGTAATAAATTTATAAATAAAGTCTATCATGCTAAAAAGTTAAGATTTTTGCCTTAATATACTATACAACTTCAACTGAAAACCATACAAAACAATAAAAACTTAAACATCAAAATACACTTTCCAAAACAATCCCTTTATGTGTCAGAAAGGTAATGAATAATGTGACTCACCAATAAATCAAAAATAAAATTATGTGAATAAGACAGATAGTTCACCACCTAAAAAAGCAACCTCACTTCTCTTTGATGCATTTTAATTATCTGAACTCATAGCTCCAGTCTTCCTTATATATTTTCACAAACACTTAATCACTTTTTCAAATATGCACTGTTCCTTCCATTCTTTGGTAATGTCAAAATAATAACATCTGGGATAAAAGTATGCAACAGTAGCCTGAAGAAAATGTTGCAGGAAATGTTACTTCCTCATTAAAACTTTAATTTCTCATAACCTAATTTCTTTCTGACTTTTGAGCAATAAACATGTGACTATTTCTACAGATGTTTAAATATGTACAACCTTGTTTTGCCACATGCAGAAATAATAATATAAGAAGTCATCTATTTCAAATATTTTACTAATTCCTTTATGTGGGAAATCATTCAAAGTTCATAATCATAGTTATTTGCATTCTCATCTCAAAAGATTTTTTAAAGAAATTTTAAGCTAACTATAAACATGAAACAATTATTTTTAGAATGGTTATAGAGTATTTCCTCATATATTAATAAAATGATAAATTAATGTTCATGTACATGAAGTTCTGCTTTGAATCACTTGAATCTATAAATTTAAAATAGGAAATCATGAGTGGAAAGAAGAGAATTCCACTATAATCATTTATTCATTTTAAATAACAGTAAATATCCATGTACATTCAACAAACTCATTGCTTCAGAATGATATTCATAGCTTCAGAGATTAAATTACCAAAATACCTTATTATGTGGATATAGAGAATAAAAGAGGGATTATTATACATTTTAATAATAATTGTTCATGCATATATTCCATCAAATATATTAATCACCATAATCTTTGCCAATACAAATGTACTTGCAAATAAAATATTACTACAAATGTACTTGTAAATAAACAAAATATTTATTATAAAGAAAAATCCTAAAGAAGGTTCTTGTCATCAATGAATCTTTAAAATAATTAGCATATTTATTTATTCATACCCTAACTGAGCCTGCCATTGATGAGCCAATGGTAACATCCTTAAGTTTTTGACTATTTCTAAGTGTTATTTCCTAACCTTCATTTCTTTTATGCATATGTATGTGTTTTCACCACCTTCAGGCCTAACCATTGCTAATAAATTATGATAGAATTTTAGGTGTAAAACACAAAAATCAGCTACATGTCCAATATTGGAGAATTAATTTTATTATAAGTTAGTTGGTAGTGACTAGACTGATGTGGTAGAAAATAAGCTATTATATTATTCATGAGTAAATTTAATATCATTAATTATTAGTAACAAGAGAATCATTCTGAGGACAAAAAATATTAAAAGATGCAAAACTGATTAAATTAATGACATGAAAATCTAAGATACATACAGCTAACTAGAAAATACTCTATTCTTACTATTCCTCACATACACTATTCTTAATTATCTAGAGAGAAAAAAATAATGAAAATCATTGATCTAAGATTCAGATATTGAAAGTTGTCAAACCCAGTCCTTACTGCAATAACAAGTGAAGTAAATGGAGCAAAGGGCAATCCTGTAAGAAAGGCCAATGTTGGCTAGCATTAGTAGCCTATAAACTTAAACTGTAAAATTAGTACATAATAGAGATTTGTATAAGTAGATTACAGTGGCCATATTCTAAAATTAATACACATCAAACTCATGGTAATGTAATTATTAAATTATTACAACAAATGATGTTGTAATATCAATTGCAGATAAGAGTGGTTGGGTGTTTATTCTGTGAGGACACTGAAAAAAGTGAGTACTGTTAAATTAGTGTTCAATTAACACCATTTAAGGATGAGATACATATCTAATAAAAATAAAATTCCAGTCATTAGTGAGGATGTTTTAAAAAGGAGGGAAGATAATCCTCTAGGATTTCCTAGGAGCGATCTTTTGCTCTAATTCTCTATTATCCAACAGCCTTCTGATATATAATTTAGTCCTATATTCAGTGGGAAGGGTGTGATCCATATAAACAGTTATTTGTTAAGTTGTTAGGTATATCTCCCATGATTGATAAATGGCATGGAATTCATGCTTACAATTTGCACTTCTGAAGTTTGGTTAATGTCAATCAGTTCTTCATTAATTGACAAAAAAAAAATGCTACTAAACCTGGAACATGCTAACCCCATGAAGATAAAATTATCCCATGAATACTATCCAAAGCAGCAAGCATCCACCTCATTTTTCAATAATAGATTCATCAGGAACAAAAATCTTCAGTTGTAAAAGCAACAAGCCCACAATTTTCAAGTAGAAAAACCTTCCGAGTTTCCTTTAAGATTCTCTGGATTGATCTAATTCTACTCTATGGTTTGGATTATATATAAATCAGGTTAGAATGCAAACACTGATAATAATAACAATAATAACAATAATAATGTCAGTTTATATTCCTGAGATTAACTCTTATTACCACCTTGTAACATAAGCATTATCATTTCAATTTTCCAAATGAGGAAACAGGTGACCGACCTTAAGTCATACAGTTCTTAAGTGAGAGAACCAAAATTTAAACTCAGATTTGTCTGAGCAATATCCATGGTGATGATTTCAATCACTATGTTATACTACCTATCTTACATACTCATGAAATATTAGGCAAAATGAAGGTAGAAATCATAAATTCAAGTATCTACAGCTACATGACCAAATCCTACTGTATTAGCTATCTCATTTCTATATTTAAGATTCTAAGAGCTAAAATTAAAACCTGTGTTTCATTTGGGATTATTCTGTAATGAGTGAATACTTAAGTATAACCTCATGTTAGTGTATCAAAACTATGAAAACACTAAGCTATGAAAACACTATGAAAACAAAGCTATGAAAACACTAAGAGATACCTATTAATACCTATAATGGCATCTTCAAATTCTATGATATATATCATTCAAGATAATTCAATAAAGATATGATAAACTTCACTGAAAACTTACTTTGCAACCTCCGTGTTGGGCTTTCTCCATGAAGTTGTCGCCGTGGCATGTATGGAGAAGGATGTGGAAGTGGCAATGAAGAAATATCATGGGTCTGAAGTTTGTACCAATGTGGCTCATCATCTAATAATGCTGTTTCTAATTCAATTAAAATCTATAAAACCAAGAGACAAAGAACTGTTATATACTAATAATACAGAAATTCTCTTAAATGATCTCATAACTTTTATAATAATGATAATTTGTTAGATCAAAAGCAAGGTCATGTTGCAAAATTTTTCATGTTTTGACAATAAAATAAAAGATAAGTATTTAAAACTCTGTTTTTGTTTTGCTTTGTTTTTTTGGGCAAGGCAACCCTTGGTTGACCTCACAGATTGCAAGGACCTTGTCAGCTATACAATCCCTTATTTTTTAATTTTTTTATGCCTACAAAACCTGGTCTTCCTAAGTGGTTTCCATCCAACTACTAACCAAGCCTGACCCTGCTTAACTTCCGAAATCAGATGGGATCAGGCTTGTTCAGGATAGCATGGCCATAGACCTTATAATTCTTATTAAGTTTTAAACGTCTCAGACATTTATTTTGTAGACCCTTGAGTATCTACCACTAGAGGGTTTTAAATTTGCTATCAGAGAAATAATATGTATTATTGAAAGTTTGTAGTACTAATATATGTATATCATTTTATAATTTCAGAAAAAGCATTTTCATTTTCATTCACTAACCTTTACAAAACTAAATGCGTAGAGCAAAACAAATTAGAAGTGCTTAATGTGTGTTAAAAATCATGTCATATGTTATCTTAATTTTCATTTAAAAAACTACTAGTTTGTTCTTATCATTCAGCTTTTATAGATGAGTATATCAAGGCTAAAAAATATTAAAAGAACTTGTCTAAGCTCATAGCTGGTACATCAAAGAGTAGTAACATAAATCAAAGTCTTACTTAAAACTATGTATTCATGCTGCAAAAAAACTAAAAATTAGAGAGAAAAAATGAATTTTTAAAATGAACCACATAATATAGATTTTATAATCTGAATATTTAATAAATTAACAGAGGAAATCAGTCCATAGAAATAAATGACACTTTTTATTTTCTTTTAGCATCATGTACAAATATGACAGTGTTTGTACTTAGGCACATGAGAACTGCTCTATAATGATAAATCACTGTTTAGCTATGGGACATAAAAAAGCTAAACAACTAAGTTCTTTCATTCTTCCTATTTTACCTAGTCATTTTCAAAATTACAGCATTGTCTTCCAAATGTTTATATACACACACACATGCACACACACACTTATTTAATCCTCATACTAATTCTGAATAGCACACCTCTAATACTTCCACTTTGTTGAAGAAGAAACTGAGGCACAAACAGATTTAATAACTTGCTTTACTGTTCTTCTTAACTGCTTTGCCATTC
The DNA here is from genome assembly GCA_004027375.1 of Macroglossus sobrinus. NCBI lineage: Eukaryota > Metazoa > Chordata > Mammalia > Chiroptera > Pteropodidae > Macroglossus > Macroglossus sobrinus. The sequence goes on along the minus strand of PVKZ01000046.1, from coordinate 716,333 downwards.
TTCCATTCCTTAGCTACCAACATTTAGTTAAATATTTTTATAAATTATTGTTTTTCCCATGAGGTTATCATTTAATTACTCAGAAAAACCAAACACATTGAAAAACTCTGAAAGCATAACTTAGTGTGTTAATAGCTAAAAAACTGTATCTCATTTTACTTCTCTCCAATTCATTCTCCACATTATACTAAAAATATTTTTCTCAAATACAAATGCAATAAAGCTGTTTCCTTTAGAATCTAACGTTGGTTCACATTATCCACAGGATAAAAAAATTTCCTAACATGACCTATTAATGGACATAATCTGTTGTCAGTTTAACTGTCAAGTCTCATTTCTTAACATTTGTCTTTCTGATTTCAATGCAGTTGTCTAAGACCCCCCTCAACTCTAGTTTCTTGTTATTCCTTCTTCAGGAATTTCATGCCTCTTGATTTTTGGCTGAATTCTATTTTCTCTGTGGAGCCTTCCCTGGACCACTTCCCCTCCTCTAAACAGCAAGTATGTGCTTTTATTGCATTTCCCTGTAACAGCATCTACATACTATATTATAATTGCCTTTTCACTCATCTATATGCCCAGTGAATTATAAATTCCTTGAAGTAACATACCTTATTTACCTTTGAGACCTCAGTCTCTAGCATATTATAGGTATTTTACAGGGCTTAAAAAATAATTCACGAACAAATTATTATACTACTAGTGGTATAGCTGGTTCAGTAAACTAAAATAATATACATACTATAAAACACAGCAATATATTTGTGGAATACAAACCAATTTCTTATCAATACTGAGATTTCTACAATAGGAATAAATATGTAAAAATTGTCATAGAGTACTTAGAATCATTGTTTTTTATGACATCAAGAAGCTTTGCCTTAAAGCAGGAGCTAAATTAATTCTGTTAAGTAAATTATATTTACTTTTTGGATATTCTAAATATAAATTTTTGAAGTGGGACTTCCCGTCAAGATAGTGGAGTAGATAAATGATGGGTTTGCCTTCTCTCATGAACACATCAAAATGACAACTAAACTACAGAAAAATAATCATGGAGAATCACCTGAAGTCTAGCTGAACAGAAGTCTGACAACTAAGGACACACAGAAGAAGCCAACTCGAGACTGGTAGATGGGGCAGAGACGTGGAACAGGCTGCAACCACACCGGTGTGGGGAGGTTAAACATCAAGAGGAATATCTTGTTCATGGAGGTTCCTCCACTGGTGTGAGGGGTCCTAGATCCATACCAGGTTCCCTATTCCAGGGTTGTAGTGCCAATAAGAGAACTCCCCACAACTTCTGGCTGTGAAAACCAGTGGAAATCATGGCTGAGTGAGACAAATGACTCTTGGAGTCTCGGGCATTTCTCTCAGATAGCCTATGCAGGACTTACATGCTAACAGACTCACTGGCTCTGAGCTCCAGCGCTGGGGTAGCAGCTTAAAAGGTGCCAGAGACATATGAGGAGGAAATAAATTGTCTGGCTTTAGAGCTAAAGTACAGGGGTGTCTTTCGCTCATACAGAAGTGCTGGCAGAATCTATTGTTTCTCTGTTGAGCCCTCTCACTGCCCAGAGTGTAGACACAGGTGACAGACATGTCTAGGTCTCCAACAACCTGGCTAACAAGGTCACTCTGCCCTGGTGATTGCCTGAGATCCCCATTCCACCCAACTTGCAGGCCCACCCAAGCCTCTTCCGGTGCCTTTTCCATACAAATGGCCTGTCTTGACTCATGCTATGGACTTTCTTAAAATCTCTCAAAGGTTCACAAAACCTATACAAGCAGCATCTGGTCTTGGCATGTCCCCACCTCTTGCTGAGCAGCCCCAAACCCGGCACAAGCAGCAGCTAGCCTCATTTCACAACTTGGCCTCTCAAGGCACTGCCAAGCCCAGCATAGGTAATGGCCAGCTGTGAATTGCTTGGTGGCTCATGTTAAGTGGCCCTGAGCAGGGTACAGGCTGTGACTGAACTAGACCTGCATCAGGGCCCTTCCCAAAAGCCTTCAAGGCTGGCATGCCCAGTGGCTAGTTCCTGTCAAAGCTGGAAAATCACCCAGCAGCTTCCATGGATGACACATGCAAAGGGCAGACTAGGAAGTCACCGCAATCCATCTAAAGCAAATCCTGCTGTGTAGGGTCAGCCTTTGCACAACAGATCTTCCACTGTAATTATGGCCAGTCTTCACAAACAATCAGCCTGAGGGTCGATCCTGCCCACTGATGTGCAAATAGCAACCAACTACAATAGAAAGTCACATACAACCCATACAAGGGACATAACTGCAGTACATGGCTCAGGTGACCAAGGAAACTATGCTTCTGGGCCCTACCTACTACATAGGGCCACTCTACTAAGACTGGGGGACATTGCAGCTCTACGTAATACATAGAAACAGAAACAGACAGACAGCCAAAATGGAGAGGCAAGGAATCATGTTTCAAATAAAAGAAGAGAACAAAGCTCCAGAAACAGAACTAAACAAAATGGAAACAAGCAATCTACTGGATACAGAGTTCAAAATACTGGTTATAAGGATGGTCATTGAACTTAGGGGAAAAGTTGATGAACTCAGTGAGAACTTTTAATGAAAAGAGAGAATTCAAGCAAACACCACAAAAAAAGAAAAACATAAAATGGAGACAGAAAACATTTTAAGAAGTCAGAAATGAAGAATAACTGAAATGAAGAAATCAACAGATGAGATAAAGCAGAGGATCAAATCAGCAATTTAGAAGATATAGTAGCAGAAAATACCCCATCAGAACAACAGCAAGAAAAAATAATCTAAACATGTAAGGCTAGTTTAAGGGGCCTGTGGGACAATATCAAGCATACTAACATTCACATCATAGGGTTACAGGAGGAGAGGACAAAGAGCAAGAAATTGAAACCCTATTTGAAGAAATAATGATGGAAAACCTGGTGAAGAAAAGAGATACACAAAACCAAAAAGCACAGAGTCCCAAAACAAGATGAACCCAACGAGGCCTGTACCAAGACCCATCATAATTAAATGCCAAAGGTTAAAGACAGAGACAATCTTAAAAGCAGCAAGAGAAAAGTAGTTAGTTACCTACAAGGAACTCTCATAAGACTGTCAGCTGATTTCTCAACAGAAACTTTGCAGGCCAGAGGAACTGGCTTGAAGTATTCAAAATGATGAAAAGCAAGGACCTATAACCAAGATTATTCTACCTACCAAAACTATCATTTAGAATTGTAGGACAGATAAAGAGCTTCCCAGACAAGATAAAGCTAAAGATTATCAACAGCAGGCCATCATTACAAGAAAATTAGAGGGGCTTCTTTAAGATAAAGATAAAAATATGAATAATAAAATAGCAATAACTACATATGTATCAATAAATTACTTAAAATGTAAAAGCATTAAGAGCCCCAGAATAAAGACAGGGTGTCTAAATGGATAAGAAAACAAGACACTTACATATGCTGCCTATAAGAGACTCACTTCTGATCAAAAGTCACACACAGACTGAAAGTAAAGGTATAGAAAAAGATATTTCATGAAAATGTAGATGAAAAGAAAAATCTAGGGTAGCAATACTTATTCCAAACAAATAGACTTTACAACAAAAGCTATAACAAGAGACAAAGAAGTACTCAGTAATCTCACTTCTGGGTATTTATCTGAAGAAACCAAAATACTATTTGGAAGAGATATGTTCATCCATATGTTCACTGTGGCATTATTCACAATAGCCAAGCTATAGAGGTATCCTGGGTGTCCATCAGTGGATGAAGGGATAAAGAAGAGGTCACACACACACACACGGGAATATTACTCAGCTATAAAAAAGAATGAAATCGTGCCCTCTGAATCAACATGGTTGAACCTAGAGGGTACTGTACTCATTGGAGTAAATCAGAGAGAGAAAGACAAATGCCATATGATTTCACTTAATGTGGAATCTAAAGAACAAAATAAACAAAATAGAAACAAACTCATAGATACAGAGAACATTGTGATGGTTGCCATATGAGAAGGGGTTTGAGAGTGAGTGAAAAAGGGGAATGGATTAAAAAGTATAAATTGGTAATTACAAAATAGTCATGGTGATGTAAAGTATAGCATAAAGAATAATATAATCAATAATATTATAATAACTATGTATGGTGTCAGATGGGTACTAGATTTATCTGGGTCATCACTTTGTATGTTCGATAAATATCAAATCACTATGTTGTACACCTGAAACTAATATAATATGCCAACTGTAACTGAAAATTTTTTAATTATTAAAAATATAAATTTTACTGACAGTCATATAAATAAATGTATTCAGGATGATCATGTAGAGTTAAGCTTTAAAATAATTCCAGATACCTCTCCTAAGAATTCACTTTCTTCCTCTCGAACTCGTGCTTGATCCCAAAGAGTAATCTCCAACATTCGTTCCCGAAATTCTCTTCGGTGGACTGGAGAGTAAATGAATGTTTGGTTCCATTTGGGTTCCAATGTTTTCTTTACAGTTTTAGTTCTTCTCTTGTTTTTATCACTATGAATAAAAAAGTGTGTATAAACTTATGTAAACCTTTATGTTTTGCCATAAAAATTATTAGTGTAAAATTTCTCAGGAAAGTTTTGCCACAAATTTCTTATACGTTACACATATATAATCTTTAAAACTGCTATTAAAATCTATAATGTGTATATCTCATTATAAGTACGATTTAATAATAGCAATATTTCAATAAATCTGAAATTTTCCCATGATAGTCTTTAAATCTAAATAAAACCAGACTTTAGAATCTTATTTCTAAATTTTTAAATATAATGCCCTATTCAAAGCCTTCCAAATGCTAATAACTAGTATCATTACATATACTATTCACTTAAACTACGAAAGTCTTACTGTGCAACAAAACACCTAATAAATTTTGATGTTCACCTTATATCCATATAGTTCAGCTAATAAGCAATTGTTATTACATTCTATCAAGTTACTTTCTTGCATAAAAGAAATACATACTTGCCTATTTGACATTTATTAGGTCTTTAAAAACATTGTAAAATTATTTCTAAGTGAGGTAGCCACTAAATGTTGGATGGAAATGAAAGACAGCCATCCTGATAGTTGGAAGTTCCACCTCAGAGGCCTCCATACTTGTGTTAATTGCCTATATCTATCAAGTGAATGTTTTTAACTATGCATTCCATTATGTACACATGTATTTATGAATTACATATGCATGTATTACTATTCTGTTGTACCAATATATTATATACATCGATAAATATCCAAAAAAGAAACTAAAAATAATGAGATAAAATTTTTTTAATGAAATATTTCTTCTTACACTACATTGGATTGTCTTACCCATCCCCTGGGTACATACATTCTTTTTGTATGTACTTTAGCTCATTAGGATCAATGGCTGAATAGAAATAAAGAAAATCATCTAGGATAGAAACACTAAGCTATCTAGAGGCCTATTTAAAGTAAGTGGACAATAAACTCTAAGTGGAGCACAGCACAACACAGCACAGTTTAAAGAATGTTGGAATAAGAAGCAGGGAGAACTAAGAGGACATAGAGTGTCTCTAAATTGAGGTGGCTATGCAACTTCTCCTAAATGAATGTAGGGCTTAATGTTTAATACAAATTTGATTTAAATAAGCAAGAACATATGTTTCCAGAACACATATATTTAATGGGGGCAGAAAGCCAACTTAAATCAATGTACCTTTATTAATTTTTAAGCCATTGGAAGGAAAGAAAATAACTTTGGAAACCCATATAAAAGATTTTATCTCTATTCAAATTTGTGAAAAAGTATTGTAAATAAAAATAATTAAATAATAGAAATAACAACAAGGACTAAGACATGATTTTTCCTTCAGTCCTTCTAAAATTTTAGTAAATGTTTATAAGGATCTAATTATATCCCATCCATTAAAGAATGAATTATGACACACTGTCAAAACAGAAAGTCCTTTCCATGAATTCTAGAAAGAAGGAGCTTTGCTGTCTTGATTCAAGAACAGTTTATACTGCAATATGAAAGAGAATAGATGAATAAGCCTTAACTTCTTCTTAAACAGTGAAAAAAATTCTCAGACAAGAATGACTATTTTAAATGGATTTCTACACTGGATAGAAGGAAAACTAAATAATCTTGGAAATTCCTCACAAACTCACCATATATGATGACAATTTAATAAGACAATTTATTGTGCATAAAAAGAACCAATGCATGGAAAGAACTTGAAAAATTATCTTCAGAAGTTAAAAAATAATGAGTTTTTCTAAAAGTGTAATGAAGGCCTTCTACATAAGATCATGCTATGTAAGTCGAACACTGAAAAGTTAGAAATTAAAAACTAAGATCAATAAGCACGTACAGATATTTTTAAATAGTTGCCTAACTACAGTAAAATAGATCTCTAACACTATCATTAAACTGTTAAGAATGTATTTAACAGTTTTAAAAAATAAAATCTAACCTAAAGTTTTTCTATTTTCATGTTACCAATACTTTTAGTTTCCATTTAGTTTAACTTAGTAACAGAATGCAAAAACTTGATGTTTTACTTCAAAATGTAAGAAAAAAAAATATTTTAACCTGTAGCCAGCTTTACTTCAAGATATAAAAAAAAATTCCCAGCTGTTTCTTTAGAGTACATAGTACACTGTGTAGAAAATGTTTTGAATGGCATAATTGACATACTGACATTCTAGTATAAATCTCTTCTAAGTAGCCTCCTTTGCCCCTTCAGAAATCTTTATTAATAAATGGCATCAATTATTTTCTATGTTCACTTGTTCAAGTAGTTTTTCTCCCAAAAATTTGTCAAGAAAAATTAAAAATTTCATACCCAAATCATAAATAATCCTTTATTAAAGTGTAAAATCTTGTGTCAATCAAAAAAAAAAAGTTGAGATGATAAAGTAGCTGTCTTTGTTAACCGGAAAATTCTTTTCTTCATCAATAAATTATAAACCTGCCTAAATATTCCTGTTAACTGACAAGGAAATTCAACTGAAAAATAATCTTAGAAGAAACTATTCAATTGTTTCACATTCTTTGGCGTTGGAAAATGAAAAAAAAATACTATATCTGGAATAAAAATAAGTGATTAAGGGGACCTTCTATTCCTTTTTAGCTCTATCTGCTCTGAAAGTTGGGGGGATATGGAAAATAAAATAAACAGAGACAAAAATGTCGATCAAGATCAAGAAGTAAATTCAATAATTTGAGAGACTTGATCAACTTCAAAGTTTTGAGTAAGTAGAAACTTGGTATGTGTGTGCATAAAAGCACAGATGGGAATGCAGCATTGATGTAGTTTTTTATGATAGCATTCTAAAGATGTTTACACTAGGAAACCATGTGTGCTCCAAAAAGCCAAGTGACTTGGCCTCCAGAATGTCAGGGTAATATGGCTGTGGCATCTGTCATCCAGCTGAAGTTTAAGTTAGATTTAACAGCTCTAATCATGGATGTCCTCTTCCTCCCTTGAAGTTCAAAGTGTTTCCTGTCCAAAAGACAACCTAGACTGTTATAAAACAACTATCTTCAAGTAAACTTATTAGAGAAATTTATATAGCAAACAATTTCTGATAACTTCAGATGTGCCACTTTGACATATTTCCTGAGAAATTCTTTCTATAACTTTCACTTTAAAACATATCAAATACAATTAAAGCTTTGGTTAATTGTCTACTTCTTTCCTTTTTTCTTTTACTCTGCCTCAATTGTTCTTCAGATGATAGTCTGGCACTCAACTCAAACTGGAAGACTTTGACCTTGAAGTAGATAAGGGTCCAAAAGTATGTAAACATATTTAAGATCACATTGGTGCCCAGTCACTTCCAACCTGAGAGAAAACGAAGAGACCATGAGAACACTCTCTCCTGAAAGCCAGGGATACAGAATAGCTGGGGAAATGGTAACAGGTGTCATTACTTCTTTCTTTTTGTATGATATTTATTGAATACTCTCTTATTTTTTTGTATGTCTGAAATTGAGGGTGATTAGATAAATTTCTGATAAGTTGTTTCTGCATTCCTAATTTCTCTATTTAAATCAAGGTAGAGCAATATTTATGTTGATTAGCAAGAATACAAAACAAATTATACTTGAAGAAGCTGATTCTGGCCTAGTAGTAAATTTCCTTAATGATATGGGGTGATGAAATAAAAAGCAAAGAGATAAGTTTTTTAAAAATCTCCAAGTATTCACTGTCATTATTTTGATTTCTAAGAATCATTAGGTATATGTCAAACTTCATAAGCATCTGACTGGTATAATATATAAAAGTAAATAATACAGAATCAAAACACCCACTGCTATTAACATTTCTCACTTATTTTCAACAACATTTATTTTTATTTCGTAGTCCTACCTTCTGTCTGGAAGAAAGTAAATTTTAACATAAGGATTCCTTGGCCTCCCATCGTCCCTGGAAGGGAGATCCTTTGCTCCCAAAATTGTAACTATTAATTGGTGACCAACCTTGTCAAACCATAGTTTAATCTGAAAAGCAAAAATATTCATTTATTAGCTTAAACATTTACTACCTTAACATAATATTTACATTCCCAATCTTTGCCCCATTTCCATACACTAATTATTAGCACAGAACATAAATTTCACTTAGTAAACTGTGCTAAAATTAAAGGATATGCTTTAATAACTTCAATGAATAGAAGATTAATTCAATATTTTGGTTTGATTGATAAATCACTTGGAATTTTTTATACTAATTTGCTGATTAACAAGCACATAATAATTACACTATCATAAATAAGGACTTTATATACAATGATTGCTGCTGTCTATCTTCATGCAAGAATCACTGTGGTTCATTTTGGCTCTGCTACAATAGTGAGTTCAGAAGAAATGGTCAAAATGAATTTAATAGATAGTAACTTGTTCATATGGCATTCACAGGAAATTTTTAAGCCAATGTTTTATGTTATTCCTCAGTAAAAGACATTTCAAAGATTGTAAGCAATGGGGAATTACAAATAGCTTTAGTCAATAGACTAAGTTTGTATTTAAAACTATAATAAATTAATCTTTTTAAGTTCTTCTTACATAGACATAAAGTCTCTTTTTTGTTTGTGATGCGAATGTATCATCCTTAGAATAAGTATATTTGATCATTTCAGATAAGGAAATGTGAATAATTTCCCTATGCTATAATTAGAGATTGGAATTTCACATCCACCTGCTGAATTCATTTGATTTAACAATTGTCACCTCCTACACACATACCTCACACTCCCACACCTAGCTAGCTGATTCTACCATGTCAAGATCTATGATAGCTGTGGCTCTGACTCACATTTTGGTTCAGAACTCGGCACATCTCTGACTACTATCTTGAAACTAAAATTGAATAAAAAATTTGGAATTGGGGAAAAATATATTTATGTAATATGTATTTTTATGGTTTATATATTTTACGGTATATGTATGTGCATGCATGTTAATTATTTAATTTTTCCATTGATTTGAATGTACGTTTGCAGCAGTTTAGAAGAATTTAAATATACATCTCCTGTCTGTCCTTCCTCTCCTCTCCAAAGCAGACAGTCAGGTCTGGGTCAGGCTCTGGTACATATAAACTTATTTGTATATAAATACTGGTAGTTCATTTCCAATTCTAACATGGCTTTGTTGAATCCTTCACTTTGTATCTTAGAGAATGAGAAGCTGAGCCTTTAACATTTGAATGGAAAAAAGTTCAAATGTTTGTTTGCCTAACGATATTAGCACATAGATACAGAGGAGGATAAGAGACTGAACTACTCTGGCAAAGGACATGAAGGGGGAAAAATATAAGAAACACGAGAGTGTCTTGTACATGAGAGAAAACAGTGATGCTGTCAGATAGCATCGTGGTTCCTCTAAACTGTGTAACCAAAACCAGATTAATTTCTAATATTTTCTATTGTCTATAGAAATAAAAAAGCTTATGGTTTTATTTTTCCATGATATTAAAAATCCTTCTCTGAGGATCATGACATGAATATTATGACACCTCAAAGAGAAAAAAGATTCTGAAAAGCTAAAAATTTTTCCAATAAATTTTACACTTAAAAGACAATGAAACCATAATTACCATTATTAGATTAAGCTCAATTATTAGAGCAAAGTATTGATCTCTGTAAGTTTTTTGTTTTGAAGGATCGAGGCTAAGCACTTGTTGCCATCTCTACTGGCAACATTTTTGTTCCTTTGAAATCACTACAACCAAACATTTGAGATATACATTTCAAATGTTCAATAAAGAAGTATTCGCTTTAGATTTTCTTATGTCATGGAAAACCAAAAATATCACTTACTAATAACATTCATTTTTCATACAAACAGATACTAGGCATGTGGCTTTCATATTTTCATAATACTTAACAGATTAAATTACATTTTACCAATATATAAATGTTAAGATAATACAGATATGAAACGGGCACATTTTAATTTGATTTTTCTATCAACATCAAACTTTTTAATAAACTTTCTTAAGCTGGGCAATTGAGCAATAGCTCTAATTTTCATTTTATATTACAGGACATGCATTGAAGTTTTTAATAGATATCCAGTTCACATTATCAAAACATAATCATTTTATTAGTTAAAATATTTTATCACATTTCTAAATTCTTTATCTGTGCTTTTTAAATGAATGGTTAATATATCTGTTGATTCCCCAAAACATAACAGCTGTATTTTCACAATTCTACATATAACATACTTCTTACTTTACCTCAATTTTACTAATAAAAATCTTGGTATAAGTTTTATTATTTTAACATAATTATCATTCCAGCTTTACCTTGTAACCATTTTTAAATTTCCTAAGCAGAAACTGAGCAGCATGAGTAAACATTTTATGTTATATAATATTAACTAGAAACACTTTAATTTTTAAAATTTAAACTAAATTAGTGTTATTCAAAACCAACAATGACAAAAAAACATGCAGCAAAGCAAGAAAAGCATAATACTACTTAGAAAAAACTATATTGACATTACTTTATCATATAAGGGTTTGCTAATGAAAAGAGGCAAACAACTTGTACCCAAGTATTACAGTAAAATTAAATGGAATGACAATTACAAAATGTAAACAAAATAAACGCAACACATTTTATTTGGATTGTGATTTTTAAAAATAATATACTTTCCAAAAGTTGAACTTTAAAATGCATAAAATTAATGTTTTAGGTAAGGTACAAATTTATTTGCCAATTCTCCTCAAGGAGTTATTGCTTGGAAAATGCAAGAGAATGTAGATGTCAAGTGATATAATGAATGATTTAAAGAGACAGCAGCCTTGTGTAGTAAAAGAAAAATATCAACAGTATAAAATTAGCTATTGCTTTTAATGTTATATGTATAAGCAGAATCTACATTAAATGCCACTCTGAAACCTATGATTTTTGGTATTCAGTTCATGATATAAAATCACTAACTAAGATTGTCTCTTTAAATTTTTATTGTAGTTTAATCCCCATGCAGAACTTTACAAGCTAGCTCATAAAATGGTTTGAAAGTCAATAATATGGCTTGGAGGAACATACCAAAAAAAGTTTCCCTACTACGCATTTTCCAAAAAACATACAAATAAGGGTTAAAACACGACTTTAGTTTCTATCAGGCAGACAAGGCCTTTACCTGAACCCTAGGAACAAAAGGCGTTGTTCTTCTACTAAGGCTTTGGCTCTGGTAAGCAAAATTAAAGAAAAAAGTAATAAAACAAAACCAAAAGGACAACACGCTGGAACTAAAAGACCAAAAGTAAAAACAAACACATACAACTATCCCTTAAATATAACTTTTCCATGACAATATATATCTAAATTAAGAAATTCGATGTAAAGAATAAATTAATTTTGCCAAAATGCTAAAATAGATAAAAACTATATAAAATCACATAATTTTTATATCATATTTTTAAATGTAATCAACATAACAGGAATTAAGACCGAATGTAAAATATATCCGGGCTGATATGATCTGAAAGAATGAGTGTAAATATAAACCAAGAGCCAAGAAATATCAGGTTTCACCTTTAAATGCACTAGATAGAAAAAAATCACAGTCCAAAAAAAAGTTAGATGAAAATGCATTTAGAATTATTAGTGAAAAGACATCCATAGAAATAATTGTGTAACTTCTCCAAAATGACATATCTAACAGAAGTCTAAAAAACATTAGCCAAATGTTTAAAATAAACACTATAAGGTAAAAGTATGTTGGAATGCACTGTACTGATTAGCTGATTCATATTTTAAGAATTTATACAAGGTTCTAGTATTTAAACACCATTTTCAGACATTTATTTTGAACCACTCTCAATAACACTGTTTATTGCTAATCATACCTATTAATGACAATATTTCATTTCTTTTTATTTATACAGTTCTTTATATTTTTCCAAACCTTTAATAACAGTTTATTGCTTCCAACAACACAAGGAGGTAGTTACCATTATCTACAATTTTTAGATAAATAAACAGAACCACCACCCCCCTAAAAAAAGACTAGAAGCTCAAACAGAAAGCAAGATAGAAAATACAAACCAGTCCTGATGAAATCACTATTTCACATTTTTAAAGTGACATTTCTTTTCTCTTCTGACTTATTTTGTTTTCATTTGAAATAGTTTCCAAAAGACACCACAATAATCAGAATTGTGTGCCTTTATTAAGGCATGTTAACAGTTAAATCAAACAAGATCAGATGCATATCTCTGGGCTGGGAATGGATTTCAAGGCATTTAATTTTGCTCCTCTCACCATAATTCGATTCCATTCCTCACATTTCTAATGAATGTCTCTCATCTAATTCAAAGAACTGTAAATACTTAATAGCTTCAGACTTTTCCACTGCTATATGGAAACAGTTAATAGGTACTAAGAAGGCTGTTGCCCAATTCAACTATCATCCAACACATTTTTAGACATGAATCATCTTTCTCTCCAAAAACCAAGGCAGTCTCAAATCTAAGCTGTCTTCCTTTTTGTGAGGAAACATTTCCAAAGAAAGAAAGAAATGTTTAGAAATGGAGTGTGTTACTGATATCTGTCTGCATAACCCCAAGTATATAATTCTCTAGCAAATGAGGAAGGGATATGTGAAATTCAGAGATTAACTAGGCATGTTAAAGGAAAGCACTAATAAAATACTTCACTTAGAAATGCATTTATATTCCTTGCCTTCTCACCTGTTTTAGGCCAAAAATATCAAGATGATGGAAGTAAATATTAATTCATAAACTAAAATATTTACTTTAAAAAGGAATAGTACTTTGAAATAAAGTAATCCTCCAAGGCAAATATTTTTGACCTTCTAATATGATCTCAAAGGAGCAACTCACAGATTTCTGAAATCAATTGTCTAAAATGTATGGCAATTTAAACCTAATCATCAGCCATAAGTGTGTACATTAAACTTGCCTAGAAAATATATTTGTTTTATTAGTTTTTTAATTGAAGTGAAATTCAACTAACATACAATAAATCATTTTAAAGTGTACAATTAAATGGCAATTAGTGCCTTTACAATGTTGTGCAACCATCACCTCCTTCTAATTTCGAAACTTTTTCATCATTCCAGAGAATACCCCGTACCTATTAAGTAATCACTCTCCATCCCACCATTGCCCTAACTCCTGGCAACTACTAAACAGCTTTCTGTCTCTATGGAATCTGGATATCTCATATAGGAATTGTGAAATATTATGTATCTCATTGCAATTTGTAATTAATATTATTTCATTTTTTAAGCATGGAAATATATGATATCTATAACAATTTAGCCTTAAATGAAGGATATGAATTTGTAAATCATGAGTGATTTTGCATTTTTAATGTCATTTCCTACTGCACTACTATCTTTAGGAAACTCCTTTTAAGCAATGCTTCTGGAAAATAACAAGGCTGTGAAAATAAGATATGATAGATAAAAGTTAAAAGAAAAAATTTTCATTTTCAGAAAGTTTTAAAAAGGCTACAGAGTTTCTAAAGATATATAAAGGATACATACCTATTCTCCAATTACTTATTCCCTTTAAATGAGCATATAAAATGAATATGTACAACATTTATAAACTCAACACTAAATATGGAGTCAGAAAAATATTAAAACAAAGTAACTTAAGGAAACATTGCAACCATAAAGTAAAATAAGATTGTCAATAATAGTGTATTCCTACAGAAAAAAGAATTCTCGGCTATACTGAGAAAATTATATAGGTAATCCTCAGAAGAAGGAAGCTGCTACATTACTGAAGAATACAAAATTTAAAAAGAATCAAAATAAGTAGGTGCTGATACTGAAACAGCTAACATACAGTCCAGGTGTCATAGACCCGAGTTCATACCGATTTTCTCACCAAAAACATTAATGGCACTTTCATAGTTATGCCCTAGAATAATCACAAGCAGCAGCACAATTCAAGCATAGAGAAGAAATACATTGCATAATTTTTAAAAACTCAACAGCCTTGAGCATGAAAAAGCTAAACAATAATTTGTATTATGTGTTTTTCATTTGAGAAAATATCAGTCAATGAACTGACATAAATGTATCAGGAAGGTTGGCTCACATAACTACACAAATACCTTTATTCTCAGGCATCAGCAGTGTCATGATGTTGTCAGTTAGGGCCCAGGTAAAATCTGACCAAAATCAATAGCGCTCAAAGGTAAAACAGAAGATAAGGACTGTAATGCTGCCCTGTGATTTCCTAAGGGTTTTCCTGAAGGGTGATATATGTGGACACATATTTTCCCAACCCCTACATCATTACAGCAAACCAAAGTTGGCAGAAATAGGATTAAATACAAAGGGAAATACTATATCCAAAAGGGTATCTTGGTTATGTTTTCCTGCAAAGAATGAATATAAGTTAAGTTTCATGAGAGTAAAATTCATGTCTGTCTTGTTCAATATTGTATTCTCAGCTACTAAATATTATGGCTGAACTGGAGTCAGACCTTAACATATATTTCTCGAATAGATGACTGGAGTTTAATTTAATAAAAACTTTTTGAAAGAAAATTTGAGCAATAGATTTCAAAAAATCTTAAAACTTTCTTCTCCTTTCTTATTATAATTTTACTTCTGGAAAGGTATCCTGACAAAATTAATTTGTCCTTGCAAAACATGCAAGATTTATATTAGAGGATTTCTATGGCATCATTGTTTATAATATAAATTAGAAACAAGCAAGATATCTTATAATAGCAAATTAAGTGAAAATGGAGTATTAAATAACTATTAAAATCATTTTAAGAGGATTTTTTTTTTAAGTTTAGAGGAAAAAGTCCACAATACATTAGCAAGTGAAAAAGTAGGCTTCAAAACAATATACACAGATTTATTAACAGTTAGGTTTAAAAATTTATATGTATGTGAATGGTTATATTTTAGTGGTAGGATTATAGGCGATTTTTATTTTTTATTTATCCGTACTTTCTAGATTTACCACAACAATTATTATTATAAACATTCTTATTGGAACATACACCCTCCAAGACATAAGAAAATAATAAAATGGTACACATTTTAAATTATAATTACACAGATTTTAAATGAACATTTATAAATATAAATACTACAAATTTATACCATTATATATACACATTTGTAAGTAAAACTTTTAAGTTTATATTTTCCTCAAATATTTAACACTGTTCCCTTTCTACCATATTCATTTTGAGCCATGAGGAAAAACTGTGGTATTTGAAATTTGTCCAAATGGCTGTGCTAGGCTCCTCATCCTTCCCTCCTAGTTCAGTTTGTAATAAGGAAGGCCTTGGAATTTCAAACAAGGTAAAAAAATTGATACTTACTTATCATGGGAGTATAACTTCCACTCCTGCCTCCTCCTCTAACTGATGCTAACTATACGCACGTGCGCATGCAATGCGCATGTGCACACAATCCTGGCACCATTCATCTACCCACAGCATATTTAAAAATGAACTATTTAAATAGAACCATTAAAAAGACAGCTAACATTTATTACCACTTTCTAAAGTGGTGGGAAAAATACATATATATTTATAACCATAAATGAGAACATCTGTGCTGTCAACATATGTGAGAGAATAGGAGAAAGATGCTACTTATTATGAAAAAATGAAAGAAGACCATTGTCCTCAAATGAAAAGTTCACTCTGCTTAAAAAAGAGAAAGAAAAGAAAATAATAGGAAATTCATTTCAATAAGACATTTACACTCTCCTAACAGTATCTCATCTTTCTTGTTTAACTTTTTGTAATTGTCACCTTTGTGATCAAAATAGTCCTAGAGCAAACATGTCTAGTGGCTTTTAAAATAATTTTTAATATGTTAATTTTGCTTACACTTCTTATATCTCCTTTTAATTAATGAAAATTCTTCAGTAAAAATCAAATACCTCCTCTTCTTTCACAAAAAGAAATTTCATAGTGATTTAACAAAAAGCTTTTTCTATTGTTCTTAAAATATCAGCCCAAGAATAGTTTAGTTTTTATTATAATTTTTATCCAAAATTCAGTGTCCAAATTTTGAGAATCTAAATAATTTTTAATAGTCATAAAATTTCAAGTTTAGTAACTTTTTGGCGTCATTGTTAATGTTAACCTGTATATTTCTAAAATATAACTGCATAAATTTGAATATTTTCAATTGTTTAAAAGGGAATGAAAACTGAATAAGTTAATAAAAAAGAGGGCTTAAATTTGCAAAGCTCATCTAATATGGACATAAAACATATAGTTGAATTTTAACTTTCATTATAAAATGTTCAAATTAGAGATCACTTAATATGTAATCACCTGCTTTACTCAATAATCTATTATATATTTACCCATTTACTCAGATTTGTCTGTTGACAAAAGCATCTCAAGTATCATTATATTTCAGAACAATAGTCATACTCCAAAGATTACTATGAAATTCACCCAAAATTTCCTTAAGATTCAAAAGCAGAGAGGAATATATAAATATTCAGTTTTATCTTAAATATATCATCTTTGTATAGTGCAAAATTTTTATTTATCTTAAAAGTTTATGACACAGCAGTCATTTTAGAGTACTAAGCAAAAAATCACAGCATTGGGTTTTGGAATAATACTACCAAGGTAAAAAAGTTTTAGATATCTTCATGAATTCAAAGTCTCAACAAATTCTAGAAAACCTAATTCTAATAAAGAAAGCATTATGGTAAAAAAATTAAAATTGAATTTCAATTAATTAAAATTACTAATGAGAAAAATGATGATTAAAAGGAGAATTATGTTCTAAGAAGAACTTAGTTTACAAAAAACTAGCAACAGATAATAAAAACACTACTCAAAATTCCAAAAGGAGAAAAGTGATTACATACTGAAAGTTGTCCAGATAAGAACTGTGGAACATCCCTCAACATGCCAGGACTCATGGGAGAGGTAACAGAAATAGAAGGACGATCCATTTTTTGAGATTCGAATGAGCTAGAACCTGAAACGGTAATTATACATAAAGAATAATAACAATGGCTTTGCGTTAGTAATTATTAATCTTTATCATACACCTTTTAACTTTTTTGATGTCCACAGAATATCATTATAGTCATGATTTTTTGGCCACAATGTTCCAAATACATTAAAGAGTTTTATTGAAGCCTGAGTGAAGCTTAGTGATTCCCTCAAGACCAAGGGTGAACCATTTCCTGTGCCAATTATAGTGAGATGGACCTCTACCTCAAGACTTACTTTGTCTGTTATGAGTACTAAACCTTATATCTTACAATAATATACTAAGAAATTTTTAAAATAGATATTTCAGTAGGATAAACCATTAGAGCAACCTGAGGATGATCTAAACTTGTAATGCTAAAAAAATAAGTACTACAATGTTAATTATAAAATGTTTTCAGGAAGTGATTTTATTAACCATATCTGAAAGAATACAATAAATTACACGGGGAGAAAGGAAGTGAGGGACTATGAAAAAAGAATATCAGAAAAAGCAGAACCACAGTATCCAGAAATTATGTGTATGAATTTATTTCTGTGGAGGAGAAGAGACAAATTGGAAAGTAAATAAAAATGGGCTATTGGACTACTGGGGGAGATTAGTGCCTTGAATTCTGGGTTACACATTTTGGCGCTAATGAAATATCCACGCTAAATTCTTATGTCTTGGGTAATAAAAGTTGCATTTGTGTAAGGTGACTTTACCACTTATTTAAAGTGTGTATTGAATTCCTCAATATGAAAAATAAGAAGTGGAATTCAGTAAGATAATAACCAGGAAGTTTGCAAAAATTGGACTATAAAGAATTCAGGAAGTATAAAATGAGAAAATGAGGACTCAGAAACTAATTAGATATGAGATATAAAGGAAAAAGAGGGGAAAATATATAAGATTTCAAGTCTTATAACCAGATATAGGGTCAAGAAAGTCCCCTATGTGTCTGTCTTGTTCTCTGCACAGGACCATGCTGATATTCCCTGGGATGTGGAACACTGGAGAAGTCTGTGTATAAGGGAATGGGTGAAAAAGTTAATTTGGAAGACAGTGACCCTGTGACACCTTTGAGACATCCACGGGGAGATATAAAGCAGGTAATTGAATACATGATGGAACCCAATGTTGAGGATACATTAGTATTAGAAATTAAACTGTAAAATGTCTCCCTAATTGGAAACACAAGTAGATAAAATTGACCTCTAAAGAGAATAGTGTAAAAGGGGAAAAGTACAAACCTTGGGATCAGAAGTAATGGTGATATCTTTTATAACATTTAGAAGTGGAAAGAATGCTGACTTTATAGTAAAAAATAAGCTCAGTTTTACAAATGTTAAGCTTCAAGGAACAGGAAGACACTTAACAGAACACAACCTTTAAACATCCAAAGGATGAAAAGACAATGATAGATCCTTTTGATAATGTAAACTCGGGAGTCATATGGCAATAAAACTATCAGAACATAAGAATTTATTGAGGAACTAAAGACAGAAGGTTAACAATTAGGCCTTGGGGAAACCTATTCTTTAGAATTTAAAAAATAAAAGATTAAATCTAATTTGAGAAAGGACCTCTGTCTCCTCAGGAACAATTCTGGAAATTTTCCACATTGCTCATACAGTATCTGAGTGATATAATATAAGTATATAAAAATTTACCTACTTCTTAGGATTGTTGTAAAAAAATTAAGTATGATAATGTAGGTATAACATCATGCACAGTTCTAGGAACTCAATAAAATAAAAATTATAATGATAATATCAAACATAATAATTATCATTATGTTAGTATTTATTTATGTTATAGTTTCATGTGATCACGATATTATTTTGGATAAAATGACTTACTTAGCACCTAGCCAAAGATACTAAATCAAACAGGTCATATAATCATATTTTAAAGCATAGAGAGCTATACCATTCCAAAGAAATTTTATCTATCTGATAAAGATTTTAAAGAAATTTATACTCATAATTGTAATATAAAATTAAAAACATTTATTTTCTTTTTTCCCTTTTTAAAAAACATTTATTTTCATAGGATATTCTCAATTATTTTGTGTATACAGAATCCGACCACTTCTCTCTACCTTCATTGCTACCACCACAATCTAAGTCACCATGATCTCGCCTCTAAAATACAAAAAGCTTCCTCACTGGTCTCTCTTCTTTCACCCTTAACTCCACTTAATCTATTTTCAAAATAGTAATCAGGTTTTAAAATGTAAGTCTTTCTTTAAAATCATCATATGCAGTTCTTGATTTCCCGAAGAGTATAAGCCAGTGTCTTTACAGTGGCTAATAAAGTCTGCAATTTGCCCACTATTCTTCTATCCTCTTTACCACTATTCTGAATCTGGCTTACTCTGTTGCAGCCAAACTGGCCTCCTGCTTTTGCTTAAAAGCATCTTAGGCTTTTCTGCCTCAGAGACATTGCATTCTGGTTCTAGTACCTGAAAAGCTTTTTCCCCAGATAGCCAATCTTTCAAATCTTTGCTCAAATTTTTCCTTCTCAAAGTGATCTATCCTGATCAACATATTTCAAATTGCAACCCTCATCTCTTCATTCACAATATCCTTTACTCTGCTTTAATCAATCAAGAACCTTAGTTCATTGGAAAAAATTCATTAATTTAACATCTGAAATAGCACTCAAACACAAGTAATAAAAAGTATGTGTCTAACATTATTTAAAATAGACATGTAATATGTCTATTGTCCCATTACTACTCTGATGTTAAATCAGATTATCCCACTTTCTAAAAATATAAATAAGATTATCTATAATTATTCACTAGATTGTCTCGAGCATCCCCCCATTTACTGAGGGTTAGGTTACAATACAAATCAGTAAGTTTTAAAGTTAAGGGGAACCTGGTGTACAGGACAGTGAGATTTGGGGAGTGATGGCATGCTCATTACTTTTGATCACGATGATGGTTTCACCTGTGTGTCAAAGCTTATCTAGCAGTACATCTTCAATATGTAGTTTTATTGTAATATACCTTAATAAAGCTATCTAACAATACCTCGTAGTTAATACAGTGTGGTTAAAAATAACTATCTTAAAGTACTATAGACTTTTGTACTTTTCTCCACAATGACATCAAATCATACTAAATTTTACACGATTATGTAATTGATAACAAGATTATTATATTTCTTTGTATCAATAGATAAAATACTGCATTTGACCCCTGATGGATGACATTACTAATAACATTTTCTTCTAGAATAAATGAAACTTACTGGACTCCAGTTGTGGATGTGTGCTATCAGGAATTCTAGGTATATCTCTAAAATGATAGAAAAAGAAAACAAGAAATTATTTCAACAATTAATGCTACTCCCATTTTGATCATTATTAACCCATATTACAACAGGATAGTATAAAATTAACAGTTTAAAATTTTAATTGCTTTTTCTATTTATAGATATATCTTTGTCATTGGCTTAGGATATAAGCTCCTATAAAGAAAATACTGCAGCGATAACTAATGAGTAATTCTTTTGTAGGCACAAAAGACTATGTTTCCTGCTAACTTTTGGAAACTGTCAATTTAATCTATAGGTAACAAAATATAAAAGCCAGAGTACTTGGCATTTGCTTATTTTTTCTTAAATTGTTCCCTTTATCTAGGAATAGCAATTGTTCCCTTTATCTAGGAATAGCCTTTAGGCCCTCCCCTTACTAGATTGAAACCTCCATTTTGAAAAAAATATGTAAAATTCATAGAATATAGTTGATCCTCATTTTTACAATGTAGAGGATAATAGTTCACAAAACTCTAGAAGTAATCGTTACTATAGTCCCCTTCTACTAATGCCATTAGTCATCTGTTGTTATTAAAATACAAAAATAATAAACACCTAAATATTTCTTTTATAATTAACTGTATAATCTAGCATGATCAGATAAAAAGAGGTCATAATTTTTTGTGAGATGTTTTTACTAAAGAAAAAATTGTCCTCAAAATAATTTATTTTTATAAAGCAATCAGACATTTTTGGATTGCACATTACACAAACTGTTTAATACAGCTATCCATGCATGAAAAGTACTCAAACCAACTTACCCAATAGGCCTTGAAACAACAAGCTCCACTTGTGGTTCAGGTTTGGATTCCAGAATGATATTATATACTTCTTCAAATGTGGCTCCTTGCAATAGCCTTCCATTCCATTCTAACACTTCATCACCTATTGTGCGTGTCAGTAATAATAATCTTAGAAAGAAAATCTAATCCAATAAAAGGCACTCAAAACAAAGCAATTTTAGGTGCAATGAACTCCATAAAATAAAATCACCATTAGGGAAGAAGAAACATACTGAGAATAGCTCCAGTAGCATAAAATTTGATGACTGGGATGATTAGTATATTTCACTCAAAAAGATAAAGGTCAGAAAAATAATTACATAAAAATTATTTCTGTGATTTCCAGGATTTTCTCAGTGATGTCTTATCCATGAATAATTGTTAGTTCTTCTTGTAAGGGGGAGCAAAGTCAGGAGCAAAGCATGTCACCATCTTGGTGAAGTTGCTTCCGTCTCTGTGATTCCGTAATAGAAATTCTAATTATAGAAATTACAAGGCCCTTTTGTAGATTTCATGACTCTGCATTCTAGGTTTTTCAAAATACTGTGTACCTCATGTAAATTTTTTGTAAAAATCTTATTTTTTAGCATCTTATCTAATCCTGTCCAAGGTACTCGAGGATCTGTCCAATAGTATCCATTACTAAAGAGATAAAGAATGATACATTTTAGAAAATACGTATTTATCCATGTAGTTTGTTTCCTAATCTCCGTTGGAATTTTTTCAAAAGAAAAACAAAGACTTATAGGAAATAAAATAGGTTAATACTAGATACAACTAGGAATATCTATCAACAAAAAAAAAATCAGTAAATACAAAAATCTTTTTATCTAATATGACTCAAGAAATAATTGTACAGCTTTCCATTAACAAATAAATTTATATTTAAGTTAAATAAACCCTTTGTTACTGGTCATATTGATGCTAAGTGAGGATAACTTCTTCATAACTACTCAAGTTTAACATTTAAATGTAAATAACCAAAGATAGAAACCTACCTGGTCTAAGATGCCCTACAGTATCTGCTAAACTTCCTTTTTTTACTTTGGTAATAAATGCACAAAGCCGACCTGATTCAGTCATCTTTCCTCCTACAACCTGTTTAAAAGAGGAAAGTGTTAAGAGGCAAATTGTTCTAATGAGCATGGTTAACGATTCAAGTAAAAAATAACTAGACAATTTTCAGCTTTTAAATCTATACTTTAATATATTAAAAATAATTTATTATTAGAAACTGAGACATGTCCCAAGAGTAAGCTCTTTTCATATTTTAAATGTTTTACAATTTAATCCATTATTTGTTGAAAACTTAGAAACAACAATATATAATTTTTGTCTTTATTACAGAATTCTTACTTTTATCATTTCTAAAAATATGTTATATCAGTACTATATACTTATATTAACATATCTAGTCACAGATTTCAAATATCATGATAATATAAATACCTGTTACTTTTACTATAATTATGATATCCTATCAAAATTCATTAGCAATTTTTTAGGCACACTGTTGCCTAATACATGATGATGTTATATTTTTCCTGATTAAATTACAAAACTTACTTAATTTCATCAGAATTAATGTAAACTTTAGACCATTTATATCCCGGTTTTCCTATTTTTATGTTTCTATTTATATCTTTAATAAAAAGAAAAAATAAAGGTTAGCCATAATGCTACAGAGTCACATATGTACCTGTAAAAGAGGCCTCTTACAAAATTAATGCTTTCTCATCCACTGCCACTCACTCAATCATCAACTTTATAGCAATTAAGCAAATAGTAGTAACTAACTTCATTAACTAAACATAGTGTTTTCTCTTCTACATTGAGCAGAAGATACCTGAACTAAAAAAACCACTGATTTACCTTACACTATGTATTTATCCTCAAACTGCAGTAAATTACACTCAGTCGCAGTTCAGTTAATACTAATTATTCCTATGTTTAATTCTGAAAATTAAATGTATAGATATTTTAGATTTATATCCCTATGTTTATTTTTAATCTTGGTTTGATAAATATTAATAGTCTTAATTAATATTACTATAATTATTATTATTATTATTGAAATAAAGTGTCAGGCACTACACTAAATGTTTGTATACTGATTTATTAAATCTTATTATAACATTCAGTAAGTATTTTCATCTCCATCCTACAGATGAGATTGAGACTAAGAGAAGTTTAGTGACCAAAGTCATGTACCTAGTAATTGCTATAACTAGAAATCAAGCCAAGATTTCTAACCTTTATACTACACTGCTCTAACAATATACTGCACAAATCTGGATTTAAGTCCCACTTTCATTATCACCTTGTGACCATGGGCAAGTTATAACAGCTCTCTCTAAGCTAATTTCTTATCTGTTGTGAATGTTATATTAAATGATAGATGTAAAATGCTCAAACGAGTGCCAGTCACATGACAGACACTCAGTAAATGTTAGCTGCCTGATTCCACTTATACCCCAAATTTTCTAATATCTCACATTTACTATATTCTTCACAACAATTTCTGTAGCAATGGCTTAACTCTAACATTTTCTCTTTTATCATTTCAGTTTTTAATTCACTAAATACAGATGTACAAAAAATAAACAGAGCTATATTTGGTATAATTACTAAATAACTTACTTTACAGTAAAATATAAATCAATATTTATATTAAATCTCCTAAGTATTTTTGAGTTTCCAGACTTCAAACAATATTCTCTTCCTCACATACACACACATACACATAAATACACTTACACATATTTTGCTACAATACAAAAATTATATTCCTATAAAATACATACATTACATTTCCCAAGTCTGCATAT
This sequence comes from Macroglossus sobrinus, assembly GCA_004027375.1. Lineage (NCBI taxonomy): Eukaryota > Metazoa > Chordata > Mammalia > Chiroptera > Pteropodidae > Macroglossus > Macroglossus sobrinus. The sequence continues at coordinate 691,923 of PVKZ01000046.1, read as the reverse complement.
TTAGTAATTGAATAAAACTATCACTTTCATAAAATATAAACAAAAATACAGACTTAAAGGACAAACTGTATAGGTAAAATAAGTTTGAGCACTATATTTATGATTCAAATATATATTTCAATTAATATTTTCCAAAATTATATATACAAGTATTATTGTAGAATAATGCTAACTTCTTAAATAAAACTTGGAAAATGAAAAATAAATAATGAAGGCAAAGATTTGTGAATATTCCCTATTCTTAAAAATGGGAAAAAAATGCACTAAATTGGTATAGGTAGAAAGTTATTATATCTTTTGTTTTTCTGATAAATCTGTAAAGGAGTATAGAGTCAAAATCTCATATATTCCAACACATACCTTCAAGCCAAGCATTGCTCCTGAATCTCGAGGTACACTTCCATCTTTTAGACGCTTACTTAATAAAATGCGACCAATTAAACGATCTCCATCTTTAGATGGTTGCCATGTCACAGGGTGCTAACGCATTATATCAACAAACAAAAAAATATTAATGTTCTTTTATGATAAATGACCCCCTATTATTGTACAATCTCTCTAAATTTCTGATTTCCAAAGTGTTGTGATTACACAAACCAGTTTACATTCAAAATTTTAAGCAAAAGGGCTTACCATGTTATGCTTATAACCTCAATTTTATAATCTCAAGTTTTTTATAATCCAATTATTTCAAATTCTTGAAGTGCTCTGATACAATACTGAAGTTATATCATTCTACAAAATCAGAGAAATCTTGAAAATATATTCAAACTCTAATTTAATTATATACATGCAGAAGATTAACAAGCTCCCAGGCAGAAAAAAATAGGTTGAAATTATAAGTAATTAAACTCATTTAAAAATAAAAATTTAATTTTCAAACACTTTTGGAAGATTTTCAGAGAATTTATTACAGTAAAAGTCAAAAGGTCAAAATACGTTAAAACATAAAATTCAAACCAATGATGAGGGCTTTCTTGAAAAAGGTTTCTAGATTAAAATTACAAAAAAATACACAACCCTCAATTTTCCAGTTGAATCTCCAGGACAGAAATAGGCATGATTCAGAAATGATTACATTTGTCACTTTTTAGAGGTTCACTAATTTTTTTCAGGTTTTTGATCTAGTTAGTAAATTAATTTTATTGGATAATTTAATGGTATCCATTGTTAAATAACATTCAAAATATGGGTGTTTATCTTTTTCTCAGGGCAAAACCAATCCCTGTATTAATCATAACACCGTTCCATTATGAATTATACTTCAAATAACAAAGTAAATGATTTGTGTAATCACAGTTTCACAGTGATCTTAAAATTACATGCACATCTTCATGCAAAATTTAGCAGGCAAAAGACAAGTTTCAATCAATGACATCTATACAGTAATAAGATTTCAAAAGTCTCACTACACTAAAAGCAAAAATAATAAATACCAAAGCAGATGGCAATGGTTCTAATGCTAATTAATACTACATTAAAATGCTATGACAATAAAACAAAAGAGCAAAATGACAGTGAAAGGGAAAAAAGAAAAACAACTTTTTCTGTGCAAACAGACCCAATTATCTCCCTTTTGCCTGGGATTCAAACTATTAATAATTTAATTTTCATCCCAAGGAAAATATATGCAAGCACATTAAATAAGCCAATCAAAAAAATTCTTTATATTTGTGGTTTATAATAACATTACAAAGTTCTCTCATGCGACCATAGCAAAACATTCCTTTGTTCCTAATATTTTATTTCATTTACTTATTTTTTGGTATGCCGTCAAACAACAAAAAACAGCAAAGCAAGCAAGAAGTATTTTAATTTGTTTGTTTTGGTTTTGTTTTTCTTTTCTGCACCTTAAGAAATGCTACATTGACCCTTGCAATGCCCTGTTCTTTTATTATGTTCTGTTTGAATGAGTGACAGAGAGCAAACGAAGACCAAATGAGCAGGGTTAAAAGGCAGGCTCCACAATCTCAGTACCTTATCGCTATGGCTATGCTCCTCGTTAAGGGTTGTGCTACTACACGTATCTACCCCAGAGTCCTTAATCTGAGGCTCAGACCATTCCAAATCCTCTTCCAAAGAGTGGCCACCAAAGTACATCATTTTCTTTTGTCTCTCAGACCTGGTGTTAGAATCCGACAAAACTGCCTGCTCACTAGTTTTTCTTTTTCCCTTTTGACTGTCCCCTATAGGTGTGGGATAAAAAAAAAAAAAAAAAGATACAAAAAAGAAAACATGCAAAGGCGTAAATAAAAAAAGGAAAAGTGAAATGATAACGGAAATTAAATAGTAAGGCTCCACATGTCTCACCAAAGACATTGGGGATGCCTCACTGCTATGCCAAGACGTATGGTCCAACCAGTTGTAATCCATGTCTCCTGTGAGAGTCAGACAGACAAGAGTGCAGTAAAGGAGACGGCGAAATAAAGGACAGACGAAGACATTATAAACGTTTTAAACTGTGTGACACTGTCTGGTTTCAAGAACTTTGTCTGTATCACTCACTATATATACCAAGAGAGCGCTAAGATTCCAAATAAATAAGATTTATAGAACATAAATTTTACTAGATCCTATAGAATAAAAGTCCTGCAAGAACAGAAAATGCTAATAAACAAACAGAAATGAAAAAATTATATATTTGGAAAAGAAAAAGACTATCAGCTATGTTTGTTACTCATGCTATTTTTTTCATGCTGGCCTACAGACATAAATTTCATTCTCCAAAGATTAAAGAACATTTAAAAAATTAAACAGTGGTTCGCCAATAACCACTATAACAAAAAGCCAAGTAATTCAACATTATTTCTGGAACGTAGTATCATATTATTTATAATGCTGAAACTTCCTTAAAAAATTTGGGTGGTTAAAAGAAAAAAAATGATTACACAAAAAAATAATTTTGTATGAAAATAACAAAACAGATTCGCTCACTTTCTATTAATAAAAAAATAAACTTTACTTAAATATGAATTACTTAGTACTTTAAAACAATTTAACTTTTTTCAGAAATTGAACTCATAAAAAATTATTTTAATATAATTTTGTCAGATAACTTGTGTAGTTGGCAACTAAGAATAAATATTCAAACTTATGTGCTTTTTATTTGCCTTACATCTGAAAAAGAATTTTTTTAGTCTATATATGCACATATATCTTTTAAAACTCTATTTTTATATTATTTATTTAAAAATATTTACTAAACACCTTCCTTTTGCTATGCATCATGCTAAGCTCTAGTGTAAGGGGTAAAATAATGAGATATACAACAGAGTAGAGATAAACACAATAAATAATCAGTGTCATTAGGGAAGTATAAAAACAGTGATAGAGTATAATAAGATCTAATTTAAATTTATGGGTCAGCAAACATCTCTAAAGAAGTAATGTTTAAGATGAGAACAGGTATACATGACCTGAAGAAAAAGTAAGGAGATAGGCAGAAGGCAAGTGGAGAAAAGAGCATTCTAGGAAGAAGTAACAACATGGTACTTAGAACTGCTAGAACACCAGTGTGTATCTGCACCAAAAAGAATGAGGGTGAATCTAAAGCTAAATGAGATTGGTGAGGCAGCACAAACCAGCTAAGTGACGGCTTTTTATGCCATATTAAAGATTATGAATTTCATTCCTTGAAGGCTTTTAAGATGGTGATATAAACTGATTTACATTTCTAAAAGATGAATCTAAGCACTAAGTAGAGATTGAGTTGGAAGACACCAAGAGCTAAAAGGCATTTGTAATATTCCATGTGACAGGTGATTAGGGCTTTAACAAAAGTGATGGCACTAGACATTGTAAGAAAAGAGGGAACTGAGAGGTGTTCTGAATGTAGAAATAAGAGCATTAAGAAAGACTGAAGAGTCAAGGATAACTCCCAGGTTTCTGGCATTAAAGATAGAATGGAAGGAAAGACCATTTATGAGAGATAGAAGACTGGTGTAAGAACACTTTTTATTAGGGAAAGAATGGAAGGAATTACTCTATTTCATAGACTCTAAGATGTCACTGACTATAAGAGTCATAGATATTAAAATAAAAACGTGCATCTAAGAATTTATTAAACATGGTGATTAATTTTAGATATATTGTTTGAAATACCTATAAGTTATTCAAGTTGGCATATAAGAAATCAATTAGTTAAGTTACAATAAGGTTTAGAAGGAATGTTCAAGCTAGAGACATAAATTGGGAATTACTAGCATACATACATGAGTAAGTAGATTATTTCGGAACAGTGTGTAAAGTAAGATATGAAGAAAACCCAGAATTAATTCTAACATTTAGAGTTTGATTTGAGCGAGAGCGAGAGTGACAGAAAAAGACATGCAGAGAAAGAAAAAGAAGGGAGGGAGACAATAATCTAAAATAAATAAAAAAGAGTTTCCTAAACAGGAGAAATCCACTATACTGAATGATTTCCACACATCAAATACGATAAGGAACTGAAAAGTGTACATTTGATTTGGCAACAAGAGGATCAAGAAAGATCTTAGAAAAAGCACTCTAGATGAAAATTAAAGTCAAACTGAAATAATTGAAGAGTCAAAGAGAGACAAGAAAGTAAAAAATCGTGTGTAGATGAATGGTTCACAAAGTGAAATGTCCAAAATAGCATAATCAACATCACCTGGGAACTTGTTAGAAATGCAAATTCTTGGGCACCACTCTACACTTAATTAATCAGAAATTCTGTAGATGGGGCCTACCATCTGTGATTTAACAAGCTCACCAGGTGATTATGCTCTCACTGATGTTTAAAAACCACTGGAGACAGTTCAAGAAGGTTATTTATAAAGGATGATGAAGTTGTGCTAAAATACACAAAATTCAAGTTGTAGAAAAAAAATTCTTTAACCTGTGAACTACAGAAGTGCTTCCCAGTCTTTTTCATGGCAGAAATTAACAATCAGAATTTTATGGCTATTCAAAAAGCCAAGAGTATTTGTACCCTTTGAAAATAAACTATTGGTTCTACAACAAAGCACTGACAAATCTCTGAGTTGGATTAAATATAGAATAGAGACTGAAAATAAAAATTCTTGGCTAGTTTATATGAAGGTGTGAGACCAGCTCAAAATCTCTCTCCTCTCCTTTTGTCTGCAACCTACCAAAAAAGCAGAAATGTAGTTCTTTCCTATATAATGGAAATCAACCATTTTAACCACTTAAAGCTAAAGTGAAAATATCTGACCAAAAAAAAAAGTGTAATTTATATAAACATCTGCTGAATGAGTAAAAATTAGTCCTAAAATGCTAGGACTATTAGTATTTAGATAATACTTAACATTTAATATTCTTTTATGTAGTTTCGAAGGGCAGAACTAAAATAATAAAATATCCTTATTTTCGTAGCAGTACAAAAACATATTGCTTAGCTTTCCAGTTCTAGAACAAGAAATAGAAGTCATAAAAAGAACCAAATGAAAATTCTAGAACTTTTTGAAAAATAACTGAAAATAAAAATGCAAATGATGGGCTCAACTGCAGAGTGGAAAGGCAGAGGAATGACAATAAACTTGAAAACAGAACAACATAAATTACACAATCCAAAAAAAGGAGGGAAAATAGACTAAAAATAAGATAAAATAAAATGAACAGAGCCTCAGGGCCTTGAACGGTTATAGCAGAAGATTCATTTCATTATAGTCCTAAAAGAAGAGAAAGAAGATGGGGCTAAAAAGTATTTGATGATATAATGACTGAAGATTTCTCAAATTTGCAAAACATGTAAACCTACTAATCCGAGACACTTCATAAACTCCCAAACAAGAAATATACAAAGAAATCTGTGCCAAGAAACATCATAATCAAACTAAAAACTAAAGACAAACTGTGTTGAAAGCAAAAAAAGAAAACAACACCTTACCTAAAGGGGAAAAACAGTTCAAATGATAGTGGATTTCTCCTCAGAAATCTTGAAACCAGAAAGAAGTGGCATAATATTTTCAATTACTGAAATAAAAGAAATGTCAACCCTGAAATCTAAATATGGTAAAATTATCTTTCAAGAATGAATAAGAAATAGACATTCTCACACAAAAAGAAAACTAAGAGAATTTGTCATAAGCAGATCTACCCTAGAAGAATGGCTAGAGAAAGTTCTGGAAACAAAAAATAAGGAACCTGGAAATTTGGAGAAGGAATAAAAAACGTGGTGAGCAAAAATATGGATAAATACAATAGACTTTCCTTATCTCATTGAATTTTTAAAATAATATCTGATCTTTGAAGCCAAAAGTATATATCATTTGATGTGCTTTTCAACATTTATAGAGGAGATATTTAAGACAATTACATTATAAACAGGGAAAGGTAAAAGAAGATACAGTATGTAAGGTTTCTACATTACACTCTAGTAGTAAGATGTCAATACTCATAAAATGTGATAACCTGTGCATATAGACTGCCTAGAGCAACCACTAAAAAAATACATTTGCAAAGAAATATATTAAAAAATACTGCAGATGAATCAAAATGCAATTCTAAAATAAGTTCAAATAACATACAGGAAGGCAAAGAAATAGAAAAGAGGGGGCAAACAACAAAAAAATGCCAAATAACCGAAAATGAAGACCAATATCCCTCATGAATATGTACACAGAAATCCTTAACAAAATATTCACCAATAGTATATAAAAAGAATAATACACTCTGACTAAATGGGGTTTATTGATGCAAGATTAGGTGAATACTGAAAATCAATGTAACCTATCATTCACAAGTTAAAGAAGAAAAATCACATGATCTATTCATTGATGCAGAAAAAATATTCATGAATTAAAAAACAAAAAAATAAAAAATAGAGAACTTGCTCAAGTAAATAAAGGACATCAACTACAGGTAAAACATACTTAATGGTAAAAGGCTGAATGCTTTACATAAAGAGAAATTTCACCAAAAAAGTTACCTTTATTTGTAACAGTCCAAAAGTAGAAACAACCAAAATGTTCTCCAAGAGGTGAATAACTAATCAAACTGGTATAACCATACCATTGAATATTAGAATAAAAAGGAAAACCTATTGATACATAAAATAGATGGACCTCAAAGACAATATGCTGAATGGAAAATATCACAAAATGTTGCATGCCATATGATTTCATTCAAATAACATTGTCTACATGACAAAATTATAGAGATGGAAGACAAAGTAATGGTTAACAGAGGTTAGGGCTGGGGGAGCAGGTTACTATAAAGAGGAAGCATAAGAAACATCTTTGTGGTGGTATGGCAGTTCTGTATCTAATAGCAGTGGGTACATGAATCCATACATGCAATGAGATGTCACAGAACTATATGAACATATTTTCCTATGTCAATTTCCTGGTTTTGATATTATACTATAGTTAAACAAGATCTCTCTGTACTATCTTTGTAACTTCCTACAAATCTATAATTATTTCGAAATTAAAAATAAGGTGTTGCTGCCTTCATAAGTGTTGCTCATCCTATCACTGGAAGTGTTCAAAGAAAAGCCTGAAGTACCACTCTTCAGCACGATGTACAGAGGATCGGTGCTTCAGTTAGGAAGTTATACTAAAAGCACCTTAAATCTTATCCTACTCTGATATTCAGTGACTTTATTAATGCAAGTTAAACTTATTTAAATATGAAACCTGGTTAAAATAATAAAAAGATTCACATTTAGGCTAAGATTTTCAGCTTCACTTACCTCTACTTTATTTGTAATAGTCCAAATACAAACTAACTCAATAGTGTGTGTGTGTGTGTGTGTGTGTGTGTGTGTGTGTGTGTGTGTTGGTCTGCTGTGTGTATGTTTGATACACAGAGGAGAAAAATGTTCAGATATTCTGTTTATAAAATTGTTTTCTACAGTTCTTAAGTGAATGAAATGTTTATTAACTGTTTTATGTTATTGTTTTTCATTACCTTAGATTAAGGTTCTGCAATTAAATCACACTAGACAAAGGCATTCTTTGACATCCTCATTTTAACTTAACCATATTTATAAAGTCACAGCACACTGCAGCAGAAAGAGTTTTATAACTCAGAGCCACAAAGCCCATGTTAAAGTATTGGCTCCACATATTAATTGTACTCGTTTACTCATCTATATAAAAAGATTGTGATTCTCATTGTTGAGAGGTTTAAATAAGATAATGGTTATAACAAATGTCATATGATTTCACTTATACATGGACTCGAAATAAAACAAATTAACAACCAAAATGGAAACAAACTCATAGATATAAAGAACAAATTGATGATCACCAGATGAGAGAGGGCTTGTGGGGATAGGTAAAAAAGGTGAAAAGAATTAAAAAGCACAAATTGCCAGTTATAAAAATAGTCACGAGGATATAAAGTACAGCATAGGGAATATAGCCAATAATATTATAATAACCATGTGTGGCGTCAGATGGGTATTAGAACTACCAGGGCAATCACTTCGTAAGGTATATAAACGTCTAATCTTTGCTGTACAGCTGAAGCTACTATAATATTATATGTCAACTATAGTTCAGAAATAAATTTAAAGAAATGGTTAAGATAATAAAAAAGGACAACAGACATGAAAGTGCCTTGTAAACTGAAGAGTCATCTCAATGTTGATGATATAATCATTATTAAAATAATCTTAATTTTTATTCTAAATGGGAAAATTCATCTATGCCTCTTTTATTTTTCCTCTCATTTATCTTCCTGTTATTTTACCCTCCTTTTTAACTTGTCAAGCTACATATGTTGGCATTTCCCAACAAGAAATACTGGTTCTGCAAAATGTTAATAGGCTTGAATGATATAAATATCCTCTAGTCAAATAAGTTTGGAAAACTGTGTATTAAATGTTATTAAGTAGATTTCATGAATACAGGATTTTTCCTATATAGCAATGACAATATGTTTCTTTGTAAAAATTATATAAAAGAGAGACGGCGGAGGGTAGGGGAAGAAAGGGAAGGGAGAAAAGAAGGAGAGAGATAAGACAGATCTGAGGAGGTTCTGCTGTTTCAGACCCCAGCTGAGGCCCCAGATTTAGAGGAGCAGAGAGATATAAGCAGTCCTTGCTGTTCCCTGTTCAAATATGACCTGCAGATACCATAAACGGTATTAAATGGTTGTTTTTTGCTTCTCCATTTTGGGGTGATTTGTAGTAACTGATATATGCACTCTACATGATTATCTTTTTCTACCCTCACAATAACTATTTGAGCTAGATAATGTTATTCATTTTGCAGGTGAGAAAAGTAAAATCGAAGGTAAAATAACTTGCCCACGGTCACATCATTACAATATAATAGAGCCAGGATTAAAAATCCATGTAGTCTGTCTCCAAAATCTACATTCTTAAATCTTGTGCTAAAAATAAATCCTGTGAGATTACTATTCTACAGAATTGATCCTATTCTTAACTCAGAGAACACATAAACCAAATCAGCCTTTAATTATTTGTATTATTAAAAATGATTCTTAATTAAGTAATTACTTTGCAATGGATTTTAAACAATTTTAAGAGGCACCTAAGAATGGGTATAGATAAAATTAATCTAATGCTAGTAAGCAGGAATAAAAACTATTAGCAAGTCTATTATTTGTGTTTTAGTAAATATCCCTTTTATCAATTAGAACATATCAATTGAATCTGAGCTGAGGTAACCTGAACCTTTTAGAATAAGGAAAATAGGTCCACGAGAATGTGCTTTCATAAGTATATCTGAAATCTACTTATTGTTTTCAAGTTGTTTTTATAATAGTTCTATTTTTTTATTCAATAACTCTTCATTTGTTTTATATAGAATTATTTAGTGCACTCTGAGTTTTATAACCAAAGCAAAAATTTTTTCTTATGCTAAGACATAACTGCCATAAATCATACAATGTTAGAGCAAAAAAGAAATGTGTTTCATCAGTCATTCAAAAAATATTTGTTGAGAGCCTACCACATACTGGGCTACAAGAATGAAGGACACAGATTACATTCCTACCTTTATATAGTCAGAGAGGAAAGAAAGACAATTAAGAAGCTCATTCCCTACAGTATTCTCATCTAAATAACTCTCCTAATACACAGGCCTCCTAACTGTTCTGCATCCATCTTTACCTCTCTTAAGTCTATGTTAACATAAAATCAAGAGAGCTTCTCAAAAAGTAAAACAAATGAAGTTATTATTCAAAACTTTCCAATGACTCATCTCACTCAGAATGAAAGCCGAAGTTCTTGCAGTGACTTTAAAGTCCTACATGATCTAGCTTCTTGCTACCTTTTGACCTTATCAAATTTGTCTGTTTTTGTTTTGCTTTGTTTTGTTTTGTTAACTGTTGTAGCCTCTGAAGCACAAAGTAGTGTCTAGAACATAAATATTAACTGAAAAATCAATTAATTAAAATATCATCTAGTCATTTTCACACTTTATGCAATACAGCCATTTTCCTAAGAGAATCCACAAATATAAAACTGGGTAAGAACAAAGACTGATTGGAAAAAAGTGGAAGATCCAGATGCTCACCCATTTGAATATGCCTTCATATCCTCTTCAGCAGTTCCTGAAACATTACCACAAAAAATCTGGTGCTCCACTTAGTACTCTTTTTAAAATACTGAATTAATCTTTTTTTCTCATTTTTGAGAGGAAAATTGAAGCCCAGAAAATTAAATAATCTTCCTAAGATTATAATGAGGGTCATTGGCAGAGCCTAGAATAGAACCTTGTGTATGTATTTTCAATCCATCACACTTTCTAAGATACCACACTACCTCTCTATTTTAAAAAGGATTATTAATAAACCTATCAAACACACTGGTTCCTTAATGGCTTAAAATTTTCTTAAGAAAAGAGAATGTGTACTTTTCATCTTTCTATATGCACTCCTACTCTCAGTTGCAAGGAGTGTGTGGTGAATAATAAGTATTCCATAAAAATTGTTCCTACTGACATAATACTTATATCCCACGTGTAGAATGACCATCTATACCCATTCCACATCTGTCTTGTACTTAACTTTTTTTCATATCCACCCTCATTGTATTGCTCTTGTTTGCTTATATTCTTATCTCCCGAGCAGGATCTTGCTGAACTCATTTTACACAATGCACTTAGCACACATCAGGTGCACAATAGATATATAATAAATTTTTTCTATCTTGAATTAAATTAAAATGTACTGAAAAAAAATTTGAAAATAGAAGTTGAAAAAATATTGGTTTTACAATGCTCTGTTTCACTGAGGGTTAAATAGGAATTTTTTTTTTTAACAACACTGTATATTCTATCAGTTAAACAAGATTCTTATCAAACTCATATTTGAAACCTTTTATTTCTCTTTAGTGGCTTCCTGCATTATTGATTAATTCTAATTTTCCTTTCCCTTCTCATCTTTACTTGGCATTTACAATTTATAAATATTAACCATTTAATTTGGGTCTTCATTCTTACAAATATTTTCAAAATCATATTCATATAATTTTTAACTACTGGAAACCATTACAGAACAGAATAAAAGTCCAAAATATCTTTAAGATGGGTGAAAAAGGTAAAGGGATTAAAAACTACAAATTGCCAGTTATAAACAGCCATGGGGATATAAAGTGCAGCATAGGAAATATAGCCAATAATAGTGTAATAAGTACTTATGGTATCAGAAGGACACTAGACTTATGGGGTGATCATTTTATAAGTTATATAAATGTCTAATCACTGTTTTGTACACTTGAAATTATATATACATATATATATGTATATGTATATGTATATGTATATACACAACATACAATATTCTATGTCAATATTTATGTCATTAAAAATGTTTTTAAAACTTTAACCTAATATAAAAATATTAATAAATTGTTAAGTATGGTTTTCTAAATCAACACTGTCTTATGAAAATATGAATAATGGACTCTAATATCTATAATTCATAGAATTAAATAGTTATGTAATTTTTTTCCTGAACAAATTAAAAATTTTTCAACAGCTAATGCAGTCAAGGCTATTATTAAAAAATAACATGTGAATTCAAACATAAAGTGGTGACATTATATACTTTCAATTAGTTAATATAATTAAAATGACGTGAAATAATCAAGCTGATGTGAAATGTGAGGAAATTCACATTTAAATTTAAAATTTAAAAATAATCTTAATTTCATATAAAGTCTACCAAAAAGAAATTTGCATGGGGTGAGGGTGGAGGGGAATGAGTATTTGGTTGTATAGCTATTATCCCTTTTGGCTATCGTTCTCAAATAGCCTAGTATTAAACAAAAATTACCTACATTACCCTTTCTAATTTTCTAGTATTAGAAGTGTTTAATTAATAGAACCTTTTCTTCAATATGTGGTTTATACAAAATATTTCAAATGAAGACTAGATTAAAATAAAAGGATCCACAATTTAATAGCATACCTGGACTATAACAAATCTTGATAGAGGGCACCATACAAAAATTCCAGGTTCATGAAATGGAGATAGACAACAGAGAAGTAAAAGAGAAAGAGAGAAGGGGGACAGAAAGGCTACAGTGGCAGGCACAGAAATAACAAAGAAAAAGAGAGCAGAGAGGGAGACAGAAAGCCAGAGTACAGTGGGGAGGATCTAGAAATTACAATTACTGAACCAATTCAGAAACAGAGTGATAAAGAAAAGAAAGTTCAACAAGAACTTTTTCAAAAAATAGTCGAAACCCCCTACTTATGTTTGAAAATACTTGCCTGGCCTGTAATTCAAAATTAAGACTATCTTATTTAAAGATGGTATACTTTTTCACCACAAATAAATGTAGTCCAATATGGCAGTTTGGTAATACCAGCATTACAAACGCATTCATTTGAGTTTCTAATAAATAAACAAAAAAAGTTTTTTTTTTTAATTCTACTTACCTAAAAAGGCATTTATTATTTTTCATATTTACAAACTAATATTTGAATTGAAAATCTTAATTCATTTTTGTTGTTTACCTTTTAGAGATGGAAAGTTTTATTTTGAAAGCTTAATTTTGTGATAATGTCTATTTTATAATATAATGAAATCTCTCTTTTGTAAAGAGTAGCATTGCATATGACAGAAAATAAAAAAAACAAATAGGTGAGTGCTTGTTATACTTTGATATCAACATTTAAAAAAATGTTGCACCTATTAGATATAGTAATCACTTATGCACCTGTCGAAAGTTTTCTAAAAGAACTAAATACTGTCCTATTAGATTCCATATCAATGTTAATCTTGGAATGTCCTGAAAAGGCATGTGTTAAATGCTCACTGACAACTTGTAAAAGATCCAGAAAAGTTACATGATCTGGGTAAGCCACGTATATCTATAAATAATAAATCAATGACGAGCTTGATTTTATCTGAATTTTAACGCAAACATGATGGAATATGAAGCATTAACCATAAAAAATTCAACACCTTAAAATATGATGAAGTTGTGGGAAAATGTTATGGAAAATGAATGGTGTTATAAAGTAAATAGAGCATTTTTACAATTTTAAGCATTAAGCATGATGTACTTGATGTATAATTTTAAGCATTAAGCATGATATACTTGATGTAAAAATTGTAAATATAATCTTATGCATAAGATTATATTTAAAATATAATCTTATGCATAAGATTATATTTACAATTTTTTTTATATGTACTCTGAAAGTACACAGGAGGGAAAATGCTCACTACAAATAGAATACAGTAAAATAATTTAATCAACAGTTACCTTTTTTCATTTTTATTATATAAACATTATAGCCATACTAATGAAATTCCATATTAAATTTTTCCTACAAACTACTGCCCCAACAAATAAAACTTCTAATTGACCTTTATTTCTTTCTAGTTCTATATGCACGTGTCATTTTAACATAGCAGATTTAACATTCAATTGAGTTATTAAAAAGTTTACATTATATCTTGGACAATTTTTCTTATTACCATAGTTTCCATAATTATCAAAACTTTAAATAAATATCTGTGGTATGGTGATTGTTTCGCAACCAGTTTTCGGTAGGAGGGCATGAAATAGGCCCTGTTTTGTAATATTTGTCTATTTCCATGGTATAAATACCTCCACTTAAGCCAATTTTGAGCTGCCAACACTATGTCATTGAATGTGGACTTGAGAAGCAATGTACATCATAGGTTCTCAGATGCTGATGCAATCCAGTTTCGGCACACTATTTTTTAACATATGAGCTGTTTTCAGTTTTGTAACCTTTACGATGAATATCTTCGGCAGGGCACAATTGGTTTTCTACCCAACAGCCATTTCCTATCTCCTTAGAATTGTGAACTCTAAGGCAATCTTGATCATTCTAACTCCATTGCCAGTGAATAGTTAGGAGCTGGCATGAATAGTAATTACAGCAAAAAGAAAAAAAAAAGTTGACAGAGAGGCTTCTATTCTATTCTAGAAAATTCTCCATCGATTTCAAATCGGATCAAGTAAGGGACACTTAAAATAGTTATATCCTTCTTGAAAAGGGGACAATTATAAGAAAAAAATCTTAGTGGATGTGTTGTGTACTATCCACATGAACCCTTAAAAACTGTGCTCATTCCTCAAACTGCCCCAAATGTTGCATCCTCACTGCTTATAGCTGAGTTCTTCACCCAAGGAATGTACTCACGTCAAGAGTTTCCTTAACCAAAGTTATGCTCCCTCCCCAGGGGGCAGCCATATCCAGCCCTTTTGTCTCACTGCCTCAATTAGGTCATCTCCGAATATCCACCTGAGATTTGAACTTCTGTGGGTTTAGTGAATGCACCTGTTCACAATTTAACTTCTCCTTCTTCCAGTCGTCCTGCCCTTATACTCTTTAGAAGTGTTGTTAGCAAGTTATTAAGTTGTTTGAGTGGTAATTACAACAATCTCCAAATAGATAAACTTGGTATTTGTAAAAACTAACATTCTTTACTAAAAAAAAAAAAAAAACTAACATTTTTTTGGCCTGTGGGGTTAAGAACTATCATAATGTGGAAAAGTCAAGGAAAAAGCAAAGGCAAAGAATAAATAAAAAGTAAGGATATAAAAATGATGGTCCACATTATAACTCCACTTTAATTCACCAATCTGGCCTCTAAAAAAAGACAGATGCATCCAAACATTCTAGAAAATGACAGTGGACTACTATAAATTCAACTGACTAGCAGCCCTACTTGAAGTTGCTATGGCAATGGGGTATGCTTCCTAGAGACAATTAATATGGTCTAAGTATATGATATACAGCCACTGAACTGGCAAATATCTTTTTTCCATCCCTATTAAAAACTAGAATCATTCACATACACCTGAGATGAACAAGAGTACATACTGACAGTCTTCCCCTGGATTATGATAACTCACCTGCCCTCTATCAAAATATAAGCCCAAAAGACCAAGGCCAGAGAAAGAGTCTACAGAACATCATATTGGTTTATTGTGTCAGTGAGAAAGAAGTAGCAATTATACTGGAGGCTTTGTTTAGACACATCTTCTCCAGAGAGTAGAAGATAAATCCTACAAAAATTCAGAAATACATACCATCAGAGAAATATTTAGATAGCTATGGTCATGGGCATGGTAAACCATCCCTACAAGGCAAAGGAAAATGAGCACATCTTCACCTACCCAAATGAGAAAGCAGCACAATGCCTGGTAGGCAGCCTCTTGATTCTGAAGGCAACATGTTCCACACTGGGGAGTACTACTCTGACTCATTTACCAAGAATTACAGAAGGTTACCAGTTTGAAATAGGACCCAGAGTAAGAAGAAAATCTAAATCAAGTCCAAGCTGAACTGCAAGCTGCTCAGCCACCTTGGTCATATGATACAACAGACTGTATGGCATTAGAAGCACCAATGCTGGGAAAACATGCATGTGAAATTTATGGCAAGCCTCAACAGGAGAATCACAATGCACACTCAGGTTTCTGAATCAGGACCATACAATCTGCAGTGGAGTGTTATATTACTATTCAAAAAACTGCACCTAGTATGTACCTAGCATACTGATAAGAACCAAGATCTGATCATGAGTCATCAAGTAACCAAACAGCCAGAATTGCCCAACATAAGCTAGGGTCTCTTAGGCTCAACAAATTGAAAGGCTGGACAAGCCAAATAATAATCAGCTATAAGATATAAGTTGTGCGTGCATGTTTAAACATAATTAGGGCTAGAGGATATAAGTAGACAGCAAATGCAGGTAGCCCAAACATATACATCATCTACTATTATTGCACAAGCATCTCTCCCTCAGCTCACATCTATGGCCACATTCAGGTCATTGTGACTACCTGGCAAAAGAGAACGAAAGTCATTCCTGGTTCAGAGGTAAGTCAGCTCAATATATGTGTACCAGCCAAAAGTAGACAGCTGCTACACCACAGTCCCATTCAGGGGTGATCCTGAAAGACATCAGTGAGGAAAATCCTCTCAATATACAGGGCTTTAGACAGTATACCTGATCATTCACTTTGTATAGAAAAAAAGTTCCATGGGTAGGAAGTGCCTATACAGACACAAAGGCTAGGGCAAATTGCTTGACTAATTAGAGGCTAGGAGGAAAAAAAAATTGAAGATTGTAGAAAAAAATATCTAAAGATATCTAAACCCATGAGAACGAGAAAGAAAAAGGATCTGTGTGTCACACATTGAAGTCCTTTTGGTAGCTGGACTCTAAGAATGGTCCCTCAGTGAACTAAGCCTCCCAGTGTTCGTGCCCTTTTGTATACCTCTACCTAATATGTAACCAATAGAACGTGACAGGAATGATGCTTCATGACTTCAAAGTTAGGTCAAAGTTAGTGGTGTTTTGAAACTCTATCTTTGTGAGAGCCGGGGCACCATATAAAAAGTCTTACTAACTAGAAACTGCTTTGTTGGAGAGGCTAACTAAATGTAGGTGCCTTAGTTCAGAACCCCAGCTGAGCAGTCTTTAAGCCTGCCAAGGTGTCATATAAGCAAGAGAAGGCATCTTGAACCCTCCAGAACAGCCCATCTTACCATTGGTTAAATTGGTTAAATTCTACCAATTAACATCAATAACACTATATGAAGAAGAAAAACTGCCCAGCTGAACATTGCTTGAATTCCAGATTCACAAAATCATGAAAAAGGGAGGGACTTCTGGCTAGTAGCATGAAGTATCAACTAGTTCTCTTCACATAAACTGAGTATAAGTCTGGATGAAACTGTCAAAAACAATTTCATCATTGTGGAAATCAAACAAAAGCACATAAAATTTTGAGAAAAACTACTAAAGCTTCAGATAAAAACAACAAAAGTCTGTTATCTTCTTTCCCTGGGGTTGCTCCCATAACCTGCTCTGGCACAGTACATACAAAAAAGAAGTGGTCTACAGAAAGGATCGATAATTTTAGCAGTACAAGGCTAGCTGAGAAAATCAGCAGCTTTGCTACTTGATTTGGGGTGGTGGTGAAAACCCACGGCTTTGAGCAAGAAGAGGTAAACACAGTAGAAAACAAGGATAGAAACCAGGAGATTGATAACCTAAGATTGCATTCCCACATAGGATGAATGGCAGACCACCCAGAAATTTAATGGAGAGATCTGGAATGTGAGACCCACAGAAAAAAAGCTAGATAAATTTCCCATACATATAAGGCTGACTAGGAAACTATACTATGTTCAGTAGAAATCATAAGAGAGTCTGGTAGAAAGTAAAACTCAAGAATGACTTGAGAACTGGCTGACCTTTGAGTATGTCCCCACACTATACAAAATACTGGCAGAGGGTGGAAGCCTTACAAGCTCAAAATATTTGAGCACAAATATTTGGCTGACAATTGGGCTATGCAGATACAGAAGTGACCCATAGGAAGGCAGAGATACATATTTGAATAAAATAAATTCAGCAGAGATATTAGTGGATATACCGGAGGTGGCACAAAGTCTACACTTTAAGTTCAGGTAAGTTATTAAAAAAGAAAAGAAGAAGAAGAAAGAAAAAGAAAAAGAAAAGAAAAAAGAAAAACAAGACAATCCTCAGGAAAACAAATAAGAAACCAGAGATATTATGTTATAATACATCATCTAAAACATTTTCAACCAAGAAACTATGAGATATGCAAAGAAAGATGAAAATGTGACCCATAACCAGGAAAAAAGTCAGTCAAAGAAACTTATCTAGTAAACCTAGATGTTGGATTTAGCAGCTATTATAAAATTTTTAAAGCAATTATAAATATGTTCAAAAAATAAAGAAAACCATGTCAAAGAACTATAGAAAAAGATGATGACAATGACAATAACTTGAGACTCTCAATAGAGAAATAACTGTAAACAAATGACAATTCTAGAGTTGAAAAATATAATAGCCAAAATATTCTAATGGATTCAGAAGCAAATTTGAGATGGCAGATGAAACTATTAGTGTACTCTAACAGAAAGGAATAGAAATTATCCACTTGGAAGAACAGAGAGAAAAAAATACAGAAAGAAACATAAAAAGAACCTCAGAGACATGTAAGAAAATATCAAGTACATGAACAGACAAGTAATGGAAGAAAAAGTAGTTAAAGAAATAATGACTCCCAACTTCCCAAATTAAGAAAAAAAAATTAATCTACAGATCCAAGAAACCCAATAATTCCTAAGTTAGATATGTACAAGAGACCTAAACATAGATACATGATAGTCAAGCTTTTGAAATCCAAAGACAGTGTGAATATATTGAGAAAAGCAAAAGATAAGACTTATCTCTAAATAAAAAAAAAAATGAAATGTCATATACAAAGTGCTAAAAGAGGAAAATAAACCTGTAAACCAAAAATTCTATATCCAGAGACATTATCCTCTGAAAATAAAGGTGAAGTAAAGAAATTTCCCAGATTAAAACAAAACAAAAACTAAGATATGTCTTTTACACCAAGTACTTAGCTTAGTAACTAGAACTGGCTCCTTAAATTTGCAGAATCAAGTAAATAAAAAGGTAGAATTAAGGGTGGCTCCATAGTGTAGTGGTCTGCTTTGCACATAGAAGGTCTTGGGTTCATGCCCCAGGTGGAGCCATGGACCATACTGCGGGAGCACCAGGCCCCCTGAGTGCACCGGGGGTTCCAGGCCCCGGGTGCACCAGGCCCCAGGTGCACGCCCGGAGCGTGTGGGAGGGGACGCCCCGCCCTCAGAGATCCAGTTCTTAGGGGGAAACAGCAACATCCATGGGTCAAGGGTACAAGTGACCGGGCGGGGGGAGTTAAAGAGTGGGGGGGAACCAGTATAATGAATTGTCATTTATAATATTATTTCTTTCGGAAAACACATGTGAAGTTCAAAATTAGAAACATATATTTCCTGTTTCCTCAGTAAAATTTGCAGAGTTTCCCCCTTCTACTATCTCATGAATAGGATGAGATACAAATTCTAGGTTAATCAAACCCTAGTGACCCTTAATTAGAAAGGTCAGTAGTCCCATGAGAAATAATTTATTTCTTTAAAATATTCCCAACATGTACAGAGCAGGATGTGCTGAAATAAAGAGGCTTAGATGATCATCCATAAGAATTTAAATTTAAAACTTGAACTGCTGGTTATTTCAAAACGATATACATGTGTGCACAGACACCCACACACCCACACTTTTGAATATGTATACACTTTTGTAAAATATAATTGCATGTAAAATGAATTTGGTTTGAAGAGACTGCAAGTTATTCCATTCATACTTAGGTATTTTTAACTCAGAATTTTAACATCCTTTTATTCTCTTCCAGTTAATTTCTGTTTTTGATGTCCTTTATCTCACACTTAGTATAACTTGGTTTTATTGTCTTATTCATTAAATTTCACAATTTTCATAGATCCTACTATTATATTTAATATTCCATTCCACAAATTAATTACTATAACCTGTGCTTGAACTTTACTATGTCAGGCTCACTTTATTTGCTCCTGAAAGTGTTCTAAGCTAAGCCCTACAAAAAGAGGCAAATAGGCAGTTCCAGGGACAATGGGGTTATGGATGGCGATAATTTGAGATGCCCTTCTGCTTTGAAACACACCTCCCCACATCCCCAGTATTTCCTCAAAAAGCTCTTCTCATAGGTACATACTAGAAAGGAAAGCAGATTGCTTCTAGCACAAGCTAGAAAAGAATAGTGAAGCCCGTTCCATGTATAGTTTTCTTGGATGAGTCAACTAGCATAAATGCAGTCAAGTTTACAGTACAAGTTCTTACCTGTGATCCACAAAGTTGCAATTCTAGGGTGATAGAAACGCCTTTGTATTTCATGTTTCATACTCTAGTACTATAGATTATTGATATTTAATATATTTTAGTTGAATGAAATAAAAATAAATCATTTTTTGTTTTTGATGTCCCCCAATGAATCTATAGTATACTTCTTAAAATTTGAAATTAATCTTATACTCAATTTTTCTGTTATTTCACTGCTTTTTTAATTAGAACATAATAGGCTGGTACAGTATTTACAACACCATTAAGGCATTTGTTATAATATGCCTGTTATCAATTAATAACAATACGTTCTTCACGAAGCTTCATACTTTTCTATCCATTGAACACATTTCATCATCAAAATTTTTAAAGCTATACAAAATACCAATATCTAGGCATCTTCTACTGATTTCTAATTCTACTCAACAGAAACTTCATTCTAAGTTAAAAGTTAACATTTTGTATATTCTAAACTAACTTCAGCATTTGATCTATAATTTAATTTTGTTTAACTTTTCATTCACTAGCTAAGCACCCTCTCAAATATCCCACAAACTGAAATCTGTAAGATTTTTTCTTAATACCTACTTGATAGTTTTCTTGGGTACTTAGTTTTACTTTAAAATAATCCTTTTTCTTTAGGCAAATGCTTAACATAGTGTTTCATCCATGATTAACATGAAAAGAGTTTTGCAAAAGGAAGGAATTACCATCTTAAACATTTTATGTTCTGTAATTTATCAGGAAACCAAAAAATTCTCCTTTATTTCCTTTTGTAAATCTACGTTCTAGCTATGCACTTTACAAACAAATGAACTTTCAGTTAGTTTAGCTTCTTAATCTGCTTACATTTATGTTATATAATTTCAAGTCTAAAATCGGCTTTATAATATGTATTTGTAACTTGATTTTTCATCCTATGAAAACTATCCTATTTTTAGAAAAGACATCATGAAATAATTTCATAGTGCTGCCTAATATAGTGACAGAGTAATTACTTATAGCCATGTAAATTTTATGCAATTAAGTTCTTCTTATTCCATAGTGAAACTCACTAAGACTCATGTTATAATTGGAATATTTATTTAGCATAAAATTATTTTATCAATGGATGGAGTGAATATACAAGAAGGTAATCAATCTTTGATTTTTAAAATTTTTTCCTTGAGAAAGTCTCAGTAATAAAATAGCTAATTGAAAAACTTGAAAATATTCTCATTATTACAAGAATTTTTTAGTCTACTTGGTTCAGAATTCTTTACATGTTGAAATGATCTTAAATACTATAAGTCAACATTTTCCTCAAGTTCCTAATATATATCGTCTATCATTTCAGTAGCCCACTTTCTTTATAATGTATACAGTATACTAATTTCTTAAAAAGGAAGGAAAATTTCCCCCTGGAAGACTGGAGCAACTAAAACTCTCCACCATTGATTTTAGTGCTTAAAAAAGATCAAACTGGATATCTTTTTTGCAGTTGCACAAATGGCTGACAACATGGCTATGTAATTAAAGTGGAAAAAATACATTAAATTATCATAAGATTAAAATATATCAAATTTTTAAAAGTATAGTGTCTACAACATATCAATTAGCCACTAGACATCAACTCCAAACCTTTATCCAGGTCTAGAAGATGATCAAGGAGGCAGGGAACACTAGTATTATGTGAGTCACAAAATTGTAATATAAGAGAGAAGCTTTAAAATATTTTTGGCCATGATCTACAGAAATAAATATTTTATATTGTGAGCCTACAAAGTATACACACAACACTAAAAAAAAGAATTTTTTATAGTAATTACACTTACTTGGTACACTTCACTCTGATGTTTTCTATTCTATCCTATTCTAGTTTCCCTCTTTTTTATAATACTGAGTATGACTCACAAATTGCTTCTGAAAATGAGGAAGAAAAGAGAATAAGTGAAGGGTTAGGGACAGAGGGTGGGGAGGGGTGATGGAGAACTTTGCCTCACAAAGGATATTTGGCAATGTCTAGAAATATTCTGGGTTGTCATAACTGGCAATGAGGAAGTTACTTTCATCTAACAGGTAGGGGCCAAAGGTGCTGTTAAACATCTTACACAAGACGGTCCCATAAAACACTTATTCAGCTGCAAATGCCAACAGTGCTGAGACTGAGAAATCTGCTCTAGATTATTTAATGAGAAAATCATAGATAAAATTATAAAGCCAATAGTTCTTTCTAAAGGTTATAAAAATATATTTTAAACTTTGAGAGAGCTGTCCAACATTTAAACAAAGATACTATGACATTAGCAATATAAGATTTATCTCCTTCTGTAACATAAAGGTAAAAAAAGAAAAATTTGTAATTTTCTAACCCAACACAATATATGGGGAACAAATCAATATAGCATGTGAAAAGCAAACTATATCGTAATGAGTGAAGAAATTAGTGTTAATAAACATATGAATCACACAAATCAGTGATGACCAATGCCTCTCTCCTCTGAAATTCTATAGTACCTATAGTACAATGGGATTATATTGCTATTTATTTTAGACTCTCAATTTCTTGAGGGTAGAAACAATGTCTTATTCATCTCCATATTTTTCTCTAGTTCCAATCTAACAGCTTGCAAAAAAAAAAAATAGGCATTAAACGAGTATTGGCAGAAAAAGGAGTAAATATCTGTCTGGTATTTAGTGAGCAATTGGATTATGTCTCAAAATTAGATCAGACCAAGTTAAAAATTATTTTCTTAACCTGGAAATATAAGCCTAGTTCAGCATGAAGCACATCCTGGAATAGGTAAAACCAACACAGGTGAATTTTATTATTTAATGATCAGAAAAGATCCTGATATGTAGTAGAAGCTATAATATGACATATAACTTGACATATAAGGGCCTACAAAGAATCCTACAATGATAATGTTGCTTGGTGCTATTACCACTAGATTACTTGATCCAAATCTGCACATTTTTGGAAAGGTTGTGCACAAGAATGAAAAGGGACAGGAAAGTAAAGACAGTGAGAAAGATGACTCAGTTGTAAAACACACTCTTAGCTAGGGATGACTACTTGTTAAGAGTTGGCTGATTCTCATCAGAATGATGTATCCACATATAAATACACAGAAAAAACAAAAGCTACAAATAAATTTTCTGTAATTATTAGAAAGAATTTTCAAACAATTAACTACCGAGGATGACTATGTATCATGATGTTAGGTATCTTTAAAAGTAGCTTATTCCCAAATCAGACTAACATTTTTCCCACAAATGATAAAAAATACTATCCTAATGATGAAAATCAAGATGTGACACAATTTAATCTCTTCCCCATATTATTCCAGTCTCTGAACAGCTACTTCTTCTCATTGAATTAGGAATAATATCCCTCCCTATTAGGGATAATATCAAAGAGGAAAAGGTTATTTTATTTAGATTTCTTCTTCCAAAAATAAATTAAAATACAATCGCCACTAGAAATAGTGTTGGCAAAAACCATACTCTGTGAAACAAATTATTAGATAGATGAGGAGGCTCAGTTCTAGGAGTATCTACTAACAGCTCAAGTTAGGGGAAAATACAGATGTGAATGACCTGTACTTTTTTTCCATGTTTGATAAATACTTTAGTTCTGCTAAAGAGTATAAAAAAAATTAATTTAGCCCATATATAGCTTTTTATTTATTTAAGATTTTTATATATGTTTCCTTCAAAATCTTGAAACAAAGTATAAGGCCTTAGAAGGATACCACATATAAAAAGCTTTCAAGTATTAGACTGATGCACATCTGGTTTGGAGGTGGTGGAGGTTACATCTTTATGTGAGAAAAGTGAAGGCCATTACTTTAGCAAAGAATAATAAAAGTATGTAACAGAGTCTAAATCAAACCACTAAGAATAACAAAACTATCTTTTTCTTATCTTGTCGTATCAGAATATACTCAGGAAGTATCAAAAATGAGCAAACTGAAGATTATTAAATATATTTAAGAAAGTATTGTAGAATCTGAAAAATATCTATATACTCTATGACATAATTAAGATCTACAGTTTCTCTTTATAGATTGTTATATTTTTATAAATACAATTTCCTTATTATTTGTAACTTAAGTGCAACTTGTATGAAATGAAACTAACTTGACTTTTTCTCCCACTGTTATCTTCATTTTCCCCAAACCCCTTTGTTGAATAATAATTTATCTCTACCCCTTAGTTTGTGGTCATTTCTACATTTTTATCTTTTGTTCATTTCCATATACCACTTTGGGAAAAGAATTATTCTGAGATGAATCATCAATTGAGATGATGCAGATACAAAGTGATTTCTGCCCTCCCTGTTTGCCTTAAAGCTGGACATACATTGGCAAAGGTGACCCCTCCCCTTTCTATCAGGATAGACAGAAGTTAACCACTGGAGAGAACTCTGGACTCTTATAAGCACCAAACGAACATATGTAACAAGCCATGCTAAGCCTAGCCCTTTTTTTCCATTAGTTTCCACAATCCATCACTCTTAGAAGATCCAAGACCTTTTCCTTTGTCTTGTTGTCTCTCTAAAACTATATTGTCCTTTTGTTATGATGCTGTTCTCAAATTCTAACCATCCTTGTGAGTTTCTTATAGCTGATTGTTCCCACATGTATGCACAATGTACATGATAAGAAATTTGTTTTTCTCTTTTTATTCTTTCATTTGTCAAATTTACAGGGCCCCAGCCAATGAACCTAAGACACGTCAAAGAAAAATAGAGTTAAATTTTTCCTCCTCTATATCTTCAAGATTAACTTTAGATTTAGAAATCGGATAAACCAGTTGGGATTATGACTACATTATTAACCCTGAGATGATTTAAAAGGAACACATATCTTTATGGTATTTAGCCTTCCCAATTCGGAACATGAAATGAATTCTCTACTCACATCTTCCTCTGTGTTAGTCAGTAGAGTTTTGTAGTTTTCTTCATGTAGGCCTTCCTCACTTTTATTAGTTATTTTTAAATCCCATTTTCTGGTTTCGGTTCAGAATAGAAACTGCCTTTCATTTCTCTTTCCTAATAAATTATCTTTTTGTACAGTATAAAATGATCTAATATTAATTTCACTCTAGCTGCCTTCTTGAATTCCTTTACTGATTTCCATTAATTCTTAAGAACAAGAAATCAATTATTCCTCAAATAGTGTCAGAATTGAAGGGGGTGGTGGTACAAAGGATTTATGTTAGATACTCACCTACTTGGTGTATTTTGTCATACACCAAAAACATTAAAAAATCATAGAAAGATTAAGAAGTTAAAGTTTAAAAAATAAATAGTAAAAACATGGAAAATATACAGTTAAACATTTAACTGATTTGGGGATGAATAAAGAGTTTCTGAAGATAAAACGAATAGAAAATATGTCACCAAATATGCAAAGACTTAGCTATTAATTTCAGTATTTACAAATGACCAAAGAAAATTTGTAGATAACATAAAGATAAAAACCATCAAAATGAGAAATATATTTGAAACAGAAGACAGTTAAATGGGTAAAATCATAATCACATGAAAATCTCTTATAAATCAATAAGACAAAAACTAATTAATACCTAATATGAACATAGGCAGAAGAAATAAATGAAATAAATAATTCAGAGAAGATACCAAATACTTGTAAACATATAAAATATTCAGCTTCACAACCAAATTCAAATTAAAATGACAGAGAGATAGCATTTTTTGTGGTTTATTCAACTGTCATTTTGGGGGGCATCTGGCCTTGAAAGCTCAAGCATATCTGCTTCATGAAAGTATACAAAAGGAATATGGAGTGTTATAACATTTTGGAAAGCAGGTGGGCAATCCAAGTTAAAAGCTTTAAAAAAATCAAAACACAAATATGTATTTGTGAAATAACCAAAGATATATGCAAAAAAAATTATGTATAAAGATAACCATTATAGTATTATTTATACTAACAATTAGAAGCAACTGTGATGCCCCAAATAAAGAAGTAGTTTGTGGTATATCCTTATGATAGTGCAGCCATTTAAAATATATTTCTGAAGAACATCTAATGGTTTGAAAAAAGCTAATGATACCAATTTAAAAAACCAGAACACAAAATTACATATAGTATGATATCAATTTTACAAATATGTAAAATATACATGCATAGGAAAAGGGGAAGAAAATAGAACAAAATGTTAATGATGGTTATTTGTTGGGAAAAATATTAAGGATAGCTTATATTTCATTCTTTATACGTTAAAGAATTTTTCAGCTGTTTTATAGTAAACATATTGTTACTTTTAAAAAAACACAAAAATTTTATTTTTACAACTATAGTTAATAGGTTTTTTAAATATGCCATCAAGTAGTACAAGAAAATGTTTAGAAACAAAGCGAAAAACATTTTAAAAATCAACAGACTTACAGAGGAAATTTACTTTTTATAACTTAACATTTTCTTCACATAACCAACACCATTACAAGACTTTTAAAATAAAATAAATAGAAAAAATAGAAAAAAAACTTCCAATATCTCATTTTTAAATGTTTACTCAGAAATACAATCTCAAAAGAAAACTCTTATCTAATCAATTACAGAGAATTGTATGATTAAAATAGAGTAGCTTACCTTTTTCACTGACACTCTCACTTTCAATCTCAACATCCTCACAACTTGTATATTCAGGTGTGGAAGCCAATTCTTCCTCTGAACTGCTCAATGAAACCTGGCGCATTTTACCACCTTTCTTTGATTTATGAGGCTTCGGTGGTGGAGGTCTCACTGATTCTGACTGGTCAGAACTGAGAGAATCATTCCTTAACATCGTTTCCATTTTTTCCCTTTTTGTTTTCCTCACAGCAGAGCTAGGATCTAAGTGGTGTTGTTTCCTTAGTGTGTCTGTACGTCTCATGTCTTGTCTATCAATGGGTATTGGACTCCTCCGGGGGGTGGGAGGACTATGGTTTGTGGTCCTTTGTGGATAAGTTGGCCCCTGAGCTTCTCGAGTTCTTTCCATTGAATAAGATCGCTGATTTTCCATGGCAGCTCTACGTTCAGATATAGACCTTTGCCTGGATGGTCGTTCCATCCTTAGCATAGAAATCCTGGAATCATCCAGTTCGGCATTTGCCAAAGAAACATCACTATGCCTTCTTTCATGCCGTGCTCTGGACACTTCAGCATGAATACGCATTTGCTCTTCATATGGCTGTGGCTTTACTGGATAGCGGGCCAAATTCGGATCACTTCGATAACGTGACTGATATTCCTCCTCTCTCCTTTGTCTTTCATATTCATCTCTACTCTCCACATCCTCATCATCCACAATATATTCTTTGGAATGCCTATGACTTCTCCTGTTGGAGTCCCTATAATTCATATGGTCAGACTCTTCATAAAACTGAGGTTCGCGCTGAGACCTCCTATCAGCATAATCTGATGGAGATCTAGGCATTGCGCTATCTGAAGTAGCATACTGTGAATATTCCTCTCTTTCTTCTCTTTGGTCGTATCTTCTATTCTGATCTCTGGACACTGATGGACTTCTTTTCCTAAATAACCAAAGAAAAAGAATAATGAGAAGAAAAATATTTAAATAATTTTATTACATTTTATTGATTCACTATTGGATAAATTCATAGAGTTCTTTTGTTCTTTTCTTTCAATTTCATTGTAAAGTTATGCCACAACTAAAGTTTTACTTATATTCATTTTATTCAGTTCAAATAGAAAATTTTAAAGGTATTTTTGATGTAGTTATTAAATGTCTGATACATTGTATATGAAATGTGCTTATGCCCTAAATTAGATAACCATCATATTCTGTTGCTGCAAAATAGCTTTATTCTCATTTCCTTGCTTAGCTCAATATACTTCAGCTATCTCCCAACTGTTACTCAGAAGCTTAAAACAAATTCCACCTTCTATTCTCTCTATTCCTGACACCTTGGTATGAAACTTACTTGAAAACATAATAAAGCCAAACTGACTTGGTTCAAGAGTTCAATGCTTTCTGACTGAAACTAAGAGATGGCTCTTAAAAATCATTTTTCATTCATCCATCTATGTAGATCTTTCCTAGTATTGGTTCATCTAAATCTTCATCTTATCATTATATCTCCAACCCTTCTTTATTGCTTAACTTGAGATACGTAACTTAAATAAATACCAGCAATAATGATTTATCCATCATAAAATCTCTAGAAGTTAGAAAGGACTGTTCTTATTCCATCATCAAGGTTAAGGCAAATTTGATGACACTTCTGCATATCTGACACCTCATATTTCCTTACAGTGTCAGAGGAAGATACTGTATATTGTTCTCAACCTGTCCCTCTAACACTGGTACAGCCTGGTGGACCTCACAATTATACTTAGTATTAATACTCTTTGTCAACAAAATATTCACATTGCTCTCTTCTCTGGCACGAACTCAGATAATGTCAACCACTAGACATAGAAGTAATGGAACTGAAATCCTGGAGGTGACAGAAAACATTTAGAATAAATGTTATAGGATTTTGTCAGAACACATGAACAGGAGATAATAAAATAGTGGAATCAGTTGAATTAAAAGAGGATCAACATTCGACAGTTGTGAATTTCTTAGACAATATTTTTTTGGTTGCAAAAGCGAGAGCAGAGAAAGAATACGTGTGGAATGATACATTCCAGCAACATCATCACTGTCCTCTAAAGTCTCCTCTGTGTCCCCAAATCCTCTTTCCTCCATATCTGCAATACAGTCTTCCAATGTAGGATTCATTAAGGAAAACAGAAATCACTCTATGTTTTCCAGATAGGAAGGTTTTTAATTCAGGAATCAGAAGCTACACAACTGTTGAACAAGATAGAGGAATAAAGATCAGAGATGTTAAGACTGCTGTTCTGCACCTGAAGAATAAGGGGAGGAGTTGTTAGTAGTAAGTGGCTGTGAATCTCAAGAGTCTGGGAATTTGCCATCAATTATCTCAGCTGCCTACTGTTAGAGTGGTCAATTAACAGAGTTTGTCCAGATCCACTAAGACTTCGACATTTGCCCACCTGCCTGCCAACAACTGCCGCTTGACAATAATGGCTTCTGTATCTCTTCCACCTTTTAAGTCTCACAGATGCATCACCAGGTTTGACTGTAACCTGGAACTATAAAGGGGAAGCACTATAGTCAATACTCCCCTAAATGTTTTATGATTAAGCAAGTGGATGTGATTTTATTTTTACATTTACATTCTTACATTTATACATAAATATAAAACATTTAAGGCTTAATTACAAAGCTCTTAGATTACATGTGTTACATCAAACCAGATTCCTACAGTTTAAAATATACAATCAAAACAGACCATTAGAATAATTTTTATGGTGTTAATCTACATAACATCTAAATATGTGTTTATGCATAATTCAATTTACTTTTTGTCATTATTTTTATACAAAAATGACTAAAGAAAAAAAACACATGGTAGCAGTGTATCATGAAAAGAACACTAGAGTTGAGAAATGTGGGTTTCTTAGTCCTGTTTTAGCCACTAACCAGTTATTTGAACCTATATAGCCATTTATGCTTTGGCATTCTGTGCTTTAAAGTGAGAAACATAGATTATAAATATCAACGCACATATCATTTTTAAAAAATATCAAATCAATAAGAACTAAATGCTACACACTATAACAGAAGCTGGGAATAGAAAAATTAGTAAAAGACTTGATTTTAAGGTGCTAAATGACTATAAAACCCTTTTCCATTTCTTAGGGGCTCTGATCTTATAATTGTACCACAACTTCATCAAGTTAATATGCCAAAATGAAAGCTTAAAGCATAGCAAGAAATAATAAGGATATTCTAGTCATGGTATAATTAACTGGTGCCAATTTTGAACATATTCACATCTGTTTAACTGGCTACTTATATCTATTTACTTTACTGAAATACTAAGATAAGAGAGAATTTCTCCAAGGAACTCTAAAAAATCAGTTCCTTCTTAAACTAACCGTCTAACCTCCATTAGATGCAGACTTTATGTTAGGAATTCAAATACATTTTGGTATGTTAAAAATGATATAATATTGCAACTATGTTAATAAACATATTTGTCTCTAAGAACATAAGTTATTCATAAACCTAATTTAATATCAAGAAATTGACAATCTCCCAAGAGTAAAATTTTAGTGTTTCTAAGATTTATATGGTACATAAAAAAAAATTTTTTAATTTCATTTAGAGATTGTTTAATTTAATTCTAATTTCCATAAAATTCAACATAGGAAATTATATAGCTATATATATGATTTTTGAAGACATAAAAATGAAAGTAAAATGTGATTTTTTTTAAATGAAAACAATATTATCACATTACCATGGACCATTAAGATCAGCTCATCAGCTAAAGCTCACATTTGTGCTTTTGTATTTCCTCAGCATAACATTACTTGCCCTATTTACAATCACCTACTTAGTGTCCTGTACTGTCTACCAGACCTTAAATTTCTTAACGGGAAAGGACTGTGTTTAACATACATTTGTAGCTCTATTATTAGGTCACTTATTAAATATTTATTTAAGGCTTACTCTGTGCCAAGTACGATTCTAGTTGTTGGGAAAACAGAAAAGATATATAATGTCCCTGCTCTAAAGAAGCTTTCTTTCTAATAGGGGAGACAGTAAGCATATAAACAAATAAATTAAGGCTATTTCACACAGTGATAAATACTATGAAAAAATTTGAAATAGTAAAAATTACAGTGATGAAGGAAGCCTACTTTCTACATAAAAGGTATTTCTGAAAAGATACATTTTAACTAAGACCTGAATAAGTAATTACACTGAGTATAGCCCATTTATACAAAATATACAACTTCATTGGAAATGTTTGTGTTTCTTATTAAGTTGCTATTATTTTCTTTTTTAAAATACTTTACTCCAAGCTGTCTTATAAAATATAAATCTACTTAATTCTTAATTGTTATTTTATGAAACCAAAGATTTTCAAAGATAGTTGATCTCTAGAGCCCACCTGAAAGCAGCCCACTAAGCCTTTTTCACATACTCCTCCTTTTCAAAATATTTCATGCTCCCACGCTGGGTAAATTCCAATTCCCAATTAACCTGATCTCAGTTGAAAGTCAAAAGTGAAACAAGCAGATTATTAATGCAAATTAATATCTAAAATGTGAAAAAAACAAGGCCATACAAGAAAGTGAAGTTAAAAGTTTCAGAAAATGTTAAGGAGAAAATTGGATATTTTGAAGGCAATTTAATATAATGGTGACCTTACTCCTCACCGTACTTCTTCCCCCAGGTAATCTTAGCCATTTCTATCCAGAAATATCTATAATATGTTAAGTTTTATAAGGGCTAGCAACCAGGATCTAAGGAGGCTGGCACATAACAGTACTCAATAAACATCCGTTGAATTAAAGAATTGCTTAAGTAATTCTCCCTTAAATTTTTTCTACTTTTTATGGCTTGCTTCTTTTTTCTGTACTGAATTAAACCCACTGATTTGCTAAAACAACCTTGTTCTTTTCTTTCCCTCTGCTCCCATGCAGAAACAGCAATTCAGGTGAAAGGAACTATTTTTATTAGTTGTGTAATTTAGCTCTATTATATGTTAATTTGGCCTTTGTTGTTAGGCTTCAGAAATCATTTATTAATTATAAAATGACTTCTTCATCAAAATGTATTTTGAGTGTCAATCACTTCACAACTAAATATTTAGAATAAAACTTCTTTGTAAATCAGGGTTTTCTAATATATTTAACATCACATTGGGTATTATAGGACAGAACTAGAAAAACTATTTTTAAAGGGAATACTTCATTCCCTGAGAGATTAACATGAATTTTTGAAAGTAAGAAGAGTATAAATAAAGTGAATATAGTGATTCTTTGTAACACAAGGAATATTTCTATTTTACTAATAAATAAAAATATTTACTTACAGAATTCAGTTCTAGAAGAAAGGCTATAAATAATTAGTCCTTAGCAAGCTATACAAGTGCTTTTTAAAAATCATACCTTCAATTAATTGAATTCAATATTAAATCCAGCAATCACTTTGTTCTAGAGATTATGAAACTTGCCTGAAGCATGTGAATCATACTATAGTTGCTGATTTGTGTTGGATTTAAGTAAAAATAGAACAGTGATCATGATTTCTGAAATTAAGATAAATAGTGTCACTGTTACTTAACATGGAATTAAGTTTTTAAAAATAGACTTTAAGGTTATAGTACCTTACACTATATTAAAGCTATGCTACAAGGCAAAATTTTATTCTAAGAATAGCCTTACCAAACAATGAAGAATTTAATATCAGTTGCTCCAAATAATGAAATATTCTGTCAAAACAATTTCAACAACTGTATTGTGAATTACTGCATTTTATACTCTCCTGTGAATTAAAACTACTGTATTTCTTAGACATTATATTTTTTTCAGAACCTGATTAAAATCCAAGTACTATATCTCTAATCTCCATCTTTGCTATCAGCCTTTAGAAGCCAGCCTTAGCATTTATTAGTATTAGGTGAAAAACATTTTATAGGAAAAATAATACAATGATAATCTGTACACGTATCTAAACAATTATGAAGCATTTAACAGTATTTAACCCATAAATTATAATTCAGAGAAATGGAGCAATTCATCTAAGATGTTATAGTTCACTTAATCCTTCAAAGATCCTGAGACATTAAAAAGCAGAATCCAAAATTATGCCTTTCTTTAGAATAAAATGTTTGTGGCATTACACATTGCCTTACTTTTACCTCTATACATTCATTCTGTCAATCTCTATGATGATACAATATCAGCATGTAGTTATATTCACTTTATATTTATCTAATATTTGTTCATCTTCTCCTTATTGAAACCTAGGCTGTTACAATTATTTTCTCTTTCATCATATTATAAGCATTTTAACTAGAACCAGTTTACAAAAGAATCACATCTATAAATATCTTATTTCTACTTTAATCAGTAGCATTTCTATTTGTGACTTATAACTTTGTCATTGGGCTAACCAATCTATTTCTGAATATTCTACATATGTATTCACATTTGATTGGGCATAATAGTGCAAGAAGCTCTACCAATAAGTTTCCTTAAAATTCCATGTCTAAAAATTATGCCGACTAATGGGGAAATTCCAAAATCAAAGATTCTTTCCCAATTTAAGTCACTTTCTCAATTTCTCAGAGGCAGTCTCAATTTATACTGTATGTTAATTTATCATATTTTCCAATAGTTTTTATTTTACTATTTACAACCTTTACCATTCCATGTGGTTTGTTATTATATCATTTATATAAAGCAATTCTAAAGTTACATACTATAAACTAATCAAATACCTGAGAATATAATCCAGTAAACATTTAAAAACATAAAGATAATAAAAGGTTAGATAGAACCTTAACTTTTAATATTTATACATTTATAATTCTTAAGATCTATAGATTTTAAGAATCATAATGACACTCAGAGTGAAGAATTTAAACATTACTAATGTTTGTAAATTCAAAATTTATATTATCACAGTTAAGCACTATATATGAAAATCTCTTGCTCATAATCTTTATTAGTAGAGATCATTAAATAATTGTCATTTTATAAGTAAAAGAATAGAAACTACAGTTAAAGAATCAATTATCTGAAAAAAGACTTCCATCTTTTTTAAAGCTTTATAAAGTATGAATATTGCTAAATAAACTAAACAATGCCTCATTAATTCAATTATACATGCTAACCATATAGTTTAAACATAACGTAATCAAATTAAGAAATTTGAAGCTGTTAAGGCACATTAAATCAAAGATTTAACAGAAGTATGTGATCCCATAAAACATGAAATATATGTTCCATTTCTATAATTCCTACAAAAAGCTTTTAACAAGTGAAATCATTTATATTCATTAAAAATCATATACAGATCAATCTTTTTTTCACATATCACAATATTTAACATATTATTATAGTTTTACCTTTCGCTCAACCAATGCACATCTGTCGAGCATGAAGCATCATGTTGACAAAAATACATTAACACAGAGCCAGGCAGTGCTTTCATTTAATCCTTCTAGCTCTAGCAAAATCACAGGAATCATCCTTAATCAGATGATTTGAAAGTCTCTGCTTGCTCACAATCATTGTATTTCAAAAGTCAATTACTAAAAAGTTACACATAAAATAACACTTATTCATAGGTGGAGTCACAAAATGCTCTAGTGATGGGCCTGCTAAGGTTACTCTTTAATGCTGTTACTATGTGGCTGTATATAGCTCCAGGTCAAGTAAGAATGTACCCTGTAAGGAGGATTATGGTACTTAGCTGATTAGTGCCTCACAAAACTGAACACCAAATGCCTCCTACATCTAAGGTATTCCTGGGCGTCATTTTTAAAATGAAAAGATTCAGAAATGTGTAAACCATGTTCTCCTATCTGAATTATGTTATTTTTAAAATAACAAAATTCATTGTGTTGCTTATTGATAATCCTACTGCTCTGCTTTCACTATAAAATGTATAGTGACAATAAAAGTTGGTAATGGTTTAACAGGTTTATTCTATAATTTCTTCTCAATTATTCAATAACACATTTCTTAATCTTTATGAAAAAAATACTTCCCCAAGGAGGTCATGAAACAGGAAATAGCAGTTTCTGTGGAAATTTAATTTTAAAAAAATGTGTTCCGAGAACTGGGTGTTTGGTTAGACAATGTTTAAATCAAGCTTTTCTCACTTTCTCACTTAACCTCTAGGTGCCTCTATTTAGTCATTCAAAAAAAATTAAAAATAGAAAAGATTCTCTTGTCAATTATCTAGATGTTACTATTACACTTTTGAGAATTATATTTAAGTCATTCCAAATAAACTTAAATAAAACTGAGAAAAGGCCAGTGTTGAAGAGTAGGGAGAAATGTAAAAGTACTGCATTGTTTTCTGGTCTCTCAAATTTCAAGTTTAAATCATGGTCTAGAGATATGTGGTAGCACCATTTAACTTTCTGAGCAGTATTCATTTACAGGATTCTGTCTTAGAATTAACTACAGATCTTGGAGACTGTGGGAGGCAATAGGGAAAAAAAAAGTATTTTTCCCCCTCCAAGATTCCTAAGAAACACTTGAAGATTCTTCAAACAAAGATGCAATATAAATTCAAAATAATTCATCTTCATAGAAATGCTAACCAATAATAAAATTCAACCAGTTAGAACTCACAATTCATATCCAACTGAAAAAGAAATTCCACAGAATATTTTGATTCTTCCAAGTTGATAGTCCAGATTTCGAAAATAACATTATAGCTGATGCTTCAAAAGCTAAACTTTTTTACTTTTCCTTCCACTCACTTTTACTACCTCAGTGAGTTCTCTTGGAAGTGTTATCCCAACAGTAATGCACACTCTGATGCCAATCATCTCCTCTACAATTAATCTTGTTTCTACCTCCTCTTTTAAGTCCACACAGACTCATCGTATTACTTCTAATACCACTACTGCTTTCCCTCTACTCTCTAATGATCTTTCTAAGTCTCTAATTTCCTCCTTCCTACGCTTCAGAGAGTTATATTGTACTTTTAGGACTATTTCCCCCATTTCTAACTCAACTTTTACATTTAAAAAAGATTCCCTGGGTAAGTACTAGACCCTCATTAAAATTCATTCAAATTTATGGAGACCCAATTTGGGTTTTAAAAAGTTTTCATGAGAATAATTATATCTTTAGTATCCATTGACCTCTTCAGAAGTACAAAATAAAAACAGTCTATGAATCAGATACTAATTTTAATTAATTTTCATTGTATTTACACCAATATTTTCAATTTACAGTTGAAATATGCTTTATATATTCAAATCTCCAAAAAATGATGCACAAATGATGCTACAGAAATCCACTGTGCCTCCAAAAATTTTCATGTCAAAAAAAGACACCAGACTAGGAACCATTCTATACTAGATAATTTAAACCTGTAGTAATTTTATTTCCCTTGAGTCTATGGCATGCAGCCTTAGAAACAACCCTACAATAAAAAGAGATTAACTTAAAATAATACAAAGAAGATAGAAGAAATAGAAGAGGGGGGAAAAAGTATTAAATAAATTTAATCAACAATTATCTTCCATAATCATCAGTAAAAACCTCCAGAAAGTTATTTTATTTCATTCTCTCTTGTCACTTTTATATTCCTTTAATATTAGTTCTTTTATTGAACTCCAATTATTTGAGTTCTTCCCATTTCTTCCTTTTTCTATTCCTAAGGGACAAAGATTTTTTATTAGGGGCTAAAACCACAGTTATTCAGAGAAGAGAAACCCCTCTCCATAAAAGGAAACAAACACAGCTAGAGGTATATACCAAAGAAGAAAATAGGTACTGCTTACCTGCTCAGCAAACATTAGATAATTAATTTTCATCTTAAGTGTTTATTTCCTTATTGGGAAAAAGAATCATACAGTCTTTTACAATATGGGAAATACAGATAAGTGGGTTTAAGTAGAAGCAGTATTTTCCATCTCGGTTAATAGCAATTCTTTCCCTCCACTTGCTCCTCCAATCCAAATGGAAATTCTGTTGGATCTACCATCAGATTATATCCAGAATCCAAACACTTCTCACACCTTGACTAGTACAAGCCTGGTGAAGTCACCATCATTTTTTTGTGTGAATATCTGAGAAAACTTCCTGACTTGTCTCTTTGCTTCTACTCTGTCATACCCCTCTGGCTCAGTCTCAACATAGCAACAAGAATTGAAGTCAGATCAAATCATTAACATGATTGAAACCTTTCAGTAACTCCCCATTTTGCTTATAAGGCCTATGGGATCTGGTACCCATTACTCTCTGGCCTTCTTTTGTACCACTTGCCCCTGACTCACTCAGATCCAGCCGTGCTGGCTTCCCTGCCTTCTCTTATTTTAGGGCCATTGCTCTGGCAGCTCCCTCTGCCTGGAATGCTGTTCCCCCAGGTAGCAGTAGAGATGCCTTCTGGTCTTCTAGTCAGTAGAGACCTTCTTCAAGTCTTCCCTTAAATATCACTTTCTCAAGAAGGCCCACTCTGAACACCATATGAAATATTTCAATCTCCACCTCCACTTCCTGCACTCCCAATCCCAATCCCCTAACCTACTTTATCTTTTTCATAACATTTATTACTTTCTAGTTATGGTATATATATATTTTGTTGTGACAAGATTTTTTTACACTATGTCAAAAATAAATTTCATTTGCCCAATTAGATAACCTATTTATGATATAAACTTAATAGTATTAGCCAAAACTCACACTAATATTCCTTATTTGTATTTCACCTTGAAAAATAAACTTACAAATTACCCAAACTACTACTCTTAAGTAAACAAGCAAAAAACATGCCTTCAATGTATGAGTCTTGAGAATGTCAATCTCTTCACTCAACCAACTACTAGATATCTTTTTTGTGCTGTTTTGTTGATTTGTAAGAATGACTGAGAATTTATGTGGTTGTTTTTCAGAGATGTTGAGAAACTACATTGCTTAAGATAGGGAGAGATGAGGAGTTAAAGAAAAGCTGTTTCTTAGTAACAGAACTGAAAGAATCTTTAAAAAATAGAGCTACAGCTCTGTCAATTAGCCTGACACTAATCTGCATGAGAATACAATTCAATCGTATGATTTTAGAAAGTGACAGGTACAAAGAAAGTACTTGCTAAATAAGATTTTTCTTGGAGGAGATTTCATAATAAAAATTAATACAATTCTGTTTGAAGCAACTTCCATGACAGAACAAAAAGAAAATATATTTCATTTAACTCTGGAGTCTTTATTATACCAGTATTTGTGGTAAGAGAATTTTTTCTATATAATTCTTGTATGTTTAGTCAATAAATACACACATAGCATGTTATATATCTTAATATAAAGCCAAAGGAACTGATATAAGTATTTCTATATGATTTGCAAATCTGATTTGACTCAATTAAATCAATTAAAGGAACCTCATTTATCTTTGTGGTAACAGAATATTCTTTCTCAAAGAGAGAAAACAGCACCTAACATCTGCATGCCAGCAGGATGGTGTTCCTTAGTTCTCTATACCAATATTGCATTGTTTCAAATTAGGCATCATTCAGCCCCACTGTTTATATATGCAGTGTATTCTCTTCAAGATAGATACTTTTGATTCCTTGATTTTTTAAGACCAGTAAAATACTATAAAGTAGACTTGTTAGCAGATTCTCTTCAAAAGTGGTATGTATACAATTATATCTTAGGTTACCATTGTTTTCACTCCATTCTCAGTCTCAGAAAGCCTGTCCAAAACACATAGATCTACATCACAAAAGCATTAAGACATAATTAGAAATTTTCAAGAAGGTGTACTGAGAAGGTAAAGAAGCTAGCATTGCACCCCAGAGAGCAAAACTTCCATAAAACACCCTCTTTTAAAC
The DNA here is from genome assembly GCA_004027375.1 of Macroglossus sobrinus. Taxonomy (NCBI): domain Eukaryota; kingdom Metazoa; phylum Chordata; class Mammalia; order Chiroptera; family Pteropodidae; genus Macroglossus; species Macroglossus sobrinus. The sequence goes on along the minus strand of PVKZ01000046.1, from coordinate 653,387 downwards.
AATGACCATTTCTCCCTGAAGTAATTCTTCCTTGAATAAAGCTCTTTTAGCCTCTTACCAGCTTGACCCAATGCTCCTCTACAAATTTCCTCTGTCAGTGATGTATTATAGGCAGAAAAAAAAAAACAAAACTGTGATGCTTGCTGAAGGCAGGCCCCCAGAAAGTAGAGGCGGAATGTAATGGAAGACACTGATAGGGCTGAACTTTGTGAAATAAGGTTGTTAAATTTCATCGAGTGTTTTTGTGTGGTTTGATAATATTTAAAATATGATGTTCTCTATTAAAAACCACATTTAAAGGAGGGATATCAATGAAGAAACATGTCTGAGACAATGAGGATGGTGAGACACCCAGATTAGAAACTAGAGCTAAGACTTTTATTTGAATGTAGACATGCTTTTCATATAAATTCTCCCAAGGTAAATTATTCTTTTTAAACCACTTTTATAGCAAAGTTTCTTTAGCAGTCTTCAAATAACTGACAGAAAATAATATCACATTGTAAAGGTACTTGCTTAACCTTTAATTTATGCCTATTCTCTAAAAATGTGTTAGGTAACAGGCTAAAAATAGGTAAATTTTTACATTACTTAAAGCCTTCTGGATGAAGATAATAAAAAATGTACTCTGGAAACAACCCTAATGAATATGTTGTTTGGCTCACTATCACATATTTTCTTTCTTTTTTGGAAGAGAAAGGATATCTCCTCAGCCTCAGCTTTGTGGTTTGGATGGAACTGGCTTCACTTGCCCTAGAGGTGAGTCATGACAGCAGAGTACCATCCCTGCATAAGACTACCACAAGGACCAAGGCTGGTCCAATTACAGAGACACTTAAGGGCATTTGTCTGAGAGTGCTGAGACACAAATTTCTTGTTTTATAACTGAGGATTCATATAACTCACAGAGCTATTTGAAGTCAATTGAAGTCATGAATTGGAGGAGTATTTCCAAAACAGAGTTAATATCCACTTCGTGTCATTAAAAATAGAAAGAAATTAGGTCCTAAGTCACATTATATGAAATTTAGGATCAATTCTTACCTGAAGCAACATGTACCTCTGGAGTTTTCAACCAGGTAAATCAATAAATCCCCCCTTATTTTTTAAAGCAATTTCAGTTGGGTTTTCTTTTACTTGTACCTGAAATCTTCTTGGCTAACATAATCCACGATATAGACTCTAAATTCTATATATAACTTTCTCATCGGCTGTCATGATGTTTCTGAACTCTGTTTCTAAAATTGGTATTTTCCTCATGAAAAGAAAGTACTCTGGGACCTTTATATATCCTGTAGTCACATGGTTTCTTTAAAGTATTTCCTATTTCTAATTGTACATTAAAAAAGTAATTTAATGAAATAAAAATATTTTTCTGAGATCAAAAATCACAATATTGCATGTTTAAAATTACATTTCATCCAATTATGACTTGTTCTAGTTAAGGCTAGAAAATAATAAAAAACAAATCAAACTCAACATGTCCCAAGCAACAGGCACAAGCTGCTTTTTTTTTCTTAAATAATTCACATTAAACTATCATCCACCCAACTTCTAAACTAATTCAGAAATCAGCAAAAGAGTAGATGGCACATAGAATACTATCTCTTTTGTTGATAAAACTGTAAGTGGAGAATTGGCCAGTATCTACGTAAAAGTGAGCTTCCTAATACCAAGCCTCACCATCAGATAAACACTCTTTCCAGGCACAGATAACACTGCCCTGAGACTATTTATTTTATAGCCTGTTCCTGTAAAACTTCATGCTCTCTGTGAACAGCTTGTTCCTAAGAGAAAGAGGAAAGAAAAACAAAGTGCTACTTATGTTCATTCCTTGTTCCGAACGGTGGAGCGGCCCTGAGAGTTCAGGGAAGCAGGAATATTATTCTAGTGCCGCTCTCGCCACGCGGAGGGAAACAAAGGAGTAAGGCAGGTGGTATCCCACCAAACGCTAGAACATTTAAGTCTAGAATGGTGATAAGTTGAAGCAGCTCTAGTGAACACAGGCCTTCATAATTTAACGTTCCAGAAAATACTTTGCTTAAACTGTTAAATTGATGAGATAACAGTAAGGAATTATAGCTTTACAGGGTTCATAGGATTGAACCAGAACCAGAGGCAAAAGAGAATGTGGCAGACACAGATGGTTTCCCACTGAATATCTTACCTCTTTCCTTTCTTACACATATTATACTAATTTTATTCAGAGCAACAGTGTGCTTATTCTAAAATTTTATTGTCCAGGCTCTCTTATGGCTGGGTGGTGGTCATGCAACATAGTTCTGGCCAATTCAACAGCCCTCTTTAACCATGAGTTTGAAAGCCACACTGTGGGTAGCAGAACAGCAAGCAAAGAGTGTAGGTCTCTGCTGACTTCCTTGAGCCGTTGTGCCATCCTAGAGCTGTCTACCACCAGATTTGTTTTTATGTGAGAAAAACATAAACTCTTTCTTTACGCATGTGGTTATGAGATACATAACCACATATGAATTGCAATATATAGCCAAACATAATGCTAGCTGAGCCAGAGAGAAATGTGCCTCAGTAAGAATTGTAAGGCATTTGGGGTCACTAGTAACCTGGCTGATATTTCCATAGAAAATAAACAAGTAAATATGAGACAATCATGGGTGAAAAAGGTCTAAGGACAGAAAATACATGTAGGTTGTCTAATAAAGTATAAGCCAAGGAGAGAGCAGTTTCAAATGAAAGCCGTAGAATAGTACAGCACAGGTCATAATTCCTTATCCAGTAGTGCGCTGGAGCCAAGAACCTCGTGTCAGCATCTCCTCCAACTCTGTGTTCAGTGATGTCGTACTGAGAACTTAAAATCAGCCATACTGGGAATACTTACATCATAAAATCTACAAAGGCCTAAATCAGCATTTTTTCCCCTTTGAAGAGGTGATTCTCAAATATTTATCAGAACACAACTGCTTATACCCTACTGCTCAGCTAACCTAGAGCCTAGAAAAAGTGCAGTGGTTAGCTAAATAGCTACCACTATTCATCCAGATACTTCATCAGATACTTAATATAGAGCATGACATTTAGCAGGAGCTCAGTCAGAGAAAGAAAGAGAGTAAGGGAGGAAAAAAGAATTCTCTCTCAATCATTGACAACTATAGTTAATGTTACTTTTCAAAACAACTAAAAATAGGAAAACAAACTCAAGTTTTCATTTAATGATACCTGAAAGTCTCTACAATTCTTTAAAAATGGCATTCCACCCCAACCTACAATCTTGTTAGAGTTGCATGTTGTGACAGATTTAAGTGTATTTATGAAATCAGAACATATTAGAACTTAAAAAAATACTTGGTACATATGATTTCCTTAGATCCAATGGTTAGTGTAATGACAGACAAAAACAGTGTGTCAAACTGCATTTAAAGTTCCCTAGATTCTCTATATAGACTAAAGACTCCACAAGAACACTGCTAGAAACAAAATGCAAATAGTTTCTGGATACGAAATCAATGTTCCAAAGTTCATAGCATTCCTACACTCTAATAATGAAGTGTCAGAAAAAGAAGTGAAAAAATAATTCCTTTTGCAATTGCAACAAAAAGAATAAAATACCTAGGAAAAAAATTAACGAAACATGTGAAGGAACTATATAATGAAAACTACAAGACCCTGTTAAAAGAAATCAAAGAAGATACAGAGGAATGGAAAGATATTCCGTGTTCTTGGATTCGAAGAATCAACATAGTTAAAATGGCCATATTACCTGAAGCAGTATGTAGATTTAATGCAATCCCCATCAAAATCCCGTCGGCATTTTTTAAAGAAACAGAACAAAAAAATCATTAGATCTGTATGGAAGCACAAAAGACCCCGAATTGACAAAACCATCCTGAGAAAAAAGAATGAGGCTGGAGGCATCACACTGCCCGACTTCAAATTATACAACAAAGCGACAGTAATCAAAACGGTATTTGGCAGCAAAATAGACACACAGACCAGTGGAACAGAATCGAGAGTCCAGAAGTAAACCCATATTTATATGGGCAAATAATTTTTGACAAAGAAAGCCAAAAAATATACAGTGAAAAAAGGAAAGCTTCTTTAATAAATGGTACTGGGAAAACTGGAAAGCCACCCGCAAAAGAATGAAACTAGACTGTTGTCTATCACTACATACCAAAATTAACTCAAAATAGATTAAGGACCTGAATATAAGACCTAAAACAATAAAATTCATATAAGAAAACATAAGAAATAAACTCAAGGGCCTTGAACTTAAAGAGATTTTATGAATTTCACCTCAAAGACAAAGTAAAAGCAAAAATAAATAAATGAGACTATATCAAACTAAAAAGCTTCTGCTCAGCAAAAGAAACTATCAACATAGTAAAGAGACAACCATTTAAATGGGAAAACATATTTGCAAGCAACACCTCTGATAAGGACCTAATATCCAAAATATACAAAGAACTCATACCACTCAATAACAACAAAAAACAAACAATCCAATCAAAAAATGGGCAGAGGACCTGAACAGACACTTCTCTCTAGAGGACATACAAATGACCAACAAATATATAAATACATGCTCAACATCGCCAGCTATTAGGGAAATGCAAATCAAAATCACAATGAGATGCCATCTCACACCTGGTAGAATAGCTAAAATCAACAGGACAAATAATAACAAATGTTGCAGAGGACGCAGAGAAAAAGGAACCCTCATACACTACTGGTGGGACTGCAAATCGGTACAGCCGCTATGGAAAACAGTATGGAAGTTCCTCAAAAACTAAGAATTGATCTACCATACAAACCAGCAATCCCTCTACTGGGTATTTACTCCCCAAAGACCTGAAAACCCATATCCGAAAAGATATTTGCACACCGATGTTCATAGCAGCATTATTCACAGTGGCCAGGACAAGGAAGCAACCAAAGTGTCCTATGACAGATAATTGGCTAAAGAATCAGTAGTACATATATATAATGGAATATTACTCAGGCATAAGAAGAGATGAAATACTGCCATTTGCGACAACATGGATGGACCTCTAGATAATCATGCTAAGCGAAATAAGCCAGACTGAAAAAGATGAAAATCATTTCGTATCACTTATATGTAAGATACAAACCTAAAAGCAACAAATGAACAGGACAAACAAACAGAGACTCATGGCCATGGATTATAGACTAGTGGTTACAAGAAGATAGAAGGTGGGGGAGGAGAAGGGAGGTAGATGGGATAAAGGGGGGTCAAATATAGAGGGGAAGGGAGAGGGTGAAGTGGGTTAAGGGGATCAAATATATGGTAGCTAAAGTAAATTGGGCTTTGGGTGGTAAACACACAATAGACTATATAGATGTCAAATTATAATGTACGCCTGAAAATTATATAATTATATTAACCAATATTACCCCCAATAAACTTAATTAAAAACAAGATAAAAAGAAAAAATGTAAAAAAATATTTCAAAGCAATTTCAGGAAATCAGATTTCAGGAAACTATTAAAAAAATAAAAATAAAAATAAAAAAATAAAGCTGCCCAGTGAGTCACATAGAGAAAAACGGAAAGTAGTTACCACTAGATGGCATTAGATTATATAACTGAATCTATATTTTGAAGTATCCACAATAAAAAAAACTAACCTCATTTTTTTCATTATTCTAGATTTTTACATTAAGCAAAATCTTTTTTTACATTATTTCATTTATTGGAATTATTTTTATCATAATCTTTTACACAAAGAATTTGAAATGGCACAAAAAATAATATATAGAAAATGAGTAGAAACAGAAAATCAGAATCAAACTCAGAAGTGGCAAAAACCAGAAATGAAAGTTGGGTGAAGATTTAGAAAGGGCTCATGTACCATACTAACCATTTTGAACATCTATCCTGTAAATAAAGGCGAGGGTTGGGGGAAGGGTCATCAGATGTTTTGTGTGGACTCATGCAATAGTCTGCTGGTTAAACCAAAGGACAGGAGCTAGTCTAGTAGTAGGAAAATCAACTGGACTATTCCAATGATGCTGATAAAAAATTATGAGATCTTTAAGGCAGTGGAAGAAAATGAAACAAAATATATTTAGGAGGTTGAATTTGTGAAACTTTGTGACAGTTTAGATGGAGGAGGTAAGGAAAAAAAAGTTGGTAATGATTTTTTCTTAAGAGACTAAATTTACAAAATTTAGAATAGAAGAAAGGGAAAGGTTTATAGGAAAATATATGTTGTGATGTTCAATATTTTATAAATGATACCAAACCAAAAAAATCTGTCAGTGTTCCTCCATTGCTGGACAAAAGAGAAGATATCCTGACTAGTTTCCATGAGAATCTTTGTCTACTTAGTAGATTATATTTCTTTAGTGGATATGAGTGCTTGATAAATTATGCCATAAATTAATGTATGTGATGAAAAGTATTATGAATTATTGCTCATTATTATTGTTGTTGTTGTTGTTATGGTAGTCGTGGTGGTAGTTTAGCTGAACTGAGCACTTACCAGGTAGTGTTCTGGACATTTATCATGTATCCACTCATTCATCTTTTAAAATAATCTTACAAAGAATATATTCTTATTATCATCCCCATCTGTCAGATGTGCAAACTAAATGCAAAGTAATTTCCTCACCTACAATTACACAGCTGGTAAATGACAGAGGAGAAATTTAAAACTACTGAGAAAAATGTAAAGCTACTGGTATGCACTTGGTAAATGTAAACAATCGCACAGACTATCGATTCCATCAAGTATGGACAGAGATAAAATGAAAGACACTATGCAACCAATATGACCAAACTTACCCCTCCCCACCTGCAAAAGTGACTACTGCTGCTTCTTTAGTAACTACTCTAACAATCTTCTGTTCTTCCCACCTCCTAGAGAAATGATAAGATACTCAAACTGCCCCTCCTTTCTAATAGCATCCAACTTGACAGATTGCCATTTCTTTGAATCCTCTCCCAAATTACTTAATACCAGCCCAAGTCATATAACAGATTTTCCTTAATCCCTTCTGGTTGAGATGCCCCTCCCCATTTTTACAAAGTATGAAACCTCCCTTGCTGTAGCAAATAATAAATCCCAATTTTGTTTGACTAGAGATGTGTTCCTGGTTGTCTTTGGCCAGAGAACATCAACACTAGCTCTTCAGGCTCCAAGGCTTATGCTCTTGAACACTATGCTATATGTGAACACTCCTCATACATGACAGGTACATGATATCAGAGAAACTGAATTCTAGAGCCAACTAAATGACTGGGAAAACTAACAAACAAACTTAAAAATAATAGATTTGGTTTTTAAAAAGTAAAGATTTACAGTTAAATGCTTAACCTGGATGCCTAATTGATATTGATAATGCATGGGTGGGATGTTATATAAGTTCATGTGGGGTTTTTTTTTCTGTTATATTCCACAATAGAACTGTACTACATTCAGGGCTGCTTATAAAGAATGAAAATCTAATCACCACTTTAACAAAATAATAGGCAGAGTAAGTTTTAAACCTAGCTCTGTGATTAGGAGTTGTGTGACTTATTTCCTGACCTATTAGTGGGAATAAAAAATATAATAAAAATTAAATGAGATAATATATGTTCACTGTTTAAAACAGTGTTTGGCACACAGTAAGTGCTCAATGATGAAAGGCATTATTTTGAATATTTTTGCTTAGTGGGAATGCAGAGGCCAGAGTATAAAAACCAAGTTTTCTTTACTTGAACCTAGAAGAAATGTTGAATTAAAATTTTTTTCAAGAATATTTTCTCATGTCTTTTTCTTTATCCTTAGTTTACACCTGGTGAGCCATTTCTCTAAGCCCCCAAATGCCTAATGAAAATAGTGGCCATTAATATGTATTGAATACTTACTATCTGCTAGATAATATTCATGGTGATTTACTATACTAACTGGCTTACTTCTCGCAAACAACTCTATGAAGAAGGATCTATTAAAATTCCCTTGCACAAATAAGCAAAGTAAAACTTAGAGAGCTTAAGTAAAACAATTAAGGAATCATAGAGCCTGAATTCGAGCCCAGTTTCTTTTACTCCAAAACCTATCCTCTTAAAATCTTCACATTTTTATGTGTGTAGTTCAATGAACTGTCTCAGCTAGCCAGGGAATAAATATGAAAGTATTATTTTTTTTTTCCAATCAGTGCACTCAACTACATTCTATTTAATCTACCTTTCCCATTCCATGACATCTAGAAAAGCCCATATATAGCCATCTTCAGTGATGTCAATTTGACCTGTAGGAAATTCATTGTGGTAGATATTGCCCGAGTCCTATGATACCAAATTTTCCTCCCCTTCCAGGCACACAGGAAACTACGCTTCTCATCCCCCTTCCAGCTGGGAGAGGTCAAGAGCTTGGTTCCATATAATAAATTCTGAAGGAAATTATATCATTTCTGGGCTGAGGTGGTGAAGAGCCCATGTCCAAGTCTGCAGTCTCTCCTTCTCTGCCCACATGTACTAGATATAGATAGCACAGCTCCTAGATGAGAGTTGGCAATTGCTCTTGAGAGTCAGTCACCCTTACCCACAGTAGCACACTTTGCCACACTATACAAAATCAAGAAGTAAACTTTTTTTGTTAAAGTTTTGTATGTTAAGCATCGAGACTTTAGAGTTGCTCGTTATTGCTACGTCACCTTGCCGATCATGAACAATACACTTAACACATTCTTTTCTACCCCACAAATGGAGGAGTAGGCTGCTCTCTGCACACAATCCCTACTACCACTCTTTCCACTTATCTTTTCCTCTGTAGAAATAGACACAGAGATAGATAAATCAATAAGTCTACTAACTAAATAGATGGCTAACCAGGGAACAGAATGTTATTATCTCCTTCCTGTCACAAACTCTAATCACTACAAGTAACTCAAGATTCCCTTCCCTTGGTTTTTTAGAATATAGTATTTTCCTTCTCAAAGTGGTAGAAAAAGGAGGAGGCCACTGTACTACTCACTAGGCTCCAGATTCATTATTCATTACTGCTCCTTTTTCCCTCCCTCCTCTCTCCAGTCATCTTTTATATTACGAATGTGAAGATTCCACTGAGTGATGGCTGAAGGTAGCTGCCAATTTATCTCCTTTTAGTAAACTCTGAAAGAAGTGTTGGATCCCAATTATTGGCAGGACTTTTGTTCAATGATGGTATACTTAATGCTTTTTTGTTCACACTAGGCTCCAGTCTCTAATTCCAAAGCAACAGGAAAAGACCTACTCTACATCCTATTACAGTTATTTAGAGTCTCATGTTATCCCAAGCTATCATTTGTAGTACTTATTTAAGCCACAATTACCTATGTTACAAAGAACCACTCAGATTGAATCCATTTATACAAGTGTATTTATGACAAAAATACCATTTAGAGGGCTTCTGTTTTCCCTTCTTTGTAAAATGTAAAATAAAATTTAGACTAGAAAAAAGATACCCTCTAATTTTATCCTACCATGATCTTATAATACTGTATACTCTGTTGTTGTAAATTATGATCCCATAATACTACATACATTGTTGTAGAATTTTTATTACACTACCCAACTAGGAGAAATAACCATGATAACTTTAGGTAAAGAAGTTCTGAATTAAGGTGAACCTAGCTACTCTCTGTGCTAAGGTTCTCTTTAACTTAATTATCCTATGTTTACAGAAGAATCCAATGCTTTTCTGTATACTGACCTTAAAACAAATTGGAAAGTTCACATTTTTTTTAATATTTAATGTTTGAGGAGTATTTTCCTTTATAATGGAATAAAAGTACACAGGATCAATGACTACTACCAAAATGTATATCAATTATATATATATATATATATATATATATATACACATATATATACTTTTAAAAAGTTGGTAAGTTAACATTAACTAATAATTGATAAACATCATAATGCCATCAGCAATTTTCATTTGTTCAAGGGTTTCTGAACTTCCTACTACATGATAAGAGTTTGGCAATTTTAATTTTAAAATATTCTCCTTGCTGTGCTGAAATAGGGTCTTGGAGTTTGTTGATTTTCTAGAAATCAACATATTTATACAAATATGAAAAGAGTAATTATATTACTTAGATTTTTCTAATGTATTTTTTCCATATTTTAAAATTATTCAATGATATTTTATATAAGAATGTATACATATACAAATAATATATATATTTTTTCCTAATATCAATCTCTATCAAAAAACTTTAATAGAACTAATGACTAAATACTATATACAACTTTTTGGTTCTTTAAAAAAAAAGGAATTATATTTAACTCCTCCTAATAAATCATCCCAGTTTTTCTTTTGGTTTTCTGGTATTGGCTAGACTTCTTGAAACCTGAATAAAATACTAGAAATTAGTAGATTGTGTGATAGCAACAAATTCTTAATCATTCAACAGACCCTGTATTTTTTTTTCTTACTACAAACTATCAATAAACTTTGAAAATTTTCGTTCTAATTTTTCTGATACAATAGTGGTGCAATAAAATAAACTGCCTTGCTTATGGAAGGAATAGTTCAGTAATTTAATTACCAAGCCCATAAAGCTATTTGCTTAACACTAATTTTTTAATGTATAAAATAATTTCATTTAACAAATTATTGTAGAGGCTGAGTAAAAAAACATACAGGTAAAATATACCCTTAATGTTAAAAATTAAAATCAGAAAGTACATATTAAAATTTATTATAAGCGGTGTCAATAATTTATATATTCCTTTTTGCTCAATTTTTTATTCCTTCATACATATCCTTATTTCCTACCTAGCCACAAAGCATTATGCTAGACATGATGAGATTTAAAATGTTCTTAAAATAGTATTCGCTGTCTATACATAAAAATTCTGAGGCTATACATAAAAAGGTTACACAGGACTAGGCAGGACAATGTCTCATGACTGTTTTAGTAATAATGTGCAAGCATTTTGAAGCTCATCTCTAAAAGCTAATCTAATAATTAGTTAAAATTGCATTTGACTATAAGTCCCAGAAAATCCATCAAACAAAATTTTTAACGAGAGGTATTTATCTAATTTTGCACAAGAATTCAGTCCAGAGCTGGTACTGCAATAAAAAATGCCAACAAAGCACCAGACTCTCTGTAAAATACTGCTCTAAAGTCCTGGACTTTGGATATTGCAGCTCAGGCATTTCTTGAAAGAAAGAGGAAGAAGCCAGAGAGGCTGCACTAGTAGACCATGTTTCTTTGTCCAGAACTGAGTCACAAGGCTGCCTGAAGCTACAATGAAAAGATAAGCTTTTCATTTCACAGCTATTGTAGTAGAGAAGAATCTACAGTAGAGAGACAGAGTGACAAGAGAATTGTAGTGAGTATCTAGTGTGATCACAGAGAGTATCTATACACCTTGTGACTGTGGACCATTGTTTTGTTTTTCCAGTTAAGTGTAATTCCAAAAATAATAAATTAAATAAGTATAAATAACTTTATAATAAAATATAAAAAAGAAAATATTCAGAAATCTAGGTGGGAAACTGAAGATCATCAAATACTGAGAGATGAAACTAAATACACAAACCCATGTAAACATATATCTTAAAATAAACCAATATGTCCTGAATCAAAACTTAAGTTTTAAGCCTCAAAAAAAGAAACTAGTAAATAAAGACCTTTAAAATAATCATTATAATAAAAATTAAGTTAAATGTTAAGGAAATAACTTTATCATAATACATATGAACAAAAAGTTGTATAAGAGTAAGAAACATAAAAAGGGAGCATGGATATATACAATCAGTTGAAGACGCATTTCAAAAAATCAGAAATGCTCTATCCATTTTAAAATAAGAAAATGGCTCTATAAAAGATTCTGAGGCATTACTCATGTCTTCAGAATCTTTATTAAATCTAGGCTTATAAATATATTTATAAGTCTAGATTTATACATTAATAAAAAACTACTTACTTCTTATCTATTAACTTTGGTAACAGAATCAATACTCATGAATTCTCTTGAGTAAAATTTTATATAACAGTATAAAGTACTCTGTTAGCTATTATCAAACTTCTAAGAAAAGAGTCTGCAGATTTGGAGGGGAAAATACTCAACGTTTAATGTAATGATATTGAAAGCCTCCATCTATGACTATCTAAAGGGGAAAAAGCTCAGCTTAAACTTCTTTGGAAAGCTTTTTAAAGAGAGCTGAGTTATCTATACTATGAAACCAACTTAAAGACAGTAAATCAAACTATTAATAGAAATATTCAATGTGTATTGTAACTAGTATTAGATATATGCCATGTTTATCACAAGTAGAATCACTGTTTTAGTTATTTAAGAATGAATGCTTTTAGACATATCCTAATAAAATGTAAAAGGTTTTCTTCTTATACCCTCTTTATCTCTTCTTTTCAAACTGCCATGTGAACATGTTCCTAACTAATTAATCAGTGACGACTGAAAATCGTTGTGACGCCAATACAATCTATTCTGAATAAAAATGTTTTAGAATGCCCTTCCAATGCAAAAGTCACAGATAAAATATAGTTTTGTAGTAAGTTAGTAAAATAGTATATAAAAATTATTTAACTGTAAAATTACTAATGTTATACTACCTGTGATCTTATTTTCAAAATTCAAATAAAAAAAAACCATTTTTATGTGTATTTAATTCATTGATACTTAAACTGTTAAATTAGTTCCCAATTCCCTACACAAGTCTATTGCCATTACATCCATACTATATTCTGCTTGTTACTTGTTATGTTTCTTAGTTCTATTAGTGTCAATTCCCCTCATGCAAACCAGCTGCTATGCCATAAGGAAGAATAACAGGACCCAGTCTTGCTGGAAGTTGCAACCACAGTCCTACTGTCAAAGTAGCCTTTTCACTCTCTAAGACAATGTTTTGGGGGAGAAAAGTCGTTAGTATCCTATCTTAGAAACTGCAGTGGAAGACTGCTCTGAATACCCATCTGCCTGAATATCAATTGCAGCATCTACAAAGGAAGAATACGGAGCAACAATCCAAATTCCTCTGATCTTTTCTTGGCTTTTTGTGGTACTGAAGAATGAAATAATTAATGATTTTCCTAAAGGTGCAATTACATCTTCATGTTTTATTTGTTCTTACAGTATAATCAATAATATTTACATGAAAAAAATCACAACATATATTAGGTCCCATTTTGGATATCATTCTGAATATTTCTTTGGCTTCATTTATTTAAGACGAAAACTATGTCAACCTTTCAATTTTCATATTTTGGATTGCATTTATGTGTACATTTGCATCGTATACATACAAGCATACACACATACACATATGTGACTAGTCTGCATTTAGCAATTATTAAGAATATTTTTAAAACTATTTTCTGAACATAATAAAAGAGAAGAAAATATATCCAATTGTTAGCCACATATTGTTTTAGCTATGTAGAATACAACTTTTTAAATATTTTCCTTACATTATTTATTCTGCTTTTATTAAAAAAATCATCCCCATAACTATCAGATTTTTTCATATTTTATGAACATTATGAATATTTTTGTATTATCAAAATTATAGGACAACTTACAGATAACTAGTAAAATATGTAATAAAAATAGCATATAATTCTTATTTAAAATATATTACATACACCAATTAAAAATTCACAACCATTTGAAAACCATTTCCCTGGCTCTAAAAAATATCAATAAGAAAACTGACATATAACTATTTCACTGTGACTATGCACTTTTTATTTCCTTTTTGATCTACCATATTATTCATAAAAAAGAAAACTTTAAATGAATATTACAAGGCTTGTTTTCTAAGCACTATTTCCTTCATGTTTGAGGGTAAAATTCACATTAGACATGATAGTAAACAATCTATAATACTACAAAGTATAATGCGACTTTTAAAATTAATATTCCGAAACTCTGACAAAGTGAACAAATAGCTAGGATGTTCTTTAAAAGCTCACACCCCCTCAAGACATCATAGATTTAATATATACAATTATATAATTAATACATTTTATAATCAAGAATTAGCTGTCTTATTCAGTAGTAGACATTGGATAAGAAAAAATATAGGGTTCTAAATATACTTTCAGATAAGAAGATCATGTGCAACAGGGAAGATCCAGTACATTTCAATCACTCACATTAAAAATATATGACTTACCTACTAAACCCCAAGCCTACTTTCTTAGCTCTGCTCCCTCGGAGTTAACAGGAAACACAAGTGTAAGGTCAAATTAGAAAGTCATAGTCATGCAGAAAGAACAAATGTCTACAAAAGATAAAAACATCAGGACTAAGATGCCTCCAGTTTCTTCACCCTCAACCAAAACCCAGAGCATTTAGTCTTGGCATTCATGGGAGAACCAAACAGGCACCAGGGAGCTATACTGGAAGATGATCCTTCCTCCAAGATAGTGTACTTAGCAGCCTCTGTAACAAGACTCCAAATGGCACATGCACAAGAGGAAATCTACTGAGCTGTCAATGACTTCAGGACCCCAAGATTGATAGTTTATTGCCAACACCAAGTATATATTACATTTTAAAATCAAATACCCATTTCATAAAAATGTTTTCTTAAACTGGGTAATATTTTATTCTTTTGTTCTACAAATAGAAGTTATAGATGCAAATCTTGGTAATTTTTTCCATTTGTGTAATATGTTGCCATGTGCAACTGAATAACTACATTTAAATATGAGCACTGCATCAGTAATGTTATCGTTAAGTATTAAAAAATTTCTGGAAAACTAAGTGAAAAGAAAAAATGTTAATACCTTATTATAGGTAAGATATAAGCAAATTTCCCAATATTAAAGTATTATTATCTTTGCAGTCATTCTACATTCATCCTCTTTACCATAATTATATATAAACACTCGTATTTAGAACATTTTTTTCTTTTTATGTTTTCCCTCACTAACTACTCTATGAAATAGATCCCCCCTTCTCTAACAAAAGTTAATTCTTATCATATAGTAAAATATTGTAAGTCTACAGACAGTCAGTAAGTCTCTTCATTTCAAGAAGATATACATAATTTTGTCTCCTTATAATAAACAGTCTTTACCATGCTGATAAATTTTCCCCAAGCTGCTCTATTAACTACTATAATGGCATGCACTTACCCTCATGTTAGCAAACTGTCCTCCCTAACTGACAGGATTTTAACACTCTGGCGAGGGTCACAGCAATATGGTATTAATATGCAACTAGATAGCTCCTAAAAGGTAAAAAACATGGTGGTCTACATTAAATGATGCACAGACACTGTTCGATCCTGGAAGATTGTAGAGTGAGGAATCAAAAGTTTTAGTGAAGTGTATATGCTACAATAGTTCTGCTATATAAGACAAAAACACACTGGCTAACTATGATCCTCAGAGAACTCAGAGGTCATTCCATTTTCCAAGTTGGTACGAATACACTGGTGAGGAGGACAGAAGCATAGCTGAGAAGCTGGTGGTGGCTGTGTTCTGTAGGATAAGGGTAGAAATTTCTGTTAGAAAACTGGGCTCCCTAGTATCAATGGGGATGATAAGGTGGAATATCCAAACTTTGTGAGAGTTGGATACAGGATCCAAGTGGACACCAATATCCAGAGACCTACATGACCATCATGTAGGTACCATCATGTACCATCATGACCCCCTACTACCTAAAAAATAGGGGCATGTAGTATCAGATAATAAATGGAGTCCTGGCCCATGTCTATCCAGGGACCTATCCAGGGATTATTTCCCTGATTCCCAAGTGTATAATCAGAACAAACATACTTAACAACTGGCAGAACCATAACACTGGGTTTTTAACTGGATAGTACCTTTCACCCCATCACCACCACCATGATAGTAAATGAAAAACAATTTGCATTCTGAAAAAAATGTCAGTGATTAGTGCCTCCCTCAAAGATTTAAATGATGCTACATTGGTGGTCCCTATCATATCTCAATTTAATTTACCAGTCTGGCCTCGCATATCTAAATGGACCATGAAAATGATGATACACTACTGTAAATATAACCAAGTAATAGCCCCAACTGCAAATGCTGTGCCAAAAGTGGTATCTTTAGTAGAGTTGAGGAACCTAGTCTTGAATATGTGATGTATTGTTATTCATTTGCTGAAAGTATTCTTTCACCATCAGAAAGGATGATTAAAAGCAATTCACATTCACAGAGGCCAAACAACTACATATATTCACAGACTGTAATTCTCCTGCTCTCTGACATAATATAGCCAGAGGAAAACTTGCTATCTAATGTTCCATAGAAGATCACTTTGGTCCATTATTAATAATAATATGTTAACCGGACTGAACAACAACCTGAAGGTAAGGCACATGCACTCTAGGAGGTAAAATGAGAGATAACCTCAAAAAAGTTTAAATTTTTAGGATTTCAGTAGTATTAAACGTGCCAGATTATCTCCAACAAAAAGAAATGTTAGTTTTACCTTGAATTTCCAAACACTAAGAACAAAGTCTAAAATCTGTTATGCTCCTTTGGGTTTTGAAGGTAACACATTTAGTACTTGAGAATACTGTTCTGACCCATTTTGGCAGGGGAAGGGGAAAAAAGCCCGCTTGTTTTGTGTAGGGACCAGAGCACATAGTAAAAGAGATCTGCAAGGGATCCAGGCTGCTATACAATCCCACGTAAGCCATGATACTAGAGATATCTATGATAGAAAAGGAAGTCAAATGAAAAGAAAGCCCCAAAAGAAAAATTGCAGCAAACTCAAAGGATTCAGGAACTAGGTCATGCTATCAAAGCAGATAGCCAGACAAAAACCTTACTCTGTCATGCTGCTGGGTCTTGACAGAGACATATCATCTGACCTTGAGACATCAAGTGAATATGAACCCAGAGAAGCCCATCATGAGACCACCAAATCATAAAGTCAGAAAGGCCTAGCAGCATTCAATAATAAAACAAAAGTAGTGTTGGGGGCAAGCAGGTCCAGAGGGCACACAGAAGTTGCCTAAACAGGTCGCCCAAGCTACTAAGTCACTGAACTATTGCATCAATGCCTCCTCTGCAGTTCATATCCACTAGCAATCAGCTGAAGAAGAAAGAAAAAGGCTGGGCTTAGATAATGAATGGGCCAGCTCAGTATGTGAGTGTAAGCTAAAAACAGAATGCTATTGGACCACAGCTCCATTCAAGGTTGGCCCTAAAAAGGGGTAATAAGGGGAAATCCTCTCAATTGGTAGAGCTTCAGGGAGTACATCTGGTTATCTACTTCGTGTGAAGAGAAATAAAAACATATATGGACTCATGATTGCGGTGAATAGATTAGCTGATTGATCAAGGGCAAAAAAAGAAAAAGCAAGATTAGATCAGGGACAAGGAGTTCCAATAAAAAGGCATGTAAATGGCTCTATTAGAGTGGGCTGACAGTGTGTGGACCTCTGTATTGCATATTTTGTGTACCAGAGAACATCTGCTACAAAAGAGGCATTAAATAACCAAGTAGACAGATATGTCATGAAACGTCAGCTGGCCTTTGTCTTCCCCAACCCCATCCAACCCCATAAGTGAAATAAAGGCAGGGTGGCACATATGTAAGCTATGCACATGGCCAATAGCATATTCTACTCTCACCATGACTGATAAAGCTACTGCTCCTGATGATTGTCTGACTTGTCAACCACAGATTCCCCCCAATATGATTTCATTCTTAAAAGAGACAAACTGAACATTTGGTCATAAATTGGCTACAATAAACACTTTTCACCTGTGAGGGCCAATAATTCATTCAAACATGCATAGACAGGCACTGGTTAGGTATTAGTTTGCCTTTCTTGCCCTAAATGTCTCAGCAAGTACCACTGTATATGCACTCATAGTGCCAGCTTTACCAAATGAGATACCACATAAGGAACTCTAGATCAAGCAAAGGATGTATCTCTCCTCTGCAGTAGTAATGCAAGGAGGACATCAATCATAGGATCCACTGATCCTAGCACATACTTTGGCATCTGGAACCTTTCAGTCCTATAGAGCAGTAGAATGTCCTTTTAAACATTCAGCTGAGAATCCAGCTTGTAATGGACACTCTGCAAGGAAAGAACACTATCTTTTAAGATATAGTATACTCCTTAAATCACTGGCTATCATATGTTGCTGTGCTCCCAATAGGCAGAATACACTGGCCAGGAACCAAAGGGTAGAAGTTAGCAGTGGCCCACTAACCATTGCTGCCAGTTATCCACTTGGGAAATGTGTAGCATATGGCTGCTTCAGGCTCCATGAGTCTAGAGATTCTGCTTCCGAAAGCAAGAAATGTTTCATCAGGGACACATAACTAAGCTATGGCTACTGCCTGGTCACTTTGTGCTTCTCGTGCCAGAAAAGAATAACCATACTGGCATAGGTAACTGACCCTCATTACAGTGAGGAGATAAGATGATTGCTACAAAATGTAGGCAGGAGCATAAGTCTGACATTCAGGTTATCCACTGGAGTGACTCTTGTTAGCCATAAATCATGTTGCCCCTATAAATGGAAAACCATCATAAGGACATGATGACAAGGGGCTAAGACTTTGAAGGAATGAGGGTCAGAGTCTACCTACTAGGCAAGTCTCTCGTACGAATAAAAGTGGGAGGCGGGCAATTAATATGCATCAATAATGGCTTGTCTGCAGTGGTAAGGGACGAAATTCTCTTCATAAAAGTTTTTACAGAATTTGTGAACACAGAATTCTGGAAGACCTGTGCCTGAATAAAGTAAACTTGGAAGAAGCAACTGGCTCCATATAGTGCAAGGGATACACTAAAGTACACACAGCTGATTGCATGCCCAAATCCCCCTTGTCAGGCCAGTGTCCCCATCTTCCAGCTGCTGTGAGTGTTGGCTGATAATTGCTCACAGCTACCCCTGTTCACCAAAGATACACATGCCCTCAAGTGATGACAACCATCTCACCCAGGACATTACTCCTATCTCAGGGACAGCTCTCAACCAATGAGTGACCAAGACAGGAAGGAGTATGTAAATGGAAGGAACAACTCTGAGGAATGATTCATGCTCAAGACTCCCTCGCCTCCATGGCTAGATGTAACCTGAGGCCACATCCTTGACTAGCTCTTCCCTGTCCTGTTTCACTCATTCCTTTAAAATATTTTTCTGAAGAGCACTAACTCAATAAAGTGTATGCCCCTGAATTACTGTCAGGCTCTGTTCCTAGGCAACTTACACTAAAATGCTCTACTTTTCACTTTTCTAACTCTTAGCATAAATTCTAGTGAACTGGACTTTTCAAATGCAAGGCAGCAAGAATAAAATAGACTTCAAGATTAATATTAATTAAATATCAAGATTCTGACCCTTCATCCTTAGGCTCCAGATTCCATATAAACTTAAAAATTAAGTGTCAGTCATTTGCAAGTGACTTTCAATTAGGGCAGAATCAAAGTGAGATGAGAGGCCTAGTTCAAGAATGGTTCCTTTGAACACAAGTTTTCCTCGTAGTGAGCTGACAGGTCACAGTGTAAGTTCTCCAAGGATAGAGACGCTGGCTATCTTTTCTTCACCAACTTCTTCCTCAGTGCCTATAAAGTACTTGGCAAATTGTAGGTACTTAACAAATAAATACTAGTTGAAAGAATAAATAAAAAGCACTTGATAGTTGCCTTTGTTTAAATTAAATGCTTTTTTAACTTGTTGCAGAAAGAAAATTATGTACACTATAAACCTTGAAAAGAATTTAGCAAAATTTAATATCTACACCAGGGGCAAGGTTCCAGATTAAAATGAAAGAATATAACTAACTTTGTCTAAAGTTGTACAAGTCTCAACAAAGATTTAAAAAAAAAAAAAACAGAAAAAATCTAAATTAAAAAGATTGTGGAAGAAAAAAAGCCAGGTAACATTTCTAACACTGTATAAAACAACAAATTAGAAAAAACAGGAAAAGGAGCAAAGCAATAAATGATAATCCAAGAGAAAACATAAAAACTTTGAGGTAAAGTACAGGTAACATTTGTCACTTGATTTGATCAATCCCTCTACTACTCATGCTATAATGAAACTATATTTGGGACCCAGAACTGACTCAATTCAGTTAAAAGGAGGAAAACCAGACAAACCCCTGGCTAGACTCACTAAGGAAAAAAGAGAAAAGATACAAATAAACAAAATCAGAAATGAAAGAGAAGATGGCATAATGAATACCACAAAAATACAAAGGATCATATGAGAATACTATGAAAGACTATAGGCCACCAAATACAATAATCTAGAGGGAATGGACAAGTTCTTAGAAGTATACAACCTTCCTAGACTGAATCACGAAGAACCAAAAAATCTAAATAGACTGATCTACAGTAAGGAAATTTAAACAATCATCAAAAACCTCGCAAAAATAGAAGTTCAGGACCAGAAAGCTTCACTAGTGAATTCTACCACTGAAGCCAAACTGGGAACGAAGAAGTCAAATGATCACTTTGCATACAGGATTCTTTATACAGAAAACATTAAAGATGCCACCATCTTTTAGAAACGATAAACAAATACAGTAAAGATACAGGATATAAAATCAATATATAAAAATCCACTGTGTTCCTATATACTAACAATAAAATTTCAGAAAAAAAAAATGAAAAATACAATTCCTTTGCATTCACAACAAAAAGAATAAAATACCTAGAACTAAACTTAACAAAGGATGTGAAGGACCAATACACTGAAAATCATAACATTATTAAAAGAAATTAAAGAATACACAAAGAAATGGAAAGATATTCTGTGTTCATGAATTAGAAGAATCAATATAGTTAAAATGGGCATATTACCCAAAGCAATATCCAGATGTAATGCAATGCCCATCAAAATCCCAGTACCATTTTTTAAAGAAATAAAATTTTAAAATCATCAGATTTGTATGGATTCACAAAAAAAAAAAAAAAAAAAAAACACAAATAGCCAAAGCAATCCTGAGGAAAAAAAAAAAATATGGCCAGAGGTATCATACTGCCTGACTTCAAATTATATTACAAAGCAATCGTAATCGAAACAGCATGGTACTGGCAGAAAAACAGACACACAGCCCAGTGAAAAGAATTAAGAGCCTAGAAATAAACATATATATATATGTTTATTGCTCTTTCTCACATTTTTGTTTTATTCTGCCATCTGTATTTTCAGATCCACATTATGTACCTACTCCTCTTACACTTAACTAACCATTAGGTTTCCTTCTGGCCAGCCTTATTCCACTAATATCAACATGCTAGCAAAGTACTGCCATAGTAAAAATGTCTGAATTAGGAATAGGGCCCTGATCCAATCTGACTAGTGTCTTTGTAAGAATAAATACAGACACATAAAGAGACACCAAGTGTGCACACACACAGAGAAAAGACCATACAAATTCTCAGCAAGAAATTTTCTGCAAGCCAAGGAAAGAGGCTTAACAAGAAACCAAATCTGCCAACACTTTGATTTAGACTTTTAACTCCCAGAACTATGAGAAAAAAAATGTCTGTAGTGTGTGGTACTTCGTTATGGCAGCCCTAGCAAACTAATGCAAATGAGTAAATACTTTTAAAAATATATTTAAAACTTATATAACAACCAATGAAATTAAAAATAGAACAATATGAAAACACCCAATGCCAACTGTGAAAAGCAATTTCATGTGCTCATTGTAGAACTATCATTAGTTTAAATTTATAGGAAAGCAACTTGACAATAATAGGAGTCTTAAAAGATAGCTTTTGACCTAGTAATTGAACTATAGAAAATCTTTCAGAATAAAATCTTGAATTAAAAAAATTATGTAATTAATAATAATTAGTATTATTATTTATTAATGTTTATTATTTGTCAGGCCATGTTCTAAGTGCTTTACATATTTTAACTCATTTAGTTTTCATAAGATTCACTGTCACATTATTTGTTCTTTAGTTATATTTAAAATTATAAAACCCAAAGCATTTGCTGTTACTACTTTGATATATATTCTTCAATTCTTTTTTACTATGCTTTTTTCCTTATAAAACAAAAAAAACAAAACCGCATCTATGTTAATTTTTCACTTTATATGGATGAAGGAAGGCAAAAGGCGTTCTATTATCAAATCACTGAAAATATAATAAAAGTCTATAGAAAACTAGAATTTTACTTCTTGTGCAAGATTTTATAAACCCACATAAGATGAAGTTAAGCTCTATTTTTCCAAATACTCTAATCTCATAAGTTCTGGAGCTTTATTTTTGTTTATTTGCACTTCAATTATAGCTGCACTAGAAGTAATGTAGTATCGGATAAGCCTAAAACATAAAGCTATTTTCTTAATGCCAATCCTCAAATGTCTACAAATGTATAATCAAGTGTAACCACAAATAGGATTCAAACAAATTCAGTGAAAGCAGTTTGAGAATTTTAAACAGATGCTAAGAGTTCTGAAACATCCGAACCATATATAAGATTTGATGGAAGAAGATGTCTGGATGATTGGGTAAACAAGGCTCACCTGCATTTCTACAGCTAGAGGCAATGAGAGAAAGCACCATTAGGCTGTGAGGATTGAAAAATCTTGCTCTGATTCATCTGCTCGCATTTTGTTGCTGATAATAGAGATTTATAGCAAGAGAGAAAATTGGCAAGTTTAGTTTTCTCAGTGTTTCACAATAAACATCCAAATGAAAGCAGTAATTCATAAAGTGACATCATGTATGAGAGAGAAAAAAAGCACAAAAATTTATTCTTCAGGAATAGTTAGAAAAAAATCAACCATTTCAGATGTAGAAACAAATTTTAGAGATTTAGCATTTATTGTTTCTGGAAATAAAAATCAAGAAGAAATTCATTTCCTGATAGAGAAAATGTGTTGGGGAGGGGGCAATTGTGTAATTAATTAATTGAGAATAAATAAATAAATCCCAAGTAATAGTATTAAAGACCTAGATAAGACCAGGTACCCTAATTTAACATCACTATAGAAATGCATTTTTCTCAACAACCTAGAAACTTTATCCATAAAAATGCTAGTCCCTGTTCTCTAAGGCCTACTCTAAATGTGCTCCTCTGGCCTATGGTCTCCTCTGGTCTTCCTTCATTGATTTAAAAAGTTTTATACCTTGGAAAGAAGGAAGGAATGGAAGAAGGGAGGGAGTCAGTGAGAGAGGGCAAAAGAGAGGGAGGGAGGAAGGAAGGAAAAGAAAAGGAGAGAACTCAGATGAGCCCACCTGAACCTCCAACCCACAGAAATTCAAGATAATATATGGGTATTGTTACCACTAAGCTTGTGGTAACAGAAAACTAATATATGACAAACTCATATTAAGTATTTTATAAAGTAATAAATCTTCTTTACACAATCCAACATGAGCAAAACATAACTAAGGATAATTAAAAGATTTATACTCTCATCCAGGTAAAGAATTCCCTATAATCTTTGGACTGTATCATCAAATTGTGGTACTACTTTTTACTGAAACTGCTCATCTACATAAATTTGTTGCAATACCCGTGGTAAAGGATATATTGAGCATTTCCTTAACTCTGTGGACTTCATGAAAAATATGGTAATATTCTTTGTTGCTCTAAGTGTATTTTCACCATCAGATTTACATTTTGTGTAAACAGCTTTTTAAAAAGCTATTCGATTTGAGAAATGAAGTATATCCTGAAATTAAGATATAACTCAACAGGATCCAAAGAACTAATGTCCAGAAATTCACTGCCAAAAAAATACACCATGGAATTAGAAAATTTATTAATTTAAAGGATGAGCCATGATTACATAATGATCATCAAATTTTCAGCACATTTTATTTCTTCTACTGTGATTGACACCAGTTGAAAAGATGAATTGGTGATTACTCATCTAAAAGACATTTCATCTTTAGCCTACTTGTTCTCATCACAAACATCATCAAATTTTTTTTAAAATCTTCATGTTGAAATTATCTTTGAAATGGATGCCCATACAATAAAGAATAAATATGAAGACTTTTGTCTCTTCATTGTATCTGATTAGACATTTTCTCTTATAAAGAATCATATCAATCTTATGTTTTCTGTGAAGAAAGTCTGTGTACATCTTGTTCATACTTTACTATTAGCAATATTCATAAAAATATGAAGTAAAATTATTAAAAATATTAAAAATTATGTATTCTTTATATATTCTGATGATACAATAATCATTTAATTAGGAAATGAAGTTCTCAAACAGCCACTGGACAACTGCCTATCCAATGGTATTTGAAAAGAACAACAAATTACACAGAATGAAGTTGGGATTACAAAAGAGGCTAATTTTTGTCAGCATACTATTTAACAAATACAATGTAAGATATTTAAAAAAAGATTCCTCTTTTGATAATGGCCAATCAACTCCCATCAAACTAACTCTCCCAAAGATGATAAGTTCTGAAAAAAATATGAACAAACAACTATTTAAATGCCCTAGAAAGTAAAAAGAAAACAGATTTTGCAGTCTACGTGACATTTAGAAGAAGGGAATGACACTGGGTGAGTTTCTCATTTTTATGACTTTTAGCCAAATCCAATCAATTTCTGGAGACTAGACCTATGTTAGAAAACTCAGTCTTACAAAAAATCAGAGGGAGGAGTCTGTGCAAATACAAAAGATGAAAAATGAGCAAGGAATGACAAAAAGGAAACTAGAGAAAGAAAAAGTAAAGTTTTGTGTATAATAAACACTGCCCAAATTCTATATATGCCCAGGAATACTTCAAGCAGCTCAGTTAAAATTAAAATAATTAAACTAAAATTTCAGCTGCTGTACCTCAGGGGAAACAAAGTCTATAGCTCAAGCTCAGCCAAGTTAACCTTACACTTTAAAAATAATCAGCACTCCTCAGTCTCTTTCAAGTTTTATTAACCATATCCAAGATATAATGACAAGTTACTTGATATACTAATAAGAAAACAAGACCCATTCTCAAGATAAAAAACAACCAATGGAGACTGATTGAGAGATAACCTGGATACTAAAATTAGCAGAAAAGAGTTTTAAAACTACAATAACTATGTTAAAAGAAGTAGAGGTAATATGCTCATAAGTGGGAAAATAGGAAATCCCAGAAAAGAAATAGACATTAAAAATAAGCAAATGAAAATTTTAGAACAAAAATTAAAATATCTAAAATAAAAATTCACTAGATGACTTTCCATCTGATAGATTGTGAAAGAATTATGAACTTGAAAATTACTCAATCTAAATGATAGAAAAAATTTTTAAAAAATTGTAAGATTTTTGGATAATTTATAAAAGACACAAAATACAAATAATTGGGGAATCAAGAAAAAGAAAGAGAAAGGGGAATAGAAATAAAATGTTAGAATGGGAAAAAAATTCTCAACTTAAGTTTACAAATTTCAGAAACACAGCAAACTTGAAGAAAATAAATACAATAAAATCCACATACAGGCACATCTCAGTAAAACTGCAACAAAATATAGAGAAACTTCTGAAAGCAACCTAAGAAAAATAATGCATCAAATACAAAAGAACAATGATTTAAAGTACCACTGACTTGTCATCATTAACTTCTTACTCCTCATCAGGAACTATAGAAGCTTCTTTAAACTGCAATAATTAAAAACAAACAAACAAAAAAAGTATGTAAACACAGAATTCTATATCCAGCAAAAATATTCGAAAAGAATAAAAACTAAAATAAATTTTCAAATAAGATTAACTAGAGAATTGAATATATGCACTTCAAGAAATTTTAAAAGAAAGTCTATAGGCTAAAGAAGAATATCAAATCGAAACTTGGATCTTCAGGGAGAAAAACAATTAAAGTTGTAAGAAAAAAAGTAATTAGTATAAGACAATAGAGAAAATCAACAAAAGTAAAATATATGATAAGCTCCTAGGTAAATTAATCAAGCAAACCAAAGAAAGGTCACAAATTACAAAATACCAATATCAGATATATAAAAAAGATTATCACTATAGATTCTATAGAAATCAGGGATAATAAAGGAGAATTATGAAATTTATAACAACAAATTAATCAACTTAAATAAAATGCAAATTTGATAAAAAACATAACTTATCATGAGTAATAAAGATTAAACGTGATCTAAATATCCCTATTTAACTTAAAGAAATAAAATTCTTTATCAGAACGTTCAATTCACAGAAAGAAAACTTCATGTCCATATGATTTCACTGGTGAATTCCATCACATATTTAAGGCATAACACCAATCTTACACCAACTGTTGACAAAAGAAATTTTAAGAAATATCCCCAGCTCATTTTATGAAGTTAGAAAAACTCAAATGCAAAAACCTCTAAATCACATTTCAATTAAAAAAAAATAGAATAGCTTTCATGAACATAGATGAATAAATCCATATCAAAATAGTAGGAAATCTAACCCAGCAATATATAAATGGATAATTTCCCATGACCAAGAGAGATTAAACCCAGAAATGCAAAGTTGGCTTAATATTCAACATTCAACTAATTGTCAATTAACAGAATAAAGGAGAAGAATCAATCATTTCGATAACCGCAGAAAAAGCATTTCACAAAATGCACTCATTCATGCTTCTTAAAAAACTGTTAATGTACTAAAGGACTCTCACAATTTCTATTTAACATTGCAGTACTGTTCCAAAACATTATAATGAAACAAGAAAAAGAAATGGAAAGCATAAATATTGAAAAAGAAGGAAAACTGTCTCTATTTGCAGCTATCATAATTCTTTATACAGGAATCATAACAAATCTACAACTACTAAAACTAATAAGTAAATCAGGCAAGATCAAAAATACAAGAATAATATTAAAAATAAAAATTATATATTTGCACAGTAGCAAACTAAAATTTAAAAAAAATTCAATTTATAGTAAGATCAAAATCTCAAAATACTTCTTAAAAAATTTAGCAAAAGGCATTCAGGACTTATACCTTTAAAATTACAAAACATTCTTAGATAAATTAAAGAAGACCTACATAAACGAAAAGATATGCCATTGGAAGACTCGATGTCAAATGTTAATTTTCTTAAAATCAATCTACAAAAATATAAAGCAATCCAAGATCTAATCCTAGCAACCTCTTAAATCAAAATTATAAATTGATTATAAAATATATATAAAAATGTATAGGACCTAGAATATTCAGCCTTTATTGAAAAAGAATAAAGGTGGAGATATACTAACTGACTTCAAGATTACCATGAAGGTTAAGATATTGAGGTATTACATAAAGATAGATAGCTCAATGTAACAGAATAGCCCAGAAATTGACCCCACACTTATACTATTATTTATTTCTTTACAAAGGTGACAAAACAATCCAATAGGAATTAGAAAGTCTTTAAGTCCATTCAGCAAATGGTGATGGAAAATCTAAACCTTCTAGAAGATATAAAGGAGAATAGTTCATGACTTAAGAACTGGCAAAGGATTTTTAGCACATGGAAAACAAAAACCATAAGAGAAAAATACTGATAAACTGGATTTCATCAAAATTAAAACTACTGCTCACCTAAAGACATTGCTTAAAAAATCAAACAGGCATTCAGGCTGTACTAGACTTATTGGGGTAATCACTTCATAAGTTATATAAATGGCTAAACACTATGTTGTACACCTGAAACTAATATAATATTGTATGTTAACTGTAGTTGAAAAATAAACAAACAGGCAAGCCACAGACTAGAAGAAAATATTCACAAACCATTTATTTGACAAATGACCGAAAATCAGGATAAATAAAACAACAATTTATTAATAACAACAAAAACAATCTAATTAGAAAAATTCTTTTGAACATAATACTTCACAAAGGAAGATGTACAAATGGTCAATGAACAAATGAAAAAGTGCTTGATGTCGTTAGTCATTAGGTAGATACAAAATAATATCATAAAGAGATGCCATTATAAACTCACCAGAATGACAAAAATTTATATCATCAAATGTTGGAAAGTGTATAGAACCACCAAAACTCTCAGACATATTTAATGAGAGTTAAAAATGCACAATCCTTTTTTAAAATGGTCTGGCATTATAAAAATAAACATACACCTACTCTGTGACCCATTTCCTCTTCTCAGTATTCATCCAAAAGAAATAAAAATATATGTCCACAAAAAGACTTAGGTGAGAGTGAAGTATATTCATAACATGGAATATCTCTCAGGAATATATAAAAAGGAAAATAACAATTTATATATGCAATGACATGGATAAATTTTTAATTATGCTAATTAAGTCTTTTATAAAAGAGTCTATTCTATATGCTTCCAATTATATTAGTTCTAAACAGACAAAACTAATCTATAGTAGAAGAAAAAGAACAGTATTTGTCTCTGGAGGCTGAAAGGAGCTGGTATTTACTGGAAAGAAGCATGAGGGATAAGTGTGGGAACTCAGAGGTTAATAATCATACAGTCTCTGACTCAAGAAGCTCATGGTATAGTGTGACTTTACCACTACCACACAGCCAGTAATTGGCCAGCCTGAAATATAAATGCAAATCCTGTGTTCAACACTATACAATGTAAAGCTACCACAATATCTGTAGAAAAGTCAGACACAAATCATCCTTGGTTAAACATGGCCGCTTCTCCTTGTCATTTTCCATTACCTCTATCTCTGACATTTCAAAGGTCACACAATGAGATGGAAAATTTAAAGAAGTTATGTGAGAAGACCTGAGTTTGATTTAGGTAAGCAACTAAAAATTGTGTTTCTTTAGAGCCTTTTTTGTGGGCCCCATGTCCCACTTTCTAAACCAGAGCTGCTCCACTCTTCCCTGCTTTATATATTGAGTAAAATTTGAAGTGTTCTCTGCTAAAAACAAACAAGAAGCATAGTTTGAAAAATATGAAACAAAATAAAGAGCCCTTATATCTTTAAGATACTAAAGTTTAAAAGTATAATGGCTTTTTTAATTTTTCCCCAAAAGAAGTGTTCACACACATTACTGAGATACTTAAAGCTTCTTAAATTCAGAAGCTGAACTCAATTATGGATCAGCCCTAGGAATTGGGTATGAATCTTTGTGAAGTAATTCATAAATAGATATGAAGACAGTCATAGCACATATGAAATGAATTCATTTTACTATTCAGTGAATAGTGCCAGAATTAAACAGAAGTTTACCAGTAATTTTCTTCTTCTTTGAGTTTTCTAAGATCCTTTATGATCATATAATACATAAGCTTAAAATAAAAAGTATAATTAACATTTACTTGTCAGTCATCAACAAAAGCAGTAGCTTTATAAAAATTTCTTTCAATTGTGTATCAGTTTTAGTATCTATACTAATAATTGTGGCATATAGCTAAGGTTCACAGTAAATATTCTGGTAAAAATATTGATACACATCTACCCATCAAAAGTAATTTTGATTAGAAATATACATAATTATTAAGATAACCTTTTACGCCTATAATGTATTATTTTTATAAATATATATGTAACAAGGCTAATATATGTACATGAATATGTGCATGTGTGTGTGCACATGTGTGCACATGTATTAGGCTAATGGGTAGCTTCATACTTCAGAATAGACTTCATGAAATATGTTCCTATCATTATATATTGATTGTGCTGTGCTCCTACCAACTCAAAACAATGCACTCTGAGGATTGCACTCACAGAGCTATGAAAAGTAAGTATGCTGTTCTTTCCATGTAGAAGTAGCCATTAATGCACCATGGTGAAAAACAGGTGTCTGTGTTTCAAAAATTCTGAAAGCAAATCGATGGCTTCATTTTAAACCAAAGCAATAGATAATGCTATGTAAATGACTGAATACTTCTGACCAAAAACACTACCAGACTAAATAATTAAACATTTATTTTGCAAATTCAAATTTTATTCAAAATAGTATTAATGTTTTAGAACTATGGGAATGTTTCAATGGAAAAGAAATCATATACACTAAGTGATTACAAGCTTTACATTTCATTTTTATAATTAGAGTGGCCCTGTAATTTATTGTCAGATAAACACTTCTGAGAGAATAAAGTGGTGCTAATAATAAATAATGAAGGACAGCAGGAATAAACTAGGACTAGTTCAGGCAAACCAGACCAATATGGTTAACTTATTTGTAATTAAAAATACTCAAAATTCCAAATATTCTTTAGTCTACTGAGTTTTTTAATATTACTTTTAATATAAAAGTCTGCATATCTCATTAGGTATATATAGAAGGAAGAGAAATACTGTCTTTAATAACTATTTCTGAATAAATCCAGTCTTCTTATGCCCCTGTGTGGCCAGCCAGGACAGCAAATTCACCGTCACATATTTGATGACAAAGAAATAATTACATGTTGAGGAAAATACATATTTCCTCACTGTATAAGAAAGATTATTAAAAATCAGTAAATGAAAAAACTTAGAGGATATTAAGTACATTTTTCCAAAAATTTTATCACAAAAGAGTCATTACCTCTATCACTGAGCAACTTACTCAATGCAGTGAACTCTATTAAAAATATATGTTCTAGCATCTCAATATTTATGTTTGCTTCCAAAGACAGATCACAAAATTTAGATTTCATAATGAAATCTAAGTGAGGACTTTTCTACTGGCAACAAAAGCAATTATCTTTGTACCCTGATGAATTTAATTTGGGAAAAATTATTTTACAGAAAATTATAATAATAATTTAAGTTAAACAGGCATTTCATCAAAACTTATCAAGTGGATTTACATAGAATGCAGACATTTTTTTTCCTTGATGGACCTTCAGTCATATCATTTTAGCTATAAAAGAACAGAGAATAGCCTGCCACCTCTTTCATGCATTAAAATGGTACTCAAGAACCACAGTGATAAAAAAAATAAATTAAAAACTTTCAATTTCAAACATAAGGGTCTTGCTATATGGTTTCCAACAGAAGTTATCTAAAATACTCTAATGATTTTCACTCACAAATAAATTTCAATTATTCATTAGATAATAAAATACTTTAAATATATATTAATCTTCAGTTTAATGATTTATAATACATGAAGTATTATTGGTGTATTTAAAATCTTTGCTACTTTGAAAAGTTGAGCCTGGACATGTTTTTGGAGTAATTATTATAGAAGATTTTCATCTTTTAACCTCTTATTGCTAATATGTCTAGAAGTAAACTGCCCTATCATCTGACATTCTGATGAAAGTTGAGTTGCAGATTTGGGAATAAAATTAGTCACCTAGGAAAAGTCTCAAGAAAACTATTTGAAAGGATCCCCTTTTAACAATATATCATCTACAATTGATGCATAGTACTATTCTAGTAATTTCTCCTAGAAAGCAGTTCAGAAGAAAATATAATCTAATTATGTATGATGTTACTTTCTATCAGTTAAAGACCATAATTAAGGTCACAATACAAATATTAAATATTCCATTTCAGCCAGATCAAACAATTAAACATTGAACTATTTACATAATAACACCAAAACTGTTCTTTCTAGAGGTGATAGTTATGTAATTGATGCTTTAAATCTCAAGCATAATGTCCAGTCTATGAAATTGAAAGGACCATTATTTAGAAACAGTTTTAAAGTTGTAAAACAACATATTCTGATGACATACTCAGGTCATTCTTTTTCCATGATTTTTTTCTTTAGGGATGATTTTTTTAGTCTAAATCTTACTTTCCAATTCAATGCTAGCTGAAATGTTGATGCCTAGGTATTCATATTTTTTAAAGAATCTAAGCAGAATAATTTTTACAAACGATTGTATCTAACACAAAGTAACCAACACATTAAAATACATGAAGAAAGTCATTAATTGCAGTTCACGTAAATTTATTTTCACTCTTAATACTTCCAAAATAATTTTGCAAAACTGGTTTTGACTGATTTTATAAGTAAATCAAGTACTTGACTATGAAGACCAACAAATCTACATGTGAAAAAGTGTCATGTGCTTTTTGAAGACTAAGAAGTTAAGACCGGCAGTAATTTTTTTCCGTAAAACAGAATAAATTCTGTTTTGATTAACTGGTAGTTTCAGATAATTTAGGTAGTGAGTCAAAATAGATTAAGTAAGACTGTTCTTACAGAAGCATTTAGAAACATCACAATTTAATATTTAATTGCAGCAGCATGAAATTCCACCTTTTTAATAATGAGAGCTTTGCAATTATAACCACAATAACAATTTAAAAACTTGAAGCCAAAGCAAATGTATAATGTCAGAGATGCACACAATTCCCTCAAAAAATAGATATTCTCATATTTTAAAACTAATAACATTTACTTTAAAATTAATTCCATATCATGCTGTTAATAGCACAATTTCTAAAGTGAGTATACACCAAGCCCTAATTTTAGTATTTTTAAAAACATAAATTCCTGGCATTAAAAAAAGAGTGAAACAGAAATCAAACAAGGAAGAGACTTATAAAGAAGGAGTGCAAATCCTAAAACTCTGGTAGCTCCAGGTCATGAAATTTTTAAGAAAGCCATGCTGCTTCTTTTATTTAAATATAACATGCAATTCAGATTATTTTTATCATAAATTACATGCTTAAGTAATGTATTACTAAATAAGAAAACCCACTATCTTAAAATATAGGTAGCCTATTATCATAGTATTTCATATACTGTTATGTATTTTACATTAGTTCAAAAACAAAATATAAAAAAAATCAAATTAGTTAATTGAACAGAACTGCACTGAGGAAAGGAGTGAAATTTCATAAAAGTAGATATGCTATTTCATATTCAATGGAAAGGTCATAGATACATTTATCACATTTGTCCAATTAAAACACATACTGATCATAGGTATTTTTTTTAAATCTCTAAAATAGACTGCCTCACATTGTTCAGGACCCTAAAAGAGACCATCAAAACCATTCAATAGTCTATGTACTATTACTTCTCCCTCAATTTCCTGAAGGTTTCAGTGCATTACCATGTTCTCAGAATTTCTTAGTCTTTCTTCACATATATTTAGTTAACATGGGGTCTTTTCTCTACTGAGTATACATTTGAAATTCTCAAAAGGCAAACAACTTAAACCAGGGAAAAACTGAATGATAAAATTGCATTTTAAACGCATTCTTTAATAGGCTATCTCTTTTATTGTAAGCCAGAGGAACCATCTAAAACATATGTTCATAATTTAACAACCTTCACCACAAAAAAAAATGGAAAAAAAATGATGGGGTTGAAAAGGCAGCAAGAATTTACAACAAAGCATCCTTCCAAACTAGCTGATCAAATACAAAGCATTATTAGCAGTTTCATAATGTAGCTTGTTTAAAAGTGATTATTGATCTACCTTGCACAGAGAAATATCTTAGACCTAGAAAACATATTCCGCATGTTTTACAAAGAGCATGCATGACTGCTAATTCACATTTTCCTACAAATCAGAAATGATTATATAGCTCCATCCTTATATATGCAACATAATCACTGCCATGATCACAAAGAAAAAAATCTATCAGGCATTTTAAGTCAATCCTTTTATTTATTAGAAAATGAAATCATGAAACTGCCTCATGTTTCAGAGGTCAAGCTAGTTAAATTTAAGACGCTTTCTGTGCTTTGAAGTAAGCTTGTTTTCCTTTTTAAAATCAAGTAAGAACATTACATAAAATTTTATATTTCTGATAAAAAGACAATACCCTTATAATACTGACATTTCAATGTAAAACAATTTTTACAGACATATAAGATTATTCTGAAAATACCAATAATAAAAGAAAATATAGTTTAGCTTTACTCACCTTGCATTGTTCAGTGTTTGTCCAAAAAGCTCATTTTGTAAAATATTTGGTGGGGATGAAAAAACCCCATGAAAATGAGATAAAACAGAATTGCAGACCTGGCGCAATGTCTCAAATTGCATTTTTTTTCTTTTTTTTTTTCTCCTTTCTATTTTTCCTTACCACCTGTCTTTAAAGTCATCTATTTGCAGACACTATCAAATAAAAACATGCCAATCAAGTTCCATATTTCTCCTGAGCTCTGTAAAAACTGTGCTTAAATGAGCAGAGGTTGATAGTTAATTGTACAGTCATTATTCTTCTAATTCAGTCGAGGAAGATTCAGTACCCGTGCGGCTTTCGGCTTTCTCCTGACTGTAGCAAGAATTCTAAACAGCAGTAAGCTTTTTGGGCATTCCCAGCTGAAGTGTGAAGCTGAGCTGCTTTCATGTACTCTACTCATATTTCTCTAAGCCTATTAAATACACGCAATGAATAGATGCTGTTGTCAGGAGTTTCAGCACATCTGGCTGCCAGCAATAAAATCTAAGAAGTAATAAAAATGGGACAAGGTCTCTTCTCAATGTTACTACTGGGTAAGGGGAAGAGGTATTTTGCATTTCTCAACCTTTTTCTCTTTCCCTGAAAAATGAATAACTCCAGCTACAGAGTATATAGGTCTCTTTAATGTTCAAGCTACTGCATAGGAACAGAATACTTTAAAAATAAGTGAAATGTCCTTTTGATATCACTAAGCAATAAAAATGTGATAGACAATAGAGATTTTATTGCTGGCATTTATAATGCCATACTTCTAAAGAAATATTGGGAAAACATGTACTTCATCATATTAATTTCTTATTTAATTTTAAAATGTCTTCATTTATTTTTTTAAAGTGAATAATGTTCAATCTGGTCCCTTTTTAAAAGCTATGCATAGTTACTACATAATTATTCATGTAATTTTAGAAAAGAAAAATACCCTACCAATTAAATTTTTCATTTAAACAGTACATATAAATATGAACTTTTCCACAAATCAAAAAACACAACTAAGGTCAGAGAGACTTTATCAACTATTATTAATTTATTTCAATTATGGTCATCATAGCACTTTTCAGAAAAGGTTATTTCTTGAAGGCTCCAATAGTATTAGAGTACCCCATATCTCCATCTATTCTCAATAAATAGTTCTGGTTTAGACAAAATCTTAGGTTATTCTATATCTAGGTAGATCCATCTTTCTACAAAAGATGCTCTAAAAGTAGTGTAAACCAAAGTTTAAAAATCAACTCACTTATAGAAATGATTAATATATTTATTGATCTTTAATTGCTCCTAAACCATGACATTTCTTTAACAGACACATCCCTTTTAGCCCCCTTTACCTCAATTTTTAGCCCTAACTCACTCTATCCCCTTCCACACACATATCACTATTAATAAAGAAGCACTGAACTACACTAAGTTTTTTTTACGACTGGTGAATTCTTTTTGATGTGAATACACTTGTTACAAAAGAACACAAAATAACCATGTAATAATACAAATTTTTAAATGACGCAAAGTAAATATTCTATAATATAAAATTTAAATAATAATATTTTTTAAATAAACTAACATGTTCAATCACAGGTTTATCCTTAAGATTGTCCCTATCTTGCTTATTATTTATATTTGATTTTTATAGATGCACATTATTCTATTCATGAACTATATGCATATATATATACACACACATAATAATCATTAAGTATTTTTGATTTGTGCACTTCTAAATTTATTTTTAATACCCAGAAAACATTGTGAGTAGGTGGTAATGTTGCTATTATTTTATAGATAAAAAAAGCTGAGACTTCAAGAGATTACAGATCACACAGCTTGTAAAAGATAAGAGTTTTTCAGTGGAAGTCTTTGCTTTGGATTTCGTTTCACATGCTTCTTCCTGATCATTCTATCTTCTATATATGGGTGTGCATACATGTGCACAAACATACAAAAACACATACATGTATTTGTGATACTTGCCAGTGACCAAACAAGGATATTTCAGTTAGAGAAAACATCTCAAATTTTTTAACTCACAAGTAACTTTAAGAGGTTTCTTCCATTTAACTTAAACAGAGCAATCAGATACACTTCAAATTTTTAAGCCTCTACTTGATTTTCCACATCTATGAAAGATAAATTTTTATAAGTGGAAAAACATATAAATTTTTTTAATTCTTAATTTCAAAGCTCATACTATCTGTGATTTAAAAAATACATAAATGTATGTATAT
Organism: Macroglossus sobrinus; assembly: GCA_004027375.1. Lineage (NCBI taxonomy): Eukaryota > Metazoa > Chordata > Mammalia > Chiroptera > Pteropodidae > Macroglossus > Macroglossus sobrinus. Next base: position 617,461 of record PVKZ01000046.1, on the reverse strand, counting down.
ATTTATCCCTTGTGGGTAGATTCAATTTTAAAAAATGATCAAAAGCCTTTGTGAAGCAAGTCTATTAAATAAGGTGATTACATAGAAAAACATTCTTTGCTGTTTTAAAAAAAAGATTCTCTCGTGTTTCAAAATTGGATCTAAAGGCAAGGTTATCAGAAAGGTTTCAAAATAGTCTAAGCCATGGGGAACATCCCTGGGATGAGTAATAAAATGACTTCTTTGAAAGAGTAAATAACATAGAAATTGCCTTTCTCGGAGCCTCTTTTTCCCAGTCTCACTGTCAACACACACAGTCAGCTTTCTCTTAGTGGCCTCATCATCCCACAAGTGATTTCTTCTACTTTCCCACCTTTTTACCACCTTTCACCTGCTCTTACTCATCCTTGAGGGCTCAAATTCACCTTCTTGAGAACACTTTCTCTTAGATTAGGTCCCCCACGTGGGCTCTCATTGTACCTTGGTACTTGTTCTTCACAGCATTTGATAAAGTTTAACTATATATTTACTTTTTAAAAAGTTTAATGTTTTTCACCTTCAGTTCCATGAGATTAAGACTCACATTTGTTTTATTTGTCTAGAATAGTGCAGAGTAGGTGTTGAAGAAATAGCTGTTGAATGAATAAACACCTAAATTTTATTAAAAAGTTAATTATTTTTTAGTCACAGTCCAAAAGTAGGATAAGAAACCACTCAAGGCTTAATTTGGTTCTTAGTTTCTGTGTTTGTTTTAACCTACCACATCCTGTTATAAAGTGCATAAGTACAAGAGAGACCAGTATTTACAATCAAAAACATTGTGTGAACTTTGTAATTTGTTCTGAATATCCTAAATAATACAAAAGTGTTTATAGCTAATATTTGTTCTAAATTTTCTATATACTTCAGACTCACAAGTATGTATGTGGAGGTCTGCTGGAGACTTCTACGAGGATGGAAAGAATGTGTACTTAGAGTTAAATGGCCTGGATTTAAGTACTGACCCCAACTCTAATAAGCTGTAATGCTTCAGGATGTTTCCTTTATATATCTGAGCTATGGTTTCTTCCCATGTAAAATAAGCTACATCACTTATCTCATAAAGTTATTATTGTCTTAAAATGCAATTTATATAAATGCATTTTATAAATTCTTAAATCTATAGTACTTACAAGTAACCTCACTGTGAATTATGTAAGGAAACAACCTATTAGAATCAGAATTCTAACAACTATGTTCAGGTATCTTTTATTTGTCATATTTATTGATGCAACAAATAGAATTTACAGAATTTATAGAATTTTTTTGTGCAATGCTCTATCTTTCTCTCAATATAGTCTCCAAGTAAAGTCAGCTCCATGTTCATACTGAGACCAGCAGAAAGGCATTAACTCTCACAAATGGTGAGATTGGTTTCTCTCTGGCTGTTCTATCTAAATCTTTAGCCCCTCATTGAAATGACAACACTAGCTAGAATTCTCACAGAAGACATGTTAAGAAGTTTTTAGCAGCAAAGGCAATTTCATTAAAGAAGATATCTAAAAAACCAATCAACACCTGAAACAAGTTTAATCTGAAAGTAACCAGAAGAATTCAATTAAAAATAATAACGTAATGTGTTTTTGCCTATTAAATCAGCAAAATATTGACCAGAGGGTCAGAGAATGAGCATTCTCATACAATATTTATTGGTAGAAGTCTAAGTGGTAGAATCTCTTAAGAAATATTCAGTAATATGTAGCCAAAATTTTAAAAAGTTTCAAAATCTAATAGAACATTAGAAGAATAAACACCAAAATATTAATATTGATTATCTCCGGGTGAGAACATCACAGATTTTTTCCCATTATACTTTTTGATACACTAGCCAAAAGAAAGGCCCAACGTTTAAGCTACCTACAGTAGATAACTAAACAATTATAACAAAACCATTAACTATAACATATTAAATAGAATATTGGCCCATGAACTTTAGTTTAGCAACACTCAAGTGAATCAAAACTAGATCATAAGTTTTTGTGCACTAAGCTATATCCAATGGATATCCTCTTCCTTAACAAGAGGTTCCTAAAATTCTATAATAATTTAAATTGTTTAATTAGTATTCTGAAACATCCAATAAAACTTAGCACTTTACCTTTATATTATCCTCAAAAATATTTGTAGTATAAGCTCTTAAATTAAAATTATTTGTCTTGGTTTAAAAACATCTAGTGGCTATAAGCTAAAGAATTTGACACAAAATCAGAAATTAAATTAAAAAATAACAACTGGGCAGCAATGCTCTTATGAATTAATAACAACACAAGCCTCTTACTTGTACGGCACAATCACTTGTGGAATATTTAAATTTTATAATTTTAAAGATGTCTGGGTTTATTTTAAATTTTTAAGAGTATAAAAATATTTCTATTAAAATGCTCCATATATGCAAATATCTAAACATAGCTAATCAATTACAGAAGCAACATGATAGATACATAATCCCTAACAAAAATCCCTGAAATGCTAAAGAAAGTTTTCATCTTATTAAAATATACATCTGTAGTTCTATCTATATAACGGAAATAACTGAACTATCTTTTCTGCTGCATTATTCTCATTCCATTGACTATCTGAAGCATCTGACTGATATAAATCTAAGAGTTAGAAGAAAGAAGGTCCAGAGAACAAAATGTTTTTTTCATATGTTTTGCAAATGAAAGTCTTGCAAATGAAATAACTTCCCTGAGGCAAGACATGGACCCATTCACCTCAGGGATAACAAATAAGCAAAGAAATGAAAGGCAGATGATGAAATTTCTAACTAAAGGAAGTAACAAAAGGGGCCTTCAATAAAGGTAAATCAGTCTGTGCTTAATCTTCGGGTGAACCATAGAGTATATTCAGGTATGGGAGAAAGGCCTTAGCACCAACCTAAATAAGCACACTGTAAATCTAAAGATATCGAATAAATGTCAGAAAACAGTTTTGCTTAAAATACCTATACCAGTTTTCATAACAAGTTTTTAAAAGCATGTTGATAATCAGTTGTTTTCTGATGTACACAAAAATATCTAGAGTATTTTTTTCCCAGGGCATCTCTCTGTCCCTAGTTTTGACCACACCCTTTGCAGTTACAACCATCTAATTCAGAAAGAAAAGTAAGGAGCACAGGGAAAGCCTCAGCGAATGTATGAAGCCCCACCATCATTATCTTCTCTCTGACTCCTCTTCCTAGGCCAGAAATATAAGGGCTAATCCCATAAAAATGCTGATTCAGTCTGCATTATTATGAGAGGAATTACAGGGATGCTTCAACAGTCCAGAGCCAGAGCAGCTCTTACCAGAGCAGTTACCACACCTACAAGCTGGCAGTAGCAGGAATATCTTTCTCGTTTGATGCAAGAGTTAAGCTATTAAGGATTTAAGATCCAGAATGAAGATCTCCAGAGTTATTATCTGTTCTGACGCCTGGAGAGCATACCTGTTAGAGGAAAGAGAACCAAGATCTCTGAAAACATAATTTAGTAAGTACCTCCGGTCTTAGGACTGCTAGTTTTTAGTATATATTCCCTCGATAATATCAAGAGAACCACTGTAAGCAACACTACAATTTCAGGGAGCTATACAAATATGAATAAGATTCAACTCCATTTCTAACAGCAACATTCACCAGGAACAATAGTAGAAGGAATGTTTATAGCCTTGAGACTCCAAGTACTCATACCTAAGCCTGAAAAATACCTCCACAAGGCACCCCTGCTACCTAACAACTTCCAAGGGTCCCCAGATTCTTAGGAAAGAAATATGGACTGCACATTGTTATCTTAAGAAAATTAGAAATAATAATCTTTGGCACACAATAAAAGTGTTTTAGCAAAATATGGGAACAATGAAATACTGTACAATAGTACTGGCCACCAAGAGTTCTCAACAGTAATTCCTTTCTTTCATACAATTTCCTTCCACTCATTACATCATGAAAATACGAGGAAGGAAGACACCATAAATACACCAAAATATTGTCTCACAACTTGTGGATGCAGGGAGATCAATTAGAAAGCTAATGCAGTAGTCAAAAAGATATAAGTTGGCTTGGTCTACAGTGATTACAGTAAGATGAAGACAAAAGAACATTAAGGAGGTAGATATTAGATCAACAGGACGTAATGATTGATTTGCCCCAAGGTGGGAGGTGGTGTCTGAAGGACAAGAGAGGAGTCAAAAATGGATCTCAGATTTCTCTCTTAAACTAAGCGGACAGTCTTAAAACTTGCTGAGACAGAGAATGCTATAGGCGGGGCAGATTGAGGGAGAAGAAAGGGGAAGATGATGAGTTATAGAATTTAAGGAGAATGAAAGATAGCTAAAAAGACAGATAAGTAAGCAATTAATATGTCATTCTGGAGTCCAGAATGCTGAAGATATAAATTTAGGATGCATCAGCATTTAGTAAGGATTTCAACCAAGCGAGTAGATGAATTTGCCCAGAGAGAAAGTTCAAAACAAACAAAAAAGTATAAGATAAAGTACCAGTAAACTAAGTTCCACATTAAGCCATCAGGTAAAAAAGTGAGTGAAAAGAGAGACTAGGAGCAGCCACAGAAATAGGAGGACAAGCAGGACAGTGTGGTAGCCTAGAAGCCAGTAAAAGACTGTGTTTAAGAAGAATGGTATGGTCAGCTCTGTTATATATTCTGTCATCTGGAATTTGAATAACTGCTGCTTGTGACCTTGTGAAAATTCTGAAAAAAGCTCTTTTGGTATGAAATCAGTCATTCCATAGCACCCATGAAAATGAAGTGGGAGCTGCCATCTTTTACACTTCCTTCATCAACCCCTTTTCCTCCCTTGGTGAAAGGGAGGCAAATAAAATTTTTAGTCTTAAATCAGCCAAAGCAGGAGAGCTTATGCAAATAACTTATGCAAATCTGTATGTATTTTGATCTAATCCTATCAACTTAAAAAAATACAATTAGACATTCCTGGCCCTTAAAAATGGACACAGATCAAAATTAATCAGGGAACCCACTACTTATGAGTGAAGATGATTAATCACCGAATTTGAAAGTAGAAAAGAGAATATAATGTAAATAAGACATATTCTGTCAATTTTCCATCTAGTTTACCCCTTTTTTTATGAGCTCCTTCCTAAAATACCTAGTTTATTTATTATTCAATCTATTTTAGAAGTCTCTAGGTTCTAGTGACACTTGTAATGACAAATAAATAACATTTATTTTATATGTGAATCAAGTCACTAGTGATTTTATTGTTATATTATTCCCTATCTTAAAAGAACCTCCCTTGATCTCACATTCTCTTCTAGGTACTGTCCCATTATTATGCTCCTTTCCACAAAAAAAAAAGAAAATTCTTGAAGAAGTTGTCAAAAGTTGCTGTATCTTGTTCCTCAATTTCAAATTCTCTTCTCTATCTATAACAATCAAGTTTTCATCTCTAGTACGCCTTTGAGATTGCTCTCGCCAATGACTGCCATGTTGCCAAATTCAAAGACAACTCTCTCTTCTTTTCTTAACATGATTTCCCTCCAGCACTTGACATTTTTTTTTTTCTGTGTCTTTTACTGGCTCTTACTCCTTTCTTAGATCTCTAAATGTTGGGAATGACCAAGTCTCCATATTAGCTAAGTTGTAGAGCTCTTCTGTTCTTTCATTTATATGGTATTAAATATATTCTATCTGTTAAACCTTTTCCCTTATCATCTCTTAGAACGCCAAACTCATATAACTGTCAACTTGACGTTCCCAAATTGAAGCTGAAAGATTATAACGTGGCCAAACAGAATTCCTGATTTCCTCATCCAAACCAGTTACTCCTCAGCTTTCCTATCTTCAACCAACCACATGATTTATTTAAGAAGTATCCTTGATATTTCTTTCTTTAACACTCTACCACACATATCCAAACTATCAGTAAGTAGTAGGTTCCATCATCTCTACCTTCTAAATGAAGCATAAATACATCAACATTACTATCTTGCTACTACAATTCTAGTTCAAGCTATCAACCTCTCCTTTCTAGACTACTTCAATAGCCTAACTTCTTTCTGTATCAGTTCTTGTCCCCTACAAATCATTCTCCACACAACACAATTATCATACAAAAACATAAATTTTATGTTTCTTCCATGTTTAAACCCTAAAGTGGCATCTTATCACATTTAAAATAGTCTATAAACTCATTCATTTTACAGAAAGGAAGTAAGATGCATTTTTATGTACAAGTGGTTGATGACAAAGTTAGAATGAGCATCCACATCTCCTTACAATCAGGTCACTGCTCTGTACATAGTACTACCATGTCTTTGACATTTGGCAACTCCTGTGGATGCTCTCATTTAAAATGTAAACTAATTTTACAGTTTATAAGTGTCCCAGAATGTAAAAGAGAAAGGGTGATGAGAAAATTCAAATAAAAAAAACAATACAGAACTAGGATATAAACATAAACCCCAAATTTCATATTTTTTGAGAGAATAAAACACCAATATGGCCTAACGCACTGGCTCAAAATATATTTAGGCAAAAAAGAAATATAGTGCAATGAGAAAAATCAAATTTTCATAATCCTCTCCACTCATACAACTCTAATTCTTATTAAGTAAAATCAACCAGAAGAAATAGTTTTCTTACCATTTTCCAGAGAGGGATTTTAAATTATACCTTAAAATATTTAACCATGTCAAGTATTTTATATAAGGGAATTTCAGATACATACCAAAAAAGTTAAAAAGTTATTTTACACAATTCTGAGTCCATAAATTCTGTAGTCTTAAAGTCTTGATTGTATAAAAAATATAAATTTTTTCTGAGAGATGTAACTAAAATTTGTCAATCTTGCTCTATTGATTTGTGTTGATCACAGAAAAGGAAGACAAAATAGTTAAAGGGATTTGATAAATAGAAAACTCATTAAAAATTTGAAAATGATATTGAGAAAAAATAAGTTGAAAACTAACATCTAAGAAAGAAGAACTGAAAAGAAAAGAATGGAAGGGGGTTACATAAGTAGAGGGGGACATCACCCTTAAGTTTAATTTTCCAGTTCAAGCACTGTGTAATTAGGTAAGCACAGTGAGAACTGTTCCACCAATAACCTTCAAATCAACCTTGAAAAGCCTTTTTTCCAGACAAAATGTTTTAAATCATACCTCAAAATTTCCAACTGTGTCAAATAACACACACAGGTATATATGACAGAAATAAAAATAGTTGATTATAGGTAACAACAATTTTTATTCTCGACACTATTTATTTTTGCTGCATTTTTGTTTGAAAAAAATAGAGAAACCATAGATTACTAAAGAGGAAATCCACATGATTCTATATTTATGTTCCTAACAATAAACTGTATCCCAAATCTTTGTACAAAAACAATTTATTGTATATTGGGTTATCTTGAGTTGCATGAGACTAATTCATTCTTCATATTTCTAGTGATAAAAGAGATCACACAAAATTAAAACAAAAACACTGAAAGAAATATACATTAGTACCATTACTAAGTAATGCATACACATACACACACATAAAAATGATAATATACATAATTAAAAGTAAAATGAGATAATTTGTATAAATTTATTTCAAATAAAAAATACATTTTAAAAATTTCTCGTGAGTTTTAAACCAAACCTCTCAATGGCTACAGCACCTTTGCAGGTAAAGCCTACAGTCAAAAGATGCCAGAATCATTTCAAGAAAAACCTTGTCTCAATCTACTACATATTAAACATATTCTTACCTATGCCTGCTAGAAACTAAAGTCAGCAAAGACCTTTAACAATTGCTTACCATGAAGAGCAGAGGAAATAAGCTACAAACTCAAGGACAAAACCAGAAATCAAGAATAGGCAAGGAAGCTGAGTTCCACATAGGTTAGCTTATTTTATAATCTTGTCTATATACAGTTAAATACTCTAGTGATGATGAGCAGGAGACTACTAAAATTTGCTAGTCTCGCAAGTCTCAAAAATGTATTCTAGTGACCTCCAGGGTTAGGGCAAGACTCTTTCAGAGGATCTGCAGAGTCAAACATATATTCATAATAATTCTAAAATGCTATTTGCCTTTTAAACTCTCTTTCTCTCATGGGTATACAGTGGAGTTTTCCAAAGGCTACATTATATATGATATTTTGAGATATTGAATACCGAAGATAAAAGAATTCAGCTTTCTTTTTTCTACTAAATTGGACATTAAAGGGATTTGCAAAAATGTAAAATAATGCCAATTTGATCACTAATTTTTCCTTTTCTTTTTGAAATATGCTGTATTAGTTTCCTATTCCTTCAATGCAAATCACCACAATCTTGGTTGCCTTAAAAAAATAATACATTTATTATCTTACAGTTTCTGTAGTTAGGGAGTCCAAGCATGGTTTAAAGGGTGTTGGCCAGGCCCCATTTCTTTCTAGAGCTCCGGGTCCTTTTCCAAGCTCATGTGGTCGTTGGCAGAATTCAGTTCCTTCTGGCTCTAAGACTAAGGTCTCATTTTCTCGCTGGCTATCAGCCAGCAGATACTCTGAGCTCCTAGAGACCACCGCAGATTCCTGCAACGTGGTCCTCTCATGACCCTTTCACAACATGGTAGCTTACTTCTTCAAAGCCAGCAGAAGAATCTCTTGCTTCAGAGAACTGCAGGAGCTATGTTCTAGAGTAGATAAAAATAGGTAGGCTCTATGCATAGCTGTAACAAAGATTGTTTATCTATAGTAACATTCAGGAAGGCAGAGAATATGAGCACATATGCTTCTGTGTAAATGATTATAAAGGAATTCTAAGGCTCCACCATGATGTTGACTATTATTCATGTTATTATGGGTTGATAAATTTAGATGCCTGACTCCTTTACTATTAAAATATCAAATATGAAAATGTATCTTTATTTAAAGCTTGGACTCCAGCTCCCTATTTTTTAACTCTAGTGAGATATACTAAACCTTGTATGAGCCTCCAAAAGACTATTCTTGCTCCTTAAACTTCAGCACACAATGAGACAAATCTAGTGGCTGGCTCCTTAGTTTCACCTTTCTTCCCTTTTGAGATTCCAAAAAGTACTTCCTAATTCTTTTCAACCCAGACCTGTCTTATCACATCAGCTATAAGAGATAAAAATATGCAGTGAACAAAATAAAAAGTAGGCTTTTACCTCAAAGTATTTTCATTCATTGTCACTTTAATTCACTTTACTAAAAGATCTAAAAACAGTTTTATACTCACCAACCCTCACCCTTGCCCACCTCAGTAAGACACCCGTTTTGTAGCCCTTATCCATTACATCCTTGACTAATATATCAGAACTGCTTCTCTTGATGTATATCGGGAGAGTCAACGGGTATGGAGAGAGGTGGGTGAAATACCCTAAAAGTCAGTCTATAACATTAACATTGCATTAAAAACCAAACTAGAAGCAATATATTCCCATAGTTCACTGTGAAGACTCACACATACACTACTACTGTCAATAAATCTGTAAAAAAAAAAATCTGTGGAAAGGGATTATATGAGCATATGTGCTAATATTAGTTAATAACTTGTTATAATTTATTGAATTTTATATTTTTAATGTATGAATGAGTCAAGTAATCCAAGATATACATTAGGCTTGGAATGAATTCAGTCTCAAAAATGGTCATTTTGGTGTTTCCCAACAATTTTAGCAGTAAAAACTTAAAAAGAAAACTGCTTGCTAATAAATCCACCACCACTGGCTAATAAAATATGCCCCCACTTTAATGATTTCTAGCCTTCCTTTCTTTCTAATTTTACTACTAAAGCATTTTCCTTTATATAATTATTAATAACCAAAACAAAACTATATTTTATAAATGAATATATGACACTCATAAGAAGCTTGTTAGTTAATTTATAGATACTTTCAAGAAATAGTAATAAGTAGAGTCTCAGTTAATCAAATGTTACAAATTAGGAGAATGAATATTGGTTTATAATATTTGAATTAAGGCTGAAAAATAAAGCAGGTCCTCAAATAACATTATTTCATTCATCATAATTTCATTATAATGTTGATGAGGCCATAGGAATTTAATTCTTCTTCATATCAATTAGGTTTTGTTATAAGTCATTTCTCTTAAAGTTGTAGAACCTATCAACAACATTAAGGGAGAACTTACTGTACTTCACAAGTGATCAATATAGTGAAGTCATACTCTAAAGGAAGTAGCAACTTTCTTAAACTTGGAATAAAAACAAACCAAGTGGACAGTAGACCAAGGGCAAAACTTCTATAAGGCAAAGGAAAATAACTATGATTTAATGTTTCTTCATGAAAAGTAAAAAGTTACCAAATCCAGCCAGAGACATAGAGGAATGGTCATTGAAATTATGCTAAAGATAATGGAAGATATAAAGGTGATTGAAATTGTAATAAAACATAATTCTGAGATAAAGGTCATGTATGGAACACAGAAAAGGTTAAGTTGGAAAGAGTATTCTATCAAAATGTCTTATTTTGTCTCCAGCATTTTAAAAGGGAGAAGACAGAATGATTTTCAAATGATTAGTGAGATCCTCAATGGATGCAGCTGCACTGGCTTCTAAAGCTAGACTGCTAAAATAGCCATATGCTCAAGAATAAATAAGTGACCTGAACAGTTCTACATGTATTAAAGAAACTAAATTCATAGCTATAAAAAATCTGGACACATGAAAACTCCAGGCCTCTGGCATCAGATGCAAATTCTATGAAACATTTAGAGAAGAAAAAATAATAACTCCACATAAAATTTTGCAGAAAATAGAAGAAAGAAGATCATGTCCTAACTCATCTTATGAGGCGAGCATTCCCCAGATACCAAAAGCAATGATGTTAGAAAGAAGTAAACTATACAACAGTATGTATGTTTCATGAATATAAACAAAAAATTCTCTAACAAGATATTAGTAAGTCAAATCCAGTAATATAAATAGAATAATATCATCATGTCCAAAGGAGGTAAAGGGATATCCCAAAAATGTAAGGTTGGGAAAACATTTTAAAACAATCAGTATAATTCATTATATAAACAGACTAAAAAAGAAAAATCATATTAGCATCTCAATACAGGCGGGAAAAAAGCAATTAACAAAAGTCCATGCCACACATGATAAAAAAAATTCTCGGCAAACCAATAATAAAAGAGACTATCCTCAACCTCATAAAGGACATCTATGAAAAATGTACAACTAACATCACATTTAACTGTGGAAGACTCAAAGCATTCACCCTAAGATTGGAGAAAAGGCAAAGATGTCACTCTCTGATCACTTCTATTTAACATGGTAGTAGAGACACTAGAGAGTAAAATGGTATAAGAATTGAAATAAACAGCTTACAAATTGAGAAGTAGAAAATAAAGCTGTCTTTTTTACAGGTGATATAATCATCTATATTAAAAAATCTCAAAGAATATTTTTAAAAGTCACAAGATAAATAGACCAATATGACAAAATAAGGAAATAAAAAATGGCCCAAAAACCAGTGGTGTTCAAATGGATTGTTTAATAGCTACTTTTGGGAACACTGGCTCACTATATGGGAAAAGAACATTTGAATTCATACTTCGCCATACCCCAAGAGAACTCCAGAGTGATTAAAGATATATGAGAAAGGTAGAACTAAAAGGTAATAGTAGAAAGTGCAAAAGAGTATTCTCAAGATCTTTGAGTAAGGACTCTTGTTCGTGACTAAAAGATCACAAACTATTAAGTATAGAAAGTAATAAATTTTACTACATCAAAATAAGAATGTCTATTCAACATAGATACTGTAGAAATTATTATGGAGAGCTAATTTTTTTCAAATGGGCAAATGATATATAAATAAACAATTCACAGTAATGGCAACCCGAATAGCTAACAAGTATATGAAAGGATGCTTGGCTTCAATGTAACCAGAAATTGCAAATTCAAACAAAAATACCCCTTAATATCCACCAGACTGGCAAACAGCAGAAGTCTGAGTAACTATAAATATTAGTAATGATATGAGAATCACAAACCATCAAGCACTGCAGGCAGCAGTATGGACAGAGTCATTTTTGAGAACAGAACTAATGAAGTAAAGTGCACATATCGTAAGTCACATGAATTCCATATCTAGATATACAGACTACAGAGAAAGTCTTGCATAGGTTTATAAGGAGACATGTTACAAGGCTGTTCACTGATTCACTGTTTATAGTAATGGCATAGACTGTCCGATACTAATGGACTGTCAAGTAAAATATGGTAGATACATACTAGAATTTATGTATTGGTTTTTTATTCCTGCTATAACAAATTACTATGAATTTGTGGTTTAAAACATCACCAGTTTATTGTCTTACAGCTCTGTTAAGTCAGAAGTCTGGTAGAAGCCTCGACAGACTAAAATCAAGGTACCAGCTGAATTCCTTTTTGGAGACTCTAGGAGAGAAACCCCTTCTTTGCTCACTCAGGTTGTCAGCAGAATTCAGTTCCTTGTGGTTTGTTTTCCTGCTGGCTGTAAACTGAGGGTGGTGCCCAGCTTCTAGAGGCTGCTGAATTAACTCATGGCCCCTTCCTCCATTTTCAAACTCATTAATAGCCAAGTCGAGTCTGTCAGGTACTTTAAATCTCTCTTCTCCTCCTTCCATCACATCTCCTTGAACCAGTTGGGAAAGGTTCTCCACTTTTAAGAACTCATATGATTAGACTAAACTCATCAAGATAATCCAGGATAATCTCCCCATCTTAAGGTCCATAACCTTAATCACACCTGCCAAGTCCCTTTTGCCATGTAGGGTAATACATTCGCAGATTCCAAAAATCAGGATGTGACGCCTATTCTGCCTGCCACAAAGTATAATTAATGCAGCAATCTGGAGCAATAGACTAATATTCCTACATAAATAAATCCTTTAAAATGTAAAATCTAAAGCACATCATTTATTAAATTTAAAACACATATATACACAATGTAGGATTTATTATTCAAAGATACATATCTAAAAGGAAAAAACAGATCACCGAAGTGCCATAAACTGATGAATATGATTAACAAAACTCGCTACATCTGAGAACCGAAATAAAATAAAGAATGGCAGAAGAGACACTAAAGATCTAGGAATATCTACACTACACAACTTGCTTTCTTATTATTTTTATATTATGCTGTATCTTCTTATGTCTTTAAATTTCCTTCATTAAAATTCCATCGAGTTTTAACAAATCTAGCCAAACCTCTCCAAACTGACTTATTTTGCTCTATATATTTCTAAGCTATATTGTTACATTTGTTTTTACCAGTTTCAAATATTTACATTTATATACCTACATCACTAATCTTGACTTATTAGATTATAAATTCTTATGGCACAGGCTATCTTCTCTGTCTTTGTATGTCTCCATATAAACTAGCACTATAAGTAAAGTATATACTCAATAGATATCGTACACTATCTATTGCTGCAATATAGTTCCACAGAAAACTCTCCATAAGTCTAAGAAGTACTGTACAGTATTTTTACTAAATATGACATAGAAATCTTCCAAGAAGAATACAGAGATCATGTAACTTGTTTTCCATGCCAGGACACTTTTGAGAGTGAAATGTGTGTTCTTAATAATTATGCTGGGACGACAGGTATAAGCCAGGACTGGACCTGACAAACTGGGATGTAGGTCAATCTATCCAAAAATAGATTGAAGAACATGGAAAACAGCAAGATATTATGTCAAAGTCTTTAAAGTGAAGCTAAAATATAACAGGTCAAAGCAAACAGGCATAAAAATTTATTTTAAAAACATGTTAAAAGACTTAAAATGACCCCATCATCATTGCAGGTGTCCAAGAAACAACAGAATTCTAGAGAACAATCTTATATGTAACAACTAAACCATAGTTTGGTTCTACAGATTAGCATATTAGCATATTAGCATATTGCAAAGACATTATAAAAACTTAGTCTAAGAGGCAGAGAAAATTACAGTACTGGATTCTATTAATAAATTTATTTTTTTGTAAATACAGGACAATGGTAACAGGTATAAGATATGAAAAAAGAACTGGTTATCTACTTGTCATTTCAGTGATTCGATTAATTTCATTTCACTCCAATTCAATTACTATTCAATATGTGCCTACCATTTCTAGAATCTAAACTAGGCATGTATGGACACAAAAATATAAATGACAGTATACCCTCAACCTGCTCAAAATTTATTAAGAGGGAATAATAACATTGACAACTGTGTCCTGAAGGGCTAAAATATATAAATCTAAATAAAGGAAATTATGTATGTATACCCTTTGTAAGCAAACTATATAATTATTGCTGGAAAAAAATAAGAGAAGGTTTCATGTAAGTTGGGACATTTGAGCAACACTTTGAAGAAAAAGTAACATTAAAAGTGGTGGAGGACACACCCTCACTTAATAATCTTGACATCTGCTGTTTCTCTGAATGAAGTGCTCTCCCCTCAGACAGCCACATGACTTACTTCTTCACCTCCCTGAAGTCTTAATTCAGTATTAAGGCTTTCCCTAACTGTTAACCATCTCCACACAAAATCCCTTTCACTCCTCCCCTGTATTATTTTCGTCTTTAACATTAGTTGCCAAGGCCTGGAAGGTACCAGAAACAGGCTGCCACTGACATCTAGGTGAATGGTGCCCCCTGGAGTTCTACAGAAATGCTTAGTTTGGCTCATTTATGATATAAGAAAGATTTAAAATATAACGCAGTATCGCTGGTAAAGAACAAAAGTTTTACTATATTGTGTTCATTACAGACTTAAACAGAAACCTTAATAATTGTTAATGGAAATATAAATTGGTATATCTTTTATTATAGTAAAGCAATTAAGCAGTTGAATGCACAGGCCTCGAGTTATGTTGCTATCCAGCATACTACTTAGTTCTTATTCCTTTGTCCTCCCCAACTAGAAAGCAATCTCCTTGAGGGATTTTGTTTTTTGTTCACTGCTATACTGTCTGCACCTTGAAACTGTCTGGCACGCAATAAATATTCAATAAATATTTGTTAAATTAATATAAGCATAGCTAGAACAGAATTCTAAATAAGAGGAGTAGCATGAGCAAATACATTCAATTTTGAGAATTTTAAAAAGTGGTGAGAGGTAACAGTGATAATAGTGAGCCTCAAAAAGTAGAACAATAGGATTTTGATTTGGAAAAACATATGCTTCAACTGAAACTCTTCCTCTAACTTTGGAATCTTAAAAAACCATTTCAGTATACAAAAGGGTATCTTAAACCTCGCCTTACAACATCATTATGGAAACTAAAATTAAATGCCTTACGTATCTTCTCACAGAGCCTAAAATGTAGTAGGTACCACTACATTCTTCATAGGTAACTATCAATAAATGTTCATTTCTGTTAGAAAGCTTAGGGTTCAAATTCTAAGTACAAAATGAGAAGGCATTAAAGTGAGCAAATGAATGACTTCATCATATCTGTACTTAAAATCATAATTCTGGAGACAAAGTAGAATATGAAGAAAAACTAATAAGCTAAGAAGCAAGAAGGCAGAAAGACAGTTAATGCCTAAACAGGACAATGACGATATCAATATTGGGGGAAAAAGAAAAATACAAGAGATATAATAGAATGGAAATGACCAAAAACTTAAGTAAATATTATTGAATATGAAAATGAAGAGAAAGAGAATTAGAAAATAATACCTACGTATCTCAGTTTGGGCAGCATGATAATTGATTCCTTAATCAGCAGAATTAAGGAATGATAAAAAAAAGCTGCTACTTTAGAACAGAATAGACAGATTCAGAACATTTTGATTTTGAGGTATTTGTGGAACAAAAGGTAAAATTGTACAACTTCCACTCGTAAAGACAAGTCTGATACATGGAGATCTCAGAACTAGAGGCAAACATTTGAGAATAAATACCATATTTGAATATGAAAAGCAATGTTACATGAGAAGTCCTGTTTTTCACAATCTCAAGTGCCAACTTAATCCACTTAGTGGTCTATAACCATCTCTGCAACTAACTCAAGTGGAATAATCACAAGAATTAATTCCTTTTGCTTTTAGGATGCACCTTCGCCATCTCGTGGCAAAAATGATAAATACAGCTTTATTACTAATTTCAGAAGTTAAAATGATCCCTTATCTGTCATTCAAGTTATCAATGCCATTTACAGCAATCTTATATACAGAAAAGAACTTCTTACTTTCTATCATAATTGCTATTTTTTCTCACTTTTTATTATAGCCAGTAATACATTCAAACTACATAACCGGAAGAAGTATTATTGTTAAAAACATAATCTTTTCACTTTCCAGGACCATCCCACTTCTTCAAAACTTATTCATTGCATAGTCTAATGTATACCATGATGTATGTTGTGGTTAAATAGCAATTAACTTAAATGTATTAAATTACTAAAGTTATACATTTAAATAACTGAAATTAAATGTACGGCTAAAGCACGGGTTGCCAAGTTTCTTGCTTTCAACAATAGTTTGAATGGCTCAGTTTAAGTAATGAAAATGAGTTTTTTCAAACTAGATATACACTTTGAACAGACTGATCCACAGAACAGTACAGAACATCATCTATAAATATACCCTAACACACAATAATTTAATGTGATAAAAATGGTATGACAAATCAGTGGGAAGATTGATCACTCGATAAATAAAGTGGGAAAAGAGGTGATCCTGTATAAAAAAGGAAGTTTAGATCTGCATCTCACACTATACTCTAATAAATTTCAGACAGATCGCTGTTTTACAATGTAAAAGTAAAACCATAGTAATATTAAAAGAAATTATAAGAATAGTTTTTAATCTCACTGAGGAAAGGCCACAACGAAGTATTAGCTAGACATTTCTCCATTGCAGATATTTAAGTGGCCAATGAACACAAGAAAAGTTGAATTATTAGAGAAATGCAAATCAAAAACACAATGAGATAAAACTTCACACTGAGATGGCTGAAATCAAAAATACATACAAGAAATGAAAATGTATGTCTACACAAAAACTTGCATAACAGCTTTATTCATAATAGACAAAAGTGTAAACAACTCAAATGTCCATCAACTGATGAATGGATAAACAAAATGTTGTATGTTCATACAATAAAATATTATTCACCCATAAAAAATGAATAAATTACTGACATGCTACAACAAGGATGAACTTTGAAAACATATGCTAAATGAAAGAAGCCAGACACAAATGACCATATATTATATGATTCCATTTTTTTGTGAAATGTCCAGAGTAGGCAAATCCATAGAGATATATAAAGTAGATTAGTGGTTGTCAGGGAGCTGAGGGTAGGGGAGAATGGGAAGTGACTGTTAATGGGTACAGAATTTCTTTTTGGGTATAGGAAATGTTCTGGAATGAAATAGTAGGTGGTTGCACAAATTCATAAATATACTAAAATCCATTGCATACTTAAAATGGGTGAATTTTTTGTAAGTGAATTAGATCTCTGTTTAAAAAAATGGAAAGTTATAAAAGAGAAAATATTCTACCACAGTTAAAAAAATGCTTATGTTTATGCATTAGAAAAAGAACAATATAAGCAAAGTCAAAAAATAACAAACCAGTAAAAAGCATTTGCAATCTGAGGTAAGCCAAATTCTAAAATGACCCCTATGATTCCTGCTTCCTGGTATACATGATTTGTGTTATCCCCCATGCCCTTGAGTGTGAGCAGGACTTCTGAATATGATGGGATATAATTCCCAAGGTTAGATTACAATATATGAGAAAAGTGAGGTGATTTTGTGGATGGTTAAAGTCCCTAGTCAGTTGACTTTAAGTTAATCAAAAGGGATGGGCCTGATGGTGCAGGTTAACCCTTTTAAAAAGTTTATAGAGATCAGAGACAGAAGCCAGAAGGATTCAAAGCAGCACCAACATTCTCCTGTTGGTTTTGAAGAAAAAAAGAATTGTCATACTGTGGGGAGGGACATCTGGCAGGGACCAGCCAGTGGTCTCTAAGAGCTGAGGGTTTCAGTCACACAACTGCAAGGCATTGAATTTTACCAACATTCATTGAACTTGGGAAAGGACGCTAAGCATCACATGATATTGCAGCCCCAGCCAACATCTTGATTTTAGCCTACTGAGACTCTAAACCAAAGATCCAGCTAACCCGCAGCATGATCTTGACCCATGGAAACTGAGATAATAAATTTATGTTGTTTTAAACCACTAGGTTTATGATAATCTATCACACAGCAGTAGACAACTTATACACAATCCATTCCACAAAGCGTTATATTTTATAATATAAATACAGATGTTAAATATTCATTTAGATAAAGACAACTAAATAGACAAATGGGCAAGATATATAAACAGAGTTCAAAAAGAAAAAAAGAAATATAAATGTTCTTAAACGCAGGTAAAAATACTCTGCTGTATTCATTTATGATGTGAGAAAGATTAAATGTCTACTGAAGTATTGTTTTTCACCAGACTGGTAAAGATAAAATGTTTTATAACGTGTTGGCTAAAAAGTTAGAAAACAGAAACCCTAAAAATTGTTGATAAAAGTATTATAAACTGGTACATCTTTTAAAAATTGTTGATAAAAGTATTATAAACTGGTAAGCAATTTGACAATGTCGACAAAAAATTTAAACTGCACTGAGTGATTCTACCTCAGAAAACTTTAGCTTATCTTACAGTTTTACCCTTATATAAAATTATAAGTATATAGTTTTATACAGTTATACATATGTTTTTATGTATACAAAATAAGTACATATACATTATATACACATGTATGAGATTATATTTACTACAACAGTGAATAGCAAAAAAAATTTTTGTCAATAACCATAGTGTCCATCATTAAGGACTAAATAATTTTGAAACATCCATTAAAAATAATGATAAAGCACACTCCTTATGCACTGGTAAAGAAATATCTTCAACATATGTTATTAAATGAAAAAAGATAATTTGAATACAAACAGAGACTCATGGTTACCAGAGCGTGGGAGAGAGGAGGGAGGAAGGAGGTAGATGGGGTAAAAGGGGTCAAATATGTGGTGACAGAAGGAAATCTAACTACGAGAGGGGAACAAAAAATGCAATATATATGCCTTACTGTTAAACTGTATACCTGAAACTTACTATATTTAGTTAATCAATGTCACCAAAAAAATAATAGATGAAAGAAAGAAAGAAAGAAAGAGAGAGAGAGAGAGAGAGAGAGAGAGAGAGAGAGAGAGAGAAAGAGAGAGAGAAAGAAAGAAAGAAAGAAAGAAAGAAAGAAAGAAAGAAAGAAAGAAAGAAAGAAAGAAAGAAAGAAAGAAAGAAAGGAAGAAAGAAAGAAAGAAAGAAAGAAAGAAAGAAATTTCCAGGTAATGAAAAACAAAGAAAGAAAAAAAACATCCAAGATTAGAGACAATTAAGGAGATATGACAATTAACTGCAATCCACAATCCTGAGTTTGATCTTGGCTAGACTCACTAAAGAAAAAAAAAGGACACAAATAAACAAAATCAGAGATGAAAGAGGGGAAATTATGACAGACAACACAGAAATACAAAGGATCATACAAGAATACTATGAAAAAGTATATAATAACAAATTTAATAACCTAGAAGAAATGGACTACTACTTAGAAAGATATAATCTTCCTAGACTGAATCAAGAAGAAATGGAAAATCTAAATAGAACGATCAGCAGTATGGAAATTGAAACAATCATCAAAACCTACCCAAAAAATCCTAGGACCAGTTGCTTCACCAGTGAATTCTACCAAACATTCAAAGATTTAATATCTATTCTCCTAAAACCCTTCCAAAAAATCAAAGAGGAGGCAATACTTCCTAACTCATTTGATGAGGTCAATATTACTCTGATACCAAAACCTGGTAAAGATAACACAAAAAAAGAAAACTATAGACCAATATCTCTCATGAACACAGAAGCAAAAATCCTAAAAAAGATACTAGTGAACTGAATACAGTGACGTATTAAAAAGATTATTACCACAATCGAGTGTGCTTCATCCCAGAGGCATAGGAATGGTTCAACATACACAAATCAATTCATATGATACACCAAATAAACAAATTAAAAAATAAGAATCATATGATTATATCAATAGATGCAGGAAAAGCCTTCGACAAGATACAGTATTTATGATCAAAACACTTAACAAAAATGGTATAGAAGGAAAGTACCTTAACATAATAAAGGCCATCTATGACAAACCCTCAGCCAACATATATGTAATGGTGAAAAACTAAAAACCTTCCCTCTAAGATCAGGAACAAAGCAAGGCTGTCCACTATCATCATTGTTATTCAATATAACATTGGAAGTCCTAGCGAGTGCAATCAGGCAAGAGAAAGATATAAAAGGCATCCTAATAGGAAGTGAAGAAGTCAAACTGTCACTATTTGTGGATGACGATTCTCTATATAGAAAACCCTAAAGATTCCACAAGTACACTACTAGAAACAATAAGCAAATACAGTAAAGTTTCTGTATACAAAATCAATGTTCAAAAATCCATAGTGTTCCTATATTCTAAAAAACTTTTTTAGAATACCAAAGTCATAGTAAGCTTTAATATCAGAAAAGGAAGGCTACTTCAGCATTGTATATCGTGAATGAGTTCAGAAGTTGTTACTCATGCTCTGCACCCAGTTTAAGAGGCAAGAAACAAAATGCTATTTCAATGGTCCACTGGCAAGCTCAATCGTGATATTCAATGTCAGACCAAAATACATACAGCCCATCCTAGAACTCTTTTATATATGTGCCATCACAGTCAAATGACAAGACATTTTAAGATCAAAAGAATTTATACTCATATTCCATCTCAACTCAAAGATAACAGTTCAAGTATATGTTATCCTTGACCTTAACCATACTTGCATCACAAAGTTTCGTTCTTGACTTCTGAACTTCTCTATAGAGCTTTTATTTAACTTATCATGCATGTTCTCAAGTGTTATGTGCAACATGTGACAATAATGTACTAATTTCCAATATGAAGGATACTACAAAACTCCATTCATTTATTCAATAATTTCTATTGATAGCTATTTACCCACCATATAGAACAGATGAATAGTGAAAAACATTTTGGAGAGAGAAATTCTTGGGGAGACAAACAAAAGAACAGCTAGGCTGAGAAATAGAGACAAGCTACTGAGATAGAACTCATAATATTTGAGTCCCAAACTCCAGTTCTTCTTAAGGCCTATCCTCATTCCTTTTCTGGAGTTCCATCAGACACTCCAATATCCTTATATTCATCCTCCTTTTTCCTGAAGCTATTTTATTATTTCATTCATTGAGTATTTCAACAACTATTCACTGAGCACCATTATGTATCAAGTAGCTAACAAAGTGCTATGAAGGAATACACTGATGAAGAATATACACATTACTCTTGCTTCATGAAATCTGTTTAATTCCTATCCTCCATAGAGAAAATTTTCAATGTCTTATAATCGGTAACCCTTGTTTTTAAAATGCTTTTTAACATATCTACACTCACTGGTGAAATAACATTTATCTGTTAATAGAGCCAATAATTTACATTTTGAGCACACACATACAAAAAAGTCCCCTAGAATTGAATACGACTAAAATTAATTTTAAAGAACCATCATTTAATGTAAAATCCACGCTTTGCAGAGTAACATGTAAAACACATCTTCTGTATCTCTAAGTATTTTTGTTACCTTTGGGTCTTCTTAAAATAACTCTACTAACTTTTGAAATAGAAGTCATTGCTTCTTCATCAGATATTTTTTAGAAATTTGTGTGTTCAGTGACTATGAGTCCCCTAATGGATGGCAAATAAAACAAAAATTTTGTGCAAGTTACACATTGATCAAGAAAAATGCATTTTCATTATTTAGCACCTTGTTAATGAAATATTTATTGTAAAAGTTTTAAATCACAAAAAAATAGATACCTAAATAGTTGTAGGTTTACACCATATAGTAAATGACAAATGACAACACCACCGTAGAAAAACATCCAGACTTTCTATACTTTCTACAAGATTGTTCACCCTCTATTTTTTATATATATTTCACAGATACCTAATACATAATTGTTGAAGTCTCCCACAAGCCTTGCTTCCTATAACTCAAATTCTAAAGAATGAGCCATGACAAAATTGGTCTAAACACCTAAGGGCAAGTAGGGAGCAACGTCAAATACTTCTCCCATTACCACCAGAGACCTTTCCATCACACGTCGTTTTCTCATCAAGGACCTTGCATTCATCCTGTCCTTAAAAGAGAAATGTTAGCTATCTTGTGTCTGAAAAGTTAAAGAAAGTATGGATTATTGCTGGTTGTTTCATATGAGAACTCAGTTAACTGCACATACATCCCACACAGAATGAAGTCATGTCAGGAGATGTAAGTACAAAGTTGAGACTTACCAAACTCACCCCCCAGTTTATTTTAATGCAACTCTTAATAAAATATGTCATATAAAAAATCCAAGACAAATGCCAACCTATACCGGCTGCCAGGAGAGCAAGTATAAACTGGAACTGTCCTGGGCAAATTGGTACATGTTGCAATTCTATTTATAGGTCACTTAAATAAAGAAAACAATAATGGTTCAAGTTTAATTCAGTTGAAAATAGAAATAAAGATTCCCTTTTGCACCCAAATATTGACATTAAGACTATTAAATTTATTTATTCCAAGAGTACAGTCACTAAGTATCTGAGGTCTATACAACCCAGTTATTGTAATATATTAAACACCTTTTAAAAAAACAACAAAACATATTGTCTTTCAGAGCTCATATCATATTCTTAAAAATAAAGAAGTCTCTTAAGCTTTCGCTATATGAGAACATGTCATTATATATCTTCAAGTCTATTGATTGATCATTCTGCCAATAAAAGATAAAGATGCTACAGAAATGACATTAATCACATCAAAGAAATTAGTATTACAGTTTTTGCTCATTCATCATTAGCACCAAACATTTATTGAACGAGCATAAATCACTTGAAGTGGCATCAAATACATAGCCATCTTTGCTGTCTTTTCATCTGATATTCTAAAAAGTATAAGAAGAAGTACCTAGGAACACAGGTTATTAGGCCACTTGCTTCCAAGTTATTAAGATTCTTTTTTTCCTCCAAAGGCAACTGAGTTTTCTCCTTTATAGTTCCTTAGCTCTTTAAAATTTAATCACTCTTAACTGTACTTTCTCTTTTAAAAATTATTTCCCCTTATCTTTTCATCCTCTTCTGCTCATGTTCACAATATTTTTTCAGTCACCCCATATCTCAGATAACCATTTTGAATAAGATTCATGAAGATTATATCAGAGTTTCATAGGGGAGCTCACAGAAATGGGCTACATACTCTGTCAGTCATACATAATCCACATTTAGTAAATTCTAAATACCACTGGTTTCTATTTTCTAGGTCTACTATCAGCATCTATAAACATACGCATATCTGAATCTACTGAAAAGAACCATTGATGACAGGTTGATTATAAAGAAAAAATTATTATTTTTGATCCAATTTCAGAACAAATCTTAAATATTCATTTTAGTACCAATAAAATTTCAATGAAACCAGCAATTTCAAAACATAGCAAACATGAGAGTAGATCTTGAAAGTTCTCATCACAAGAAAAAAATAACTATGTGAGGTGATGGATAATAACTAAACTTATTGTGGTAACGACATCACAGTATTATATACATATATCAAATGATTATGTTGAATACAAACTAATATAATTTATATGTCGATTATATCTCAAAATAAAAAACATTTTAAGTATAAAAATGTTTAATGTAGAAATTATATATATAATTCTGTATTAATTTTTAGTGAAATATAATTTACATTCAGTAAAAGTATACAAATCTTAGGTAAAACACTACAGTCAGTATTGGCAAATATATACAACTAGTAATCCATAACCCTGTCAAGATAGAGAACATTTCCATCAGTCCAAAAGGTTCCCTCAACAAAAGCATTGTTACGATTTCTTCCACAATAGATTTGCTGTGTCTCTTTTTGAACTTCATATAAATGGAATCATATAATATATACTTTTTTGTGTCTGTCTTCTTTCACTCAGCACAATGGTTTTTTAGACTTATTCATGTCTCTGGGCATGTAAATAGTTCTCTCATTTTATTGATGAATAACATTTTTATTTAAATATACCACTTTGTTTATCTATTCTGGCTGAGGGACATATGGGAAGTTTTCATTTGGGGTTACTAAAAATAAAGCTGTTACAAACATTATTATATAAGTATTTTTGTAGATCTATAATTTCATTTTTTTAAGTAGACATAGGAATAGAATTACTGGGTCACCGGGAAATGCACATTTCATTTTATAAGAAATTTTCAAATATTTTTCCAAAATGCTTGTATAATTTGACGTTTTATTCTCACTAGCAAAGTTATTAGAGGTTTTATTGCTCTGAATCCTCACTAATGTTAAGTGATGTCAAGTTTTTAGTTGTTGTTCTAAATTGTAGCCTTCCTAGTGAGTGTATCAAAGTATTTCACTGTAGTCTTGGTTTGCCTCTCTCAACTGACTAAAGACACAGAACGTATTTTTTTGTATTTATTAGCTGTTGGTGCATTTTCTCCAGTGAAGAGTCTATTCTAATTTTTTACACTTTTTAAGGTTATATTTATTTTATTATTTAAATGTAAGTGTTTTTGTATTCTTTTTAAGCTACATATATTGCAAATATTTTCTCTTGAAATTTCCTGAAATATAGCTTCCTTATATATTTTCTTAGTATGATGATGATGAACAAAAGTTTTTATTTTGATGGTATCTAATTTGCCATTTTCTTCCTTTGATGATTAGTGCTTTCTGTGTTTGTCTAAGAAATCACTGCCTACCCTAAAGTCAAGAAGGTAGACTCTTCTAGTCCCTCCTAGAAGCTTAATAGTTTTAGCTTAACAAGGTCAGAAAACTTTTCTTTCATATTTTCTTATATAAGTTGTATACCTTTACTTTTTATATTTATATCATGATCCATCTATCTTTCTATTTAATATAGTAAAAAAGTAAGCTTCAAACTTTATTTTGGGGGCAGGATACCAAATTACTTTATTTGAAGGAATGATACAAATAAAAAAATATATGCAGATGATTTGATACAAACTTCATTTTTTTAAATGGGTATTCAGTTGTTCCAGTAGCATTTGCTGAAAAAATATTCCTTTCTCTACTGAACTGCCTTTGCACCTTTGTCAAAAACTAGTTGTCAATACATGAGTGGGTGTACATAGAAACTCTCCATTCTGTTTCACTGATGTATTTATCTGTCTTTATGCTAATAACATACTGTTTTAATTATTGTAGATTTATTATGTCTTCAAATAGGTAGGAAGTGTTAGGCCTCTAAATTCTGTTATTTTTAAAAGCTGTTTTGGTAATTCCAAACATTTCTATATGAATTTTAGAATCTACCTGTATATATGGATCAAACTGGGGAGAAATGACATCTTAACAATACTGAATCTTTTAATCCATGAACAGTTTACCTCTACGTACATTCACAACTTCCTTTATTTCTTTCATCATTGTTTCATTCTTTTCAGCATACAGATGCATATTTGGTTAGATTTATTCCTAAGTACTTCAATTTGTTGATACTAGTATAAATGTATGTCATATTTTGAATGTTCTCATAAATGATAATTTCTTTAGATTTTACTTCCAAGTTGTTCCTTGTATTTAGAAATACAAATGGTTATCTGATGTTGACTTTATATCCTGCAACCCTGCTAAGCTTACTATTAGTTCTGATAGGATATTTATAGACTTCTTTAATTTTCTATATAAACAATCGTGTTCTCTGTGAATAGAGTACTATTTATTCCTTTTCAATCTGGATGCATTTTATTTTATTTATTTTAATATTTTATTTTATTTTTTACTTTTGTCTTATTTCATTGACTAGAATCTCCACTACGATGTTGAATAGAAGTGATAAAAATGGGCATCCTTGTTTTGTTTTTGATCAAAGGGAAAAATATTGTTTCACCATTTGGTGTGATGTCAGCTGCAAGATCATCATAGATGTCTTTGATCAGGTTGAAGAAATTCCTTTCTATTCCTAGTTTGCTGAGAGTTTCTATTAAAACTCGATGCTGGAATTTGTCAAATGATTTTTCTGTATTAAAATGATAATATGATTATTTTAATTTGTTAAAATGATGAATTATGATTTTTCAATGTTAAACTAACTACATTACTGGGACACTTGGTCAGGCAATATTTTCATTTTTATATATGTATGAATTCAATATGCTAAATTTGTTTAGTTTTTGCATTATGAGGAATGTTGATCTACAGTTTGTTTGTTTTCCTTACAATATTTTGGTTTTGGTAATGGCGTAATGTCGGCTAAGAGAAGGAATTGAGAAATATTCCCATCTCTTTAATTTTCCAGAAGAGTTTGTATAGAAATGGCATTACTTCTTTCTTAAAAGTTTGTTAGAATTTACCAGTGATGCCATCATGTCTATAATTTTACTTATGAGAAGGGTTTTAATCACAAATACATTTTCTTTGCTACATATACTGCTATTCAAGTTATTTATTTCTTCTTGACTAAGCTTTGCTAATTGTGTCTTTTAAGAAATTTGTCCAGCTAATTTGGCTTGTTGGTTTTACAGGCATAACGTTTATCAAAGTATTTCCTTCTTAGTGTTCTAATATCACTAGAGTCAAAGGTGATGTTATCTCTCTTGTTCGTGATATAGGTAATTTGTATCTTCTTTCTCTCCTTGATTAGTCTGTCTTAAAATTTTTAGTGATCTCAACTTTTAGTGAATCAGCTATTGGCTTAATTGTTTCTACTTTCTATTTCACTGATTTCTGCTTTGATCATTATCATTTCCTTTATTCTGTTTACTTGGGTTCAATCTGCTTTTCTTTCCTAAGTTTCTTAAGGTGAAAGAAAGCTTAAATCAATATTTGGAGACCTTTCTTATTTCTTAATTCAGGTGTCTACTGCTATACACTATCCTAAGTACTGCTTTAATGGAAACAGACAAATTCAGATATTGTGTTTTCATTTTAATGAAAGTTAAAAAATGTTTTCTATGTTCTCTTTTGATTTCTTCTTTGACCTGTATGTTATTTAAAACTGTGTTAATTAGGATTTTCCAGGTCTTTCTGGTACTGTGTACTCTGTTCTGTGTACCCCTAAAAAGAATAAATATTCTGCTTTTGTTTAGTGAATTGTTCCATAAACATCAATTAGGTCAACTTTATTATATCTTTGCTGATTTTCTGCCAACCAATACTATCAGTTATGAACAGAATATTGAAATCTTCCATTAAAAATGTGGATTTGTCTATTTCTCCTTTCAGTTTTATCAGTTTTTCCTTAATGTATTTTGAAGTCTTAGTATAACATAATAATTTTGGGATTTTTATGTCCTCTTGATTAACTGACCACTATATCTTTAGGAAGTAACATTTTTTATCCCTAGTAATATCATTTGCTCTGAAATCTACTTTGATCACTCTTGCCCAATTAAAATTCCATACAAAATCATAATGAAATCTCTTACACTTGGTAGCATTTTTCACCATCTAACAAAATGCAGTAAGATATAATGAGTCATATGACTTTTTTATTTTTTCACTCTTGCTTAAAGTTCCATACAAAATCATAATGAAATCTCTCAGTACTTTCACTAAGTGTCATTATTTAAGTAGTAAAATGTAGAAACAAATACTTAATAATCTATATGTATTAAATATTTTTTGTAGCTATGCTTCTTAAGATGCTTCATAGTCCATTAGAAACAAGTAACTCTGTCACTTTTTCCTATCAGTTGTTAATTTTTGTTTCACAATAGAATAGGAAAGTAGGAAAAATTAAGAGTGAGAAATACTCCACAGTAATGTAAGATCAGAGTCAAAATGTCTGCCAAATACATTTAGTTTTAAATATGAATTATGATGAAATTATTTCAGCCATGTGGTAACAAGTAATACTGATACTGAAATTCAATAAATATTTGTTGAATGAATGAATTATGATAAGTTATAATATAAAGATAATTCTTTATTAATTAAACACAATACTATAACAGAACAAAAATAATAAAAGAGAATGCTTTCAAGTTATAACATGGGAGAGGCTTTAAAATACAACATAACAAAATATTGTGGAACTGGAAGTCTAAAAACAATACTTTGTAAGATTCCCCTTACTACCATGAAAATTAAATCCAGAGGTAAAATATCCTAACTATATATATAATTATATATACATATATATATGTATGTATATATGTATACATATATAATTATATAATTACATAATTACATATATGCATAATGATATATGTGTATACATATATATAATAATTATATATATAACTATAATAAAGAGGAAGTAAATAGGTAATTTACTTTTAAAAATAAAAAATTTAAGTAAATGCTTGGGTATAACAACCTTAGATGTCATAATAAAAAAGTCAGATGCTTGCAGCTACATAAATGTAGTCAACCTACTACCAGGTAAGTGGCTTCCACATCTGTCCCCCACTCAATAAATGTGACGGAATAATGTATTCGAATGTGGAATTGTCCCTAAGAATCACAAAGTTTGTGTATGCCTCTTGTGGTAGTGCTACAGAGGAACACTGCCACTAGCTGTTAAAAGACAGCGGTGTTTCCCTCCCTAATACATTTCTAGATACCTTGTGCTTTGCTACTGCTCCGCACTAGCATTACTGACATCACTTGGGAGTTAGTTGGAAATACAGATTCTTGGGTTCTCCCCCCAGACTTACCAAATACAAATCTATGTTTTAATAAAATCACCAGTTATGTATCTAAACTAAAGGCTGAGAAACCACTTGGGCACTTATGGGAGACACTGCACATTTTTTAAAAAACGATTATTTCAAAACTTATTTTGAAATTAAAAACATATTTGAAAATCTCAATGAATATTTTATGTCTCAGTTGATAATAAACATTTGCCATTTTCATGGATAAATGGATTAAGTAAATAGTCATTAACTAAAAGCTAAGGTCTAGGACCAACTTGGTATTCATTCACTCAAATTCTAAGGGTCTGTGTATAAAGCACCTGCAAGAGAAGTAAAAGGGCATAAAACAGGTCAAAACTACTGCAGTGTGTAGTTACAGATTAAACTAAAGCTCCTTAAAGAAGGAAGTGTAACATACTTTTTCTAAGGTATAGTTCTAGATCCATACAGATTTAAATTGAATTAAACCAAAGCTTCTCTTTTTAAGGCCACTGTTTCTCAACTGAAGAAACAAATTACAAATAATACTTTAAGATGGAGTTATATTCCTTGTTAGGAGCTACATTTCACTGTCAAATTCAAATATTGCCAGAAGATCAATTCTGGTAATAAAGAGAGACATAGAAATGCAGGGAAGGCAGAGATGAGGAGAAAGGGGAAGGGGAAAAAAGATAAAAAATAGGCTTAACTGAAATAATTTAAATAGTAAAAAAAAAAAAAACAAGCAAAGAAAGAAGAAATTTAAATAGCACTAAGAGAACTACATATTCTCTAGAGAAGGAGTTGGCAAACTTTTCTGTAAAGGGTCAGAAAGTGAATATTTTAGATTATGTAGGTTATATGGTCTCTTGTAACTACACACCTCTGAAGTTATAGTTGAGAGCAGCCATAGACAATAAGTAAATGAAAAGTGTGGCTATGTTTCAATAAAACTTTATTTACAAAAGCACAGGGCAAGACAGATTTGGCCCCAGAAACATAGTTTGCAGACCCCTTGCTCTAGGAGAAAGAATTCAAAGGGTCCATAGATACATGCCTAATAAATGACTATAGAATCTGTATTTAAAAGTAATAAACAAATGCTCTTTTTTGCTTACTCTAAGGGGAACTGGATTAGCCTGAAAGACAAAGAATCTTCCAAATAAAAGTTTATATAAATTATAACCAATTCCATTTTCTAGGCATAACTGCAAAATTTTGTATTAAACTCTAACTTCTTCCTTAACTAAATAAAAGGACCTATTGGTTTGACTTATGTGAGATTCAGAAAGAAAGGATATAATTACAAGATACATTGAGCAATTAAAGTATGCATGTACTAGTAATGGCAGCCAAAGGCACCAGGCAAAAGAAAAACAGAAAGGAACTACTACATCTTGCACAATTCCTCACAATGGATCAGATTGTACTGTTTATTCAGGTTTATCTTTTATCAATGAAAAAGCATTAACAGATATAATTGGAGAAGATATATTTGTTCTCATTTCCAAGATTAGAGCTATGTTTCTAGTTCCCTACACTAGTGAATTACTCAAAAATTTGTTGGATTTATTTTTAACATCGACAACTCGATGATATGCATTCCCATATTTAATAATCTATTATGTGGCCCAGTGTTTCAGTATTTCCTTTCATTCTTCCTAAATCTATCTTTCTAACTTCCAAAGGGGGCTATCTCATGCAGCTAATTTTTGAAGAGTGTATGTTCACATTATCTATTTTATTAAGTCATTCATTTATTTTAAAATCCCATCTCCATTGGTTAACATCATTTTTTCCATCTAAGGCAATATACCTAGGCCATTATAGTTACCGTTTTATAGACTTTCTTGATTTCTAAAGAACCTGTGTAGCAGACAATGCTACTGTCGCAATCAACACTACCTCATCATTCACCATACCCCTACATAGCAATGTCTTGTTATTGTAATTGTAATACTCTGCCTGACTGCTTTCTCTGGCCAAAGAACATGCTTGGCCAATGAGTTCCAGAAAGGTAACAAGTGCCAGGAATAGTCCTAGACCAATAACAACAGAGAATTATGAATAAATATCTCAGCTTCCTTGTCAATTGTGGAATACCTCTGATGTCGTAATACCCTGTCTCCCAAAAGTCCCAGTAAGATTGAAACAAAATTGCCAAAAAAGGTAAGCTGCTCTGTACTGTGTTCTTTCTCTTAACTGGATCATTTTCCATTTCCCTACAGTTGGTTTCTGAGATTGCCTTTCAAATAAACTATCTGCATTCAAAACTTTGTGTGCTTAAATTAGTCCTCAATCTAATACAGTCTTCTTATCTGAAAATTCTTGGGTTCCTGAAATTCTACTCTGAGATCTGCTCATAGTACTCCAGCCATGAAATCACCCAAAGATAGAATTACATTGTGTTTCACTTCTAATTGTTTTCAAAAAACTGGTGGAGTCATCATTTTATTATTTCCCCAAGACATCAGCAACACATCTATGTGATGGCTTTAGGCACCATCTGAAGTGACTCCCAGTTACCTTACCTGTTGTAACTGACTGCTCCAAACCCACCATCCTGTAAGTCCAATGTAGATTTGTTTTTCCACAGGTGCATGACTTTATACTTTTTCACAAAGAAATATTACCGGCTACTTCTGGACAATCTTATAGTATAAACAAGATTTTTTTAAAAAATTAATTCGAAAAGAGAAATACAGAATAGAAAAATAATCTTCCCATGAAAATCTTTCATTCTCCTCCTTCCAAAGGTAAGAAATATAAAAAGCATAAACACTATTTTTAAAAGTCTAACATTTTGAACATTGAGAAGGCCATAAGATCGAGCCAAAATAGTAACAACAGAGTTAGCCTATGGATACATTAAACTCATAAAACCTTTTCATCTGTATTTACCTGTTTAGAAAACACCTCATCCTTCAGCCCAGGGTGAAACCTCTGGAGATGTCGTTAACTTTCCCTATTCTCTTAGCTCCCACTTCCAGTCAGTCCATCAATTCAACCTCTCTAAAGTGTCTTAAAACCATCTCTTCTTCACTCTCATTACTCTTATCCCAGTTTGTCTTTCCTATGACAATCATCTGTCTAAGTTCTCTGTTTTACTTCATGTCTTTATTCTAGAAAATCTAATAACCTAACACACCCACATTAAATCTAAGATCGTTCAAACACAATAGCTCAAGTCCTAAACACCACTTTCAGCATTTATATAAAACATGTGGAGATTGACATTACATTTAGAAAACTCATTGCCTTAACATTTCAGATATTTTTATTTGCATGGAATGAAGGTTAAAAATAAGTTTACCTAAAAATTAAGCAAAATGTTTACCTGTCTGAAGCTATGTCACTGGCAATTTGGTGCTTCACTCCTGACCCATTTTTAATAGAATCCTGTCTTGTGAGCCCATGAGGTCGACTTTTCTCCACTGCAGGTACAGGTAAGTCACCTGAGGGTCCTTGGAACTGGGCCTGCTCATGCAGTTTTGCTTTCTTCTCCTGAGGTGCCTCCTCATTCCGCATTCCTCGGAGAACCTTTGGATCAGGTTGCTGTGGTGTATTAGATCCACTACTATAAAACCACGCTCCTGATTTAGTGAGGATTTCTTGTTGTTTTCGGCACAAATTACATACCCACATAACCTGCACACGAATACATAGGGGAAAAAATTAGTGTTTTCAAAAGTTAAAAACAAACAAAAAGAGAGACAACAATTCAAGTCAAGGAAAAAAATTATATTGTTATCCTTTCTGAAGTTAAAATGTAATCCAGATTGATAGCTACCATTAATCAAATACATGTCTTCCCTTTTAATTTTGTCAGAATTATAGTAAAATAAATGACATTTACTGGTAGTAGAAACACCAAATAGCATGTCAAATTACTGGTTGTTTATTTATATTCTTTAATTACTTTTTAATTAATTAAGTGCACAGTGTAGTACACAGAAATGAATTTTGAAAATTTGGATTTAAATACCAACTTCAAGATTAGAAACTTTTCAACCTTCAGTAAGGTACCAAACATTCACATCTATAAAACTTAGTTTCTGAAATGATGAAATGAGGAAATAGGAATAATATTAATTTTCCAATATCAAGGACTGAAGATTAGAAATAATTTACTTAAAATGTCTAGCACAATAAGTTATACATGTTGGATTTTCAGTAGATTACTAATATTAATAATATTAATAATATTAGTAATCTACTGAAAGATTATTAATATTAGTATATGATAATCTTCTATCACCAGTCATATTATAAGCTTCCTGAGTGGGCTTTTCTTTCTTTTAAGTAAGTAGCTCCTACTGCCTAAAAGAAAGCTAGGAATATTGTTGATCCTCAATAAAAACCTATTAATTGCTCATAATTCAGAGTAGGACACAACATAAAATGTACCATTTTAACCATTTTTAAATGAACAGTTCAATAATGTTAAATATATTCATACTGTTGTGAAAAAGGTCTCCAAAACTTGTTCATCTTGCAAAACTCAAAATCTATACCTGTTAAAAAGAAAAATCCCATTTTCTCCTTCCCCCATACTCTGATAATCACCATTCCACACTTGATTTTTTAATACATAATGTTTTTAAGACTCCAGGAATCTAAGAATATTATAACTAATATTCTTAGTGATATTCTCTGTGACCAGAAAACTTTCTTCTGAAAAATCTTTCTCAATCAGAAAAAAAAATAAAATCATATATTCATGAAATAAAGGATGAGTTCATACTTCAAGTGAGTGTTTCTGATGTTTTATTTATGTTAAATACTGAATCTTACACAGCTCTCCATATTGCTAAACATTTCCTTATAGTTTTAAGTAAATTATAATAATATAGATAATCAGTAAAAGAAAAGCTCAACATGTTTTCAACTAATAAAAGGATATTTTTGTAAAATATCATTTAAATTTTTTGATTAATTGCCCATTCTTCCAGTCCATATTGTTTGTATAGTCCATATCATACAACACCGTATTTGATCATTTTTTATTATTTTGTTCTCTCTTTGAATTTTAAGTACATTTCTTTTATCCTTAACTAAATTTAAAGCTCATTGAGAGCAAGTTCTGTATCTCCTTATAACTAATAAGACCTTATAAATCATAGCAGAGTGAGACCTTTTAAATGCTTGCTAACTTGAATTTATCTGAAGACCTTCTGGGGGACACATGATAATACAATATTCCGTATTATTACATTAAAATTTATGTTCTATAGATTTCCAAAAGAATTAGTCATCAATAATGTCAATATACACAGCTTTTATTTTTATAACTAAATAAGAAACTATTTTTGATATGAAAATACAAAAATCTCACTCAATTTTTTTTTAAAAACTTCAGTCCAAATTTCTTTTGGTTTGAATACACATGAAATATAAATATATTCAACCCATCAGTAGTTTCAAAAATCAAATTTCAATCAAAATCTTCAGTCTTTCATTGCCATCTTGTGACAAATGTAGGTACTGCAGACCTCTTTTAAAACTGAAAGGCACACTAAATATAGAATCACAAAATAATGATAAAATAAATTAAGTTTGAATTTCAACTTTTCTGTTTGTTTTAAATAAATTACTATTCATGATACAATGATAACATATGCTATATTATTCTGTGATATCAATTTATCTAGAGTAAGTCACACTCACAGTATTCAAGAATAACATCCTTTGCTTCCCAATAACTGACAATAAAACAGAAATGGAAGTTTGCAAGACAATTATTCAATCATGATCATCTGCAGAAACAACCTCTTGCTGCTTCATTATTTATCACAAGATGAGCAGGTTATTTAACTCTTCTAGAGCAGAGAGTCTCAAAGAATATCCCTGAAACGGCAGCATCAATATCATCTGGGAATTCATTATACACGCAAATTCTTAGGCCCCTCTCCAGACCTACTAGATCAGAAATTTTGGGGTGGGACCCAGACATTTGTTTTGTTTTTTTTGTTTTGTTTTGTTTTGTTTTGTTGCAAAATCCTACAGGTGATTCTGATGTTCGATAAAGTTAGAGAACCACTGGTTAGGGCAGAGATTGCCAATTCAATATGAGAATGAGTTACAAGTGTGTTCCTCAGAGTGGCTAGATAAGGCCAATGGAGGTCATGATCAGCTTTGCCAATTTACCTCAGTGTGAACCAGGTAAATCTATGGTACTATTAGTGCAAATGTATGAATATAAATTTATTCATTGTACAAAGAGTACCATTTCAGTGTAGTCCAAAATGAGAAAAAAGACTTGAAAATGCCATGGGCTTCATTTTCCTTATCTATTAACATCCAATGAATAGTAATATAAGATAGATGAGTATAATGCATGAAGGATGATGTTTGACTCCTATTAAAGAATCTCTATGTATTAATACTCTTTCCACACTCTCTGGGCTGTGCACATTAGTTGCTCTTTTTCTGACTAGATCTTGTGTTCCCTCCTAAACTGCTAGCTTCTAATATCCTCACATCTTAACACCTACTTACCTTTCTTCTTTTTCTATCTCCTCCCACTTTTTGATTAATAGATTATTCATCTTTACAGCTCAGGAAGCCTAAATCAACCCATTTCAAGTAGTTCAAGAGACCAACACTTTTGTTTGAAGCCCTTACACACATAGCAACTTAATTTATAAATGGATAATACTGTCTCACAAATACATATACATACACATGCTGTGAAATAACTTTTCACTAATTGGCTATGGAACAATTAATTTCTATCAGAGGTCAATTCTGTGTTAATGGAACAAAATTTAACTAATTTGGGAATAAAAAAGCAGGACTTTTGTTAATAGAACACTTAAACCAATTAAGTTAACCAGCTTATGATGAGTGTTGTAAAAATATCTTAGAAATATATATGCCTATAAACTACTATGGTTAGAGCCTATTAACTTTTTCTGGTCCTCAAAAATATCAAAACTACCTAAGCCCTGAGATTACAAAGACACATAGGATTCAAAATGATAAAATATTATTACATTCGGTTCTAAATATGATATTTCAAAATAATATAGCAATATAAGAGATGGAATACTAGTAACTCAAATTTGTCACTTAATACCATATGTACCATTCCATAGTCATCCTTAGTGGAGTTGAAAGGGAGAAAAAACTAAGGAAAATAAAAATATCTCTTTAAAACAATAAAAATGGTAAATGTAATAGCTAAACTAAATAGTCAAAGAAAGCAAAAAAAATTATGTTAAGCATATACAATACTTAAAAGGGATATAAAGATCTGAAAACTCTCTGATTTTCATCTAAAGAAAAATAATAAATAATAGAATAATTCAGAGAAGGATAGGATTATTGGTTAATTATTGGAATTAATGAGATCATATGCCAAGCTCATAAGATATAGCTAACTCAGTATGGAAAAAAGACTTTACTAGACTCTACCTCTAATCATTGCTAGCCTGCTTATATGACAGAAAAAAAGAGTGTAAATTGATCAATCTAACTAGGAAACTGTGGAAGATCCTGTCTAGCTATTAACCCGTTTCCCCTTTGCGCAAGAATACTCGCCCAAGGTGCTTGTGGCTACGGCATTTACCCCAAGATTACTTGTGGATTACAGCCCTCACCTTTTCCCCAAAGTGTGCCACGAAATATCTCGCTTTTATTACTATTTTCCCATCGCTCTGGTATACTGAGAATCTTTAGAAACAAATGACATTCTATTTATAGCATTCTATTTTTAGTAGTGGTATTTCAATTTACAAAATATGGTAATTCTCAGTCACTGAAAATGTCAAATCCTAGAAAACGTAGCTTTCCTACACGTGCTGTTAACATCATTCTCGAATAGTTAGCTGAAGATTCATTTGATGAATCCGATTTATGTATACATTTCTGTTACATTAGGATTAGAGACAAATTATGTTTAGAAATAACTTCAAGAACAGTTTTTACATTTTATTTTCACATTGAAAACCAGTAAGATTTGCTTCAGCCTCAAAAAGCGGGTTTATGTAGAATTAAATTAACACTGGCAGCGAGCTGCACTTTTTTTTCTAAATAGAAAATGGGTTAAACTTATTTCCTTTTTCTATTAGAAAACACTTCCCAATTTCCCTTGTCACTAATGATGGCCATGGCCACATGGCTATGT
The DNA here is from genome assembly GCA_004027375.1 of Macroglossus sobrinus. NCBI lineage: Eukaryota > Metazoa > Chordata > Mammalia > Chiroptera > Pteropodidae > Macroglossus > Macroglossus sobrinus. The sequence goes on along the minus strand of PVKZ01000046.1, from coordinate 580,604 downwards.
TCTGGCCGACGGATTGTAAATGAAATAATGTGGGCCATTTTCATGACCATTGGAAAACTCTCATATGCTACTATCAAGCTCTTCATTCAAAACTATAGGGTATAAGGGAGCCATGCCAAAAAGGAACCTGGAAATCTGAATAAGCACTTGAAAGAGAGCACTGATGAGCCATACCAGTGTGGGTTTAACGTAGGTGAGAAATAAACTTCTATTATGTTGAGCTGCAGAGACTTTTGAGTGTATCTTTGACAACTAATAGCATTCCGTTAATTCAAAATCTTTTGACAGTACTTGGTCTATTAAAAGTGTACCATCAGCACAATCTTTGCATGAGAAGAACAATGCATTACTAAAACTGGCATGTAAATGTGTTTCACTGTTAATCCAGAGCCAGCTTTCATTAAGTCATTAACAATAAGTTGTGCACACTTCTTCCCAATTCCTCATTCGATGAAGTAATGTGAGTTGTTTGAAAACAGCCATGGTGGATGTATTTCAACTACAGAAATTGGAAAATGCCACAAATCAGGGCTTTTTCTTATAAAGAGCCAATTGTTAACATTTATCAGCTAACATTTATTACTTAAAGAAATAATTTTTAAAGTGCCACCAACTTTTAAATATAGCAAAACTGACTGAAGTCATTAACCTAAAGTAGCACAAATCATCAATAGTAGGAGGGCCTGAGGTAAATATCAGAAACTAGTGAACAAAGCCAGTTTGGAGAGTCAAAAGAACAATTAAGCTAACCAGCAAATGTACCTTACGATGAATGTGATAAAAAATAATCTTATAAATATATATGCCTATAAATCACCATAGTTGTAATTCAACACTATTCATAGCATGTTAGTAATAAGCTAGTTCCTTTGAAAAGAAATGGATAACAGTGTCCTAAGTACTGAAGGATTCATTTACTTTGGGAGTATGCTCCAAAAAGAGTAGCTTGCTAGTTTCAACCAACTGAAGTAGAGAACTGAGATACTTAGATCATTCAGTATGAATTTTTTTCTCTTATAATAAATAACCAATTAAATTAGAAAACTGAGACAAACAGAAAACTGAGTAGCAATTTCAACAGCTTCATAACACTCATAACATGATGGGTTCATCTCCCACATTCTGGCAATTTTAGATGCCAAACATTAAAAGACAGGAACTGATAATGAAAATGAAAGACTATTAAGTTGAAAATACTATCATTTATCATATCATCATGCAGTCAGTATCACTAAAAATTTTAGATACCTGCGCTACTATTTATCAAAACAAAAAAATTACAAATAAAAATGCAATTTAACTTACACTTAAAATCTCAAAGAAATTATAGAGAATTAAAAACTATAGTGAACTCCACCACTCTGCCTGAATTTAAACTTTTACCCCTCTTTCTCTTTCCTTAAACTCTATTTTTCTCTCTACATATTAGTTTGTTTCCTGCTATGATATAAATAAATCTTAACTTTTAACATTTTTCTGCTGAAACAGACCTTGCTTGTATAGAAAGATCTGCTTCTGCACCCAGAATTTTAGCTTATAAATACAGAAACAAATATATTAAATTAAAACTGAAACAAAATGAAAAGAGATGAGCAGAGCTGAAGTCTCAGGCCCACTGTGCCCACAGCCAAAAAGCAGGCCTCCCTGGCTGAGAGCACAGCTCTTTTGGGATAACTGAACTAAAAGTACTCAACTTAAAGTGAGAATCTGGAGTCAGGTTCACTTCTTGATGCCCAGGGCTTTCTTCACTAACAAAAGGAGTTCAAAATGTGTAGTAAAGATGTCTCAAAGTACAGATTCTATGTAATTGTGGGCTTAGGCAAAAGGGACATAGTCTTTTAACAAAACACTGAACAAAGACAACCATGGTATTGGTGTATCTGCATGAATTTGCAAGATCATTAATTTAAAATATCACTAATAAATAAATTTGCAATATCACTAAATATCAAGATGGAGGCAAGATCTCAGCTCACTACTAAAGACCTTGTCCTGGATTACACAACCCAGACACTACATGAGGCAATCGCAAAACTGCCTTCATGCAGTGACAGATATGATCAAGGGAAAAGAGGAAGGGAGAGAGAAAGGAGGGAAAAAACTACAGTGAAACTTTTTTTGAATCATCTCACAAAAAACAAACAAACAAACAAACACAGAATGGAGGTGTCTAGATGATTTTACATTTCATTCCTACCAAAGACTGAAGAAACAGATAATCTCAAACTTATTCAAACTATTATAGAAAGAAAAAAAAGAAAGTTCTCCAACTCAATTTATGAGACTAGAAGATTTTAATGGCAAAATCAGAAGAGAGCAGTGAATTCATTTCCTACAGTTGCTATAACAAATTATCACAAACTGGTGATTTAAAACAACAGTAAATTATTTTCTCACAGTTCTGGAGACCAGAAGTCACAATGTGAACTCAGTATCACAGCGTGGAAATTAAGGTGTCAACAGGGCCAAACTCCTTCAGGAAGCCCTAGGGAAGGAACATTGGTTCCTTGCCTCTTCTGACAATCAGCTTCCGATGGCCACCAGTATACCTTGGGTTGTAACAGCATTGACCCAGTTTTCAAGAATAGCATCTTCAGATGTGTCCCTGCTATATCTTACATTGCCTTCTCCTCTGTGTGTAAAATCTCCCTCTGCCTTCCTCTTATAAACTTACAAATGATTACCTTTAGAACCCACTCACATAATCTCCATACTCAGGATCCTTATTAAATCATAACTGCAAAGATGCTTTATTTTTCTGCCATATAAGGTTATTTACAGGTTCAGGGGTTAGGATGTGGGTATTTTTTGAGGGGCCATTTTCAGCCTACCAAAGATAATATAAAAGTATAGACCAATAACACAAATAGAAATTGTGCATAGATCTTAAAATCTTAAAAAAAACAAATCCTAAATTTCGTACGGCAAATATATGTGAGAAAGAAATGAACAAAAAATAGTCTATCATGACATAGGAAGGATTACAACATAAATGCAAAAATAGTTTAATATTTAAAAATATATTAATATAATCCACATTAATAGATTAAAATAGAAAAAAATTTATAACAGTAGATACAGGAAAAACATTCAAAATAAAACCCAGCAAACAAGAAATAGAAAAGTAATGATTAAGCCTGACAAAAAGTATTTACAAAAATTCTATACCCTATTTTACTTAAGAATGATAGGGAAGAACATTTTATTTAAAGTCAGGAGTTAGCTAAGGATACCTAATATCACCACTCGTATTTAAACCTGTTCTGGAAACAATGGCTTAGGAAATCTCACACATACAGGAGACAAGAAAAAAGAACTAAAACTGTCCTTATCTGAACACTATTTGATTGTGAACACCATTCAATTATAACAGAAAATCCAAAAAAACCTACAGACAAATATTAAAATTAATAAGGAACTCTATAAATTTCCTAGATGAAGATGAACAAACCAAAATAAACAGTATTTTTCTACACCACAAATAACCAAGTACAAATATTAATTTAAAATTTTTAATATCTGTTACAAAGAAAAATAATACACAAGAGTCTAAAGGAAGACTTACATAAGTGGGTAGATATAATCTGGTGGAATGAGAAGACAAAATACCACAAGATGTCAATCTGTCCAAATTAAATCTATAAATTTCAGTGCAATTTTAATCAAAATTTCTACCATGTTTTACATGAAATTTATCAAGCTAATTTTAAAATGAATATAGAATAGCCAGAGACAAGAAAAATTTAGATAATTCTGACACGAAATAACAATTTGAGGTGGACTTGGTCTACTTACTAAAAAGTGACCAAAATTAAGATAGTGTGGTATTAGTAGAGAGAAAGAACAAGGAGCATAATGGACGCGCTAGAAACAGACGATCACATGTGTCAATGCTGACATAACAAATCAGTGAAGAAAGAATGCACTATTGACATAATATAGCTGGAACAAACAGTTTTCCAAATTGAGAGAAAAAAACAAATTCACACCTCATACTACATATAAAAATCCATTCTAAATGAATTAAACACTAAAATACGAAAGCCAAAACTTCACAACCTTTAGAACAAATGTAAAGAAAATTTTTATGAAGTAGGAAAACAAAATATTTCTTAACTCAAATACAAAAAGCACAAACTATTTTAAAAATATAAATCTGTATAAAAATGTTTAATCATTTTGCATAGTAAAATAATAAGGTAAAATAAAGTAAAAAGAAAAACTACAATCTGGGAGAGTTTTTATTGGAATGTATAGAGTTAACAAAGGATATGCATTCAGTATATATGAACAACTTCCATAGTTCAATAAGAAAAAGATAAACAGTAGAATAACAGGTCAAGGAATGAATAGATAATGCCACAGAGAAACCCAATTGGAAAATAAACAAATAAAAAGGTGCTTAAAATCATCAGTCAAAAAATGCAAATTTAAATGAGTTATCACTCCCATCAGTTTAGCAACATTTAAAAATCTGACAGTATCAAACATTAGAGAGGAAAGAGAGGAACCAACACAAATGTTCCTCTCAAGACTGTAAATTATTTTCAACCTTTTTCTAGTGAAACTGGAAATGGCTACCTATACGCTATGACCCCAAAAACTTTCTTCCACCCTAGAGAAATTCTCAAGGAGGCATAAGAAGGCATGAACAGGTATATTTATTGAGTACTATTCCTCTTAGAAAAGAATTTAGATAACCAAATCAACATGAAAATGAATAAACTATAGTATATTCATGCAGAAGAATTATACTCAGCAGTGAAAATGAATGAATTAGAGTTAGATTAATCTAAATTTTGAGATAACTCAAAATATAATTAAACAAAAAAGCAAGTTTCAGAAAAATATATGCAGTATGATCCATAATGTAAATTTAAAACCTTGAAATATAATATTATATATGGTTTAGCAGTATGTATCTATAAAGTTAATGTATATAAATAAAATATGTGTGGAATTATAAGTATTCAAGATAATTGCGATAGCTCTAAAAAAACTAATATGGCAACAGTTTAAGATTTGTATAATTTGTTGCTATTATCCTCTAAACATCTAGACAGGTTTGAAATATCTCAAAGAAAAAAAGAAAAGAAAAAAATGGGAAGAGATAAGAATTATAAGAATGTCAGACTAGTAACCAATTAAGGTTAATTGGACTAGTGAAACTACTTACTGATACTCATAATTACACTGAAAGTAAATGTGTATTTAGCATAAATATATTAGTGAATTGAGAACTAATAACTGAATTTTTATAAAGTATAGATTTTAAAATACAGTATAGCTTACTTTCAGGGGTTTTTTTTATGAAGGAGTAAATATAAGACTCAGGGAACCAATTAGCTCTACCTATTGTATTATATTGTTTTTATTTTCTTTTTATCAAATCATGTGATATTTCATAAACTCGCTTTCTATTAAATTTTATCAAAAAATTATAGAAGTGGCTGCCAAAGTAAATCCGTCATTGAGAAAAATTTAATTGTACATTATTTTCAGAATAGTAATTGTTGCCTTCATAATAAATATCTGACTATTAAATCTTATTTTAATTCAGAATTGCAATTTAAGCTCAAATTTCTCTACGTAATTTTTTTTTTTTAAAAAGCAAGTCAAAACAGTAGGTCTATCGGGCAAGATTAAGGAAAGTAAACATTTCTGCAGTTATTATGTTTTCCCACTAGTCTGTGCTACAGCACTTTGTTCAATCTGCACCTACTGGCTTCTCATCTAGTACTACATTAACCTACTTTTTCCCTGAAGATAAATTAAATTTCAGTTAAAAATACAGCAACTTTAATAAAATTAAAAAGTGAGTTGAAAGAGTACTAATATTCTACATTATAAAATATGATGATATTATTTAGAATAATTATTCTTCAGTGTATATTGACTAAATATACAAGAGCAAATATAAACTTACTATCAATTGACAATCTTTTTTCATCATTTAAAAGAATTTATTTGCTATGATATATAACTTATAAAACTACAAAATCATTTCAATAAATATAGGGTAAAATTATGCTTTAAAAATGAGAGAAAAGCAAGGTTAATTTTTCTAAAAATAGAAAACATATTCACCTGGAAGGTTCCATTTAGAATGGAGAGCAGGAAATGACAATTTCTGAAGACATCATCTTACAAAAAGAAGGGGGCCAGGAAATAATTATATGAAAGTTAACAGATAGTAAAGAAAATGATGCTTTACCCAAATTGAAGAGAATTAGAAGTGTAAAACTCTCTAGAACACTCCTGGGAAAGTGAATGCTTCATTTACCTGTTTCTCAGATTCTCGCAAGTAATTCTTTAAAACTTTAAGGTTAAGGGACAAAAACTATTTGGGATCCTCTATGATTTCTTGCCAGTAAATTTCCAGAAGCCATGGACTATGATACGGACTTCCTTTTGCAAACTGTGCTTCTTGCTCCTGTCTGTAACTGCTAAAAGGCAATAACATCACAAAACATATGCACTAATGTGACCTACTTTAAAGCAAGTCCAACTCGGCCCACCCAAGGGAGATAAACTATTCAATAAATAAACAAATGCTATCATGGCACAAAATTAAAATGACAGCCTTGTATCTAAGCTTCATTAAATTTGTATTTTGATTCCTCTCAAACTTAACATGACCAAAACTGATTTCAAGACCTTCACCCAAAACTGCTCCATCCACAGTCTTACTCGTAGCAGTTAATGGCAACTCTTCGTCTTCCCAGTTTGCCTTGGGCCAACCATGGAATAATCATTTTCTCCCATATCCCACATGCCTTCCTCCAGAAAATTTTTTTGGTTACACTTTTAAAAATATACCTACAGAGATGACATCACCTCTCTCACAACCACCTAGTCTAAGTCACCATTATCAACTACCTAAAATACTGCAATTCCTCCTAACTGGTCTCCCAGGTTCCATCCTTTTCTCATTCTCTTCATTAATATATCACAACAACACAATCAAAATAAACTTTTAAAGATGTCTTAAAATTTTAAGTCACATCATTTCACTTTTTTGGTCAGAACCTTTTAATACTCCCCATTTCGCTCAGAATAAATGTCAAAGTCGTTACAATGATCCAAAAGTTACTCTTCAATCTCACTCTAACTCCCCATTTCACTATTCTCACCCGCTTTCTCTGTTCCCGCCACACTGCTTCCATGCTGTTCTTCCAACATGTCCAGCATGCTCCTAACACAGGACCTTTGTATCTGCTCTTACCTCAATCTGGACTGCTTTTACCCGAAATATCTGCAGTGCTAATGCCCTCGTCTCTCCCAGGTTATTGCTCAAATGTCACCTCTCAAGGCCACTCAAACTAAAATAGCAACAACATCCAAAATTAAGTATATCTCAATTTTCATTTTATCTAGGACATTTACACCTTCTGATATTTATTTATGTCATTTGTCTGCATCTCCTAATGAGAATATATTCTCCAGGAAGGTAAGAGATATTAGTCTATTTTACTTCACTGCTATATTCTAAGTACCCAGAAAACACCAAGATGCGTCCAAGGAATGAGTGAATCAATATATTAACAATTAATAATAAATATATTATAATGTATAATTCATTTATAAATCTGTTTCCTTAGAAAATTTCTATAATCCAAATATCATAAGCTTTCATGTAATTGTCTTTAAGAAAAAAAATAATCTTTAAGAACTTTCCAAATTCAAGTATTATTATAAAATACATTTTTCTGATAAAAATATTTGCTTAATAAAAATCAAAATACAGAAATAAAGTATTTTAAGATTATTTTTATATGCACTAAAACTGCTTAAATATCTAATTAAAAGTAAAATATGTATAGCTTATCTCAGGTTTCTAAACTTATCCAGTAAAGGTCCTACTTTTGATGTAACTTAATTGATTTTAAAATCAATTTGTTCAAACCCAACATATTGTATACATTAAATGTGCAGTTTTTTGTATGACAGTTATCCCTCAATAAAACTGTTTTTTAAAGTTAAAAACAAAATTGTGGAAACTGCCCACTGTGATGAGCTGAATAAATTGAGAGCGGCAAAATGATGTCCTATACCACTGCCTGCTTCTCAACTTACAGTGTGCGTTGAGTCGTCAGAACATCTTGTTGAAATGCAGATTCCAATTCCTAGTTCTGGGGGAAGAGAAGTGAGGAATCTAAATGTTTAGCAACCTCTCAAGTGATGCTGTTCCTGCTGGTCTGAGGACCACACTTCACATAGCAAAGCGCTAGAGTAGACTGGATTATAAGACTCTGGACTTTAGCCCAAACCCTATTTCTACTAATAACACTACCACCACAACCACTATTACTAACATTGCTGCTGATACTGCTTTTTTGAGTTCTCTGTATGTTACAGGCACTCTTCTAATTCTTGCAGTCTTTACTACCTCATTTAATCCACACTAATTCTTCTCAGTTTATAAAGGAAGAAATTGATCATAGAGAGATTAAGTCACATAGGCAAAGTCTTAGGCTGAGAAGTACTGCAGCCAGAATTCAAACCCCAGTCCTTTATGACCAAGGGACATAAAATTTTTCACATGAAGTTCATTTTAACTCTCATGTAATAGGTGATTTTGGTACTCAGTGTCAAAACTCTTTGACTGACATGTGATTTCAGCCACAGCTGCGGTGGACAGTGGTGGCAGGAAGAGAACCCAAATGAACTTCACACTCAGGGGAATAGATATAATTTTTTAATGAAAAATAACAAGTGTTAGTAAGGATGTGGGATATTGTAACACTTCTAAATGGATGACAGGAATATAAAGTGATATAGTCACTGTGGGAAACAGTTTGGCAGTTCTTCAAAAACTTAAACATAGAATTACTGTGTGACCCAGCAATTCTATTACTAGGTAATATCCAATATAACTGAAAACATATGTTCAAAGAACAACTGGTAAATGTATGTTCCTAGCAGCATTATTCATAATAGCCAAAAAGTATAAACAATCTAATGTCTCTTAACTGGTGAGCAAATAACATGTGATAATCCATACAACAGAGTATTATTCAGCCATAAAAAGGAATGAAATCTTAATTCTTGCTACAACAGATGAACCTTTAAAGCTAAGTGAAAGGAGCCAGACACAAAATGCTACATATTATGTAAATGCATTTATATAAGATGTCCAGAATTTGTAAATCCATAGAAAAAGAAAGTAGATTATTGGTCACTTGGGTATATTTTTAAATGGTAAATTTAATGTTATATGAATTATATATCAATTTTTTAAAAAAATTAAAAAAACTCTTTTACAGAAATCTCAGGTCTAGGTGGTTTTTCCACAATCAGATCCTGAACTCAAAGATTTGAATACAAAATAGTTTATTTGAAATATGATCCAAAAAAGTATGGTGAAAGAGCAAGGAAGTGAAATGTGGAAGGGAAAAAAGCCAATAAACAGTCTGCTAAAGAGTAGATTATTTTTGTGGACAAATAGAAATTAGTCTTGATGAAACCCTCTCAAAGTCACCCCACTAAGGGGCAAGGAGATATTAGCCTATTGGCACTTCTTTCTCTCCTTCAGGTTACACCTATTCCCTTGGCCATAACAATGCCCTTAGGAAAAGAAATGCAGGAATCTATTGGCAAATTCAGGATCCATTTGCATGTCTCATTTGAGATGAGCTGCAGACATATGAATAGGATACCTATAGCAATTACTACATTTTACTAGAGAATTCTGCCAAACTTTTAATAGACCAAAATTCATATCCTATATAAATGGTTCCATAAAATTAAATTTTAAAAAGAATAAAAGCCAAACAGCTCATTGTATGAGGCAAATGTAATTTTAACAAAACACAAGAAAAGCATAGGCCAATTCTAATCACAAGTATGTAGAACCAGAACATAAGCTAAAACTAAAATAACAAAATCCAAGACAACTAAAAAACATGTCATATCATAATCAATCACCATGTAACCCCCAAATGTTAGGATGGTACAGAGTCAGAAGACAGATAGATAGATTAGATAAATAGAAAGAATGATAAATAGATAGATAGATAGATAGATAGATAGATAGACACATATATCCGTATATGTGTGTGTGTGTGTGTGTGTGTGTGTGTGTGTGTGTGCATGTGTGTGTGTATATGTATATATAAAATCTTCAGCAAAGGTTATACTTAGTGGATAAGCATTAGTCCATCTGACAAAATAAAACTGTTTTCTCAAATATTTCCTTAGAGCATGTACTACTATGTTCGTAAAAGAAAAGTAAACAGAAGAATCTGAGATATCGACAAAACAGTAAGACAAATAATCCAGAAATACAGATGCTGATCATTTTACAGGAAATTATACAAATGAGACTTCAGTTGTTACATTGTTAGTGATTTTGATACCTGATTAAATTATAAATAAACTATTTTGTGAGTTTTTTTAGGTCAATAATCTAGAGTTAACAGGTTTTAGAGAATATTTCCAAATCAGACACAAGCATCACCTCAATGAAACAGAAACTGCAGATGAACAAATTCACCTGCCGATATCTTTCTGCCACATAATCATGATTCTCTTAACTTAGTTTCTAAATACAATTGTAAAGTATTTATTATAGATAACTTGCAAATAGCTTGAGAAGTCAGAAATATGTGACTATTTTCTGTTATATACACAAGAAATACACCAGACACTTGGAGATTAGAGACTGATGTAAGTGGAGCTGTGTCAACAACTAACAATATTTGCTTATTCAATGAGCAGTTTTCTTTTGTGTTCTGGAATACTGGGGATGCTACAGTTACATACCCATGATTAAACAAGGTACTGTCTGAACAAACTTTGAGAACAGGCATACCAAGAACCTAATTCTCATTGCAATGATACTGAAAAATACTATTTCAGGGTAAGAACAGTTGAGACTGTGATTTTTAAATGGTATTGTTCTCTATAAAAATATCTTAATTGCTAATAAAGTAGATTGTACCTTATAAAGCCTGTTCATGATATGCTATCCAACAATAAACTAATGTTATTTAAAAACATGCAATGTGTTAAAATCCATACAGAGTTAAGAAGGGAGTTATGAGAATATACATGAAAATACTCTCGGATATATATATTCCTTCTGGGAAAGTGACTCCAAATTGTGAAAGAAAGACCCTGAGAGACTCTACACTTGAGACATTATTGTCAAACAACTGTATGAAGCCATTTCTCTTGCAGTGTCATTTATTTGCAAAACATTTAAATTCTAAAGAAAGCTATTAATGTTATACAAAGAAAACTGAGAGTATTAGCAACTAAAAACCAATAATCAAGACTGGCTTTGGAAAATTTTTACAAATTGATATTCACCATTGCTAAAGCTGGAAAATCTAACATGACAAAAAAAAAAGAGTACTATTCTGTTCCATAAGAGAATAGCTAAAAAGATGTTAGCTGGTACGTCCACCAGTGCAATTTTATTAAATCTTAATAGACACCACTACACTCTGTAGAGTCCATAAAGTCGCAGGAGGCATTGTCAACAGATTGTGGCAAAAATGGTGGTAGACAGAAGATAGTTCTTAAAGACTGAAAAATCCATAGATGTTTTCAATCATTCCCAGTTATACTGAAAACAGCATAACTGATTAAATTATGACACATATTTGCCCAAGATTTAACCAGTGAAGAGACTTCGAACTGTGAACTCCCATATTCAGGTTGTTTTAGGCTTAGCTGGCAATGTATATAAAGATCTTAATGAATGAAGTTGATTCAGTAAATAATCACACACAAAAATAGCTTCCTAGATAATACCTGTATTTTAAACTCTACGTTGAGAACACTTGTATTAAGAAGCTGTTACCAAAAAGTTGAGTCCTTATTTGAGTATCAGATGCTATCATTAGAATGGAAATTATTATTACTATAATATTAATATAGAACATTAAATTTTTCCAAGTAACGTATGAGTAAATGTGATCCACTCTTACATAGCTCTTATCACATTAAGAAATCACATTTGAATTATCAAAGGATGTGTATTAACATGTTTATTTCAATTTTAAAATAAAGTGAGACGTTCAAAACTTTCATTTAGCCAATTGGTTTGATGACAAGAACTACCTTTGCCTATTAGCTCATTTATTCCATATTTTCTATAAGTTGAAAGAGCTAAATATGCAGTTTTAAGATATTTATAAAAATAATTTAAAGCATGTGAAAAGGCAAACTAATTTTACCAATATAAATTGTAATTAGAAGTACTAAAATTAACATTTCAAAATCCTTTTTAGTTTATTGGTTTAAACAAAGTGACTTTAAGTAAAAAATTAATAAAAATTAACAGTCATTTGATAAGTTTGGTAAAGCCTTTTTAGTATAACTCCCAGAAACTGACAGACTGAATCATTAACTGAATAACAAACTATTTTGCAAGCCTGCTGTTTTCAATTCTTTGCTTTGAACAAATTGAAGGGAAATTTCAATGAAAAGTGAGCTAATATACAACTTAAAATAATTTTTGATGATAGAGTTCTATATTGTCACATAACGTGGACAGATATGAGAATTGAGTGAATCATTATAACAAAATCTCTATTCACATCTAGTCATTATCATGAACAAATTTCTTCAGCACTTGCATCTATAAAAAAAATAGAAACAATTCATGCTGAATTCTCAGTCTATTATAATATTCAAATATGGAATTAGGAACAAAATTTAAATAAAAACCAGTCTCATCCATCTCACTATGTGAATTTCTAGCAAAATTATATTTCTTATATTTAAGAATTTTAGTTAAAATTTGTATTTGTTATTTTAACCAACTGAGAATTAATAATGACTTAAATGAGTGGTCAGCTGATATATAATTTAAATAATTTTTTAAGGATAGTTTACTATCACTTAATAATTATCATAATTAAACTCAATCCATTAGAAAATTGTCAAAACTTTAAGCCTTACAGTCATTGAAAATTTTTAAATATTTAACAATATACATATTTTATTAAAACAGTATAATAAAGTGATTTTTTAAAGGTTTCTAGTGAAAAATGTATCACATGAAGATAAACTACCATGGAGGAAAGTTAAAAATTTTCTTTTCTTGTCAAGGAAAAACAAGAAAATTCCCAACTTCTAGAAATGAGTTCATTTTTTTATTTTTAAGGATAATGGAAGTTATCAAACTAATACACTCTTTAGATTCCACTGTATGAACTTCTAAAGGAGCTATAACAGTTTTCCTGTAAAATGTCAGTATTAATAGTATGCTAGACATTATACCATTTGTAACCATTTAAACACATAATGAAAATGTTAGGTGTCATCTTAAAAATGTGATGAAGTAAAAAGTTTTTAAAAGTTTTATTAGGAGACTGAGATAAACATATTTCAAGATCATTGTCTAAACTGCCATCTCTGCTACTACTTATAACATTAAACCTCCTTCACTCCTGACCCTCAGACTAAGAATATTCCCCCAATCCATAGTGATCTCATATTGAACTAAAGTGCACATTTTCTGAGTAGAGTCATGGAGACAGACTGTATATAACACCATGCTCTACAATCAGCCCTATAAACCAGGCCTTGCCTTTTGAGTAATTTCTTCCCTTCCCACCAACTGACCGCCAAGCAACCAGAAGGCATCTAGATTAAATCAGCATGGCTTAGTAGTAATGCCTACTAATATTTTATTTAATCACCACTTATAAATTTTTCTTTGTGAGACTATACATTTTGAGTTCCAACTTGGCATGTAAAGAATAAACATCCTTCCCCTCCTTTCCCTTCACAGCCCCATAATCTTAGTGGTAGTGAATATTATGTCAAAGGACAAAAAGCTACATATCCCTGAACACTAACAAAATGTTAACTTTCCATGTTGACATAGAACACTGGCTATCTAACTGAATCATTTCTCATCCATTCTGAAATAAGATAAAAAGGGCAAATAAGTTCTTTGGTCCAGAAACAAGGTTCATATTTATGAATCATGTGTTGCTTAAATCATTTAAGCAACAGGCTACCTATACATATTCTATCTTTAGAAATCTGGGATTTCTGGCATACAGATTTCTGAGGTTGTTAACACTGAGAGAAAGGCAAAGCATAAAGTTTAAAAACGAATTATCTTAAAATCGGAGAAATTAGTGGTGTCAAATCCTAAGCACACCTTAGAGTCTTCTGAGTAACTACATAAAAATAAACATTCCTGGACATCACCCTCAGATATTCTGATTCAGTCAGTCTAGAGTGAATAAAAAATGTGTAATTTTTTTTAAAAGCTCCCCATACAATTCTGATAAACCCAATCAAAGGACAAGCATTAGGGAACTCCTCAGATAAATCATCCCAGATCTGATACTTATAATTTGGGGCAAATTATTTAGTGCTATTATCTATATTAAAAATGCAGATAATTGAGCTGTTGAAGATGAAAGATTATGTTTTAACCAGTAGTGCAATCCCTGAGCACAGTGAAAGTAGATAGCAAATTCTAAATAAGTGTTGTTAAAATAAGTGGAATGATATTCCATGTTCATCGATTGAAAGAATTAATACTGTTAAAATGTCCACACTATCTAAAGCAATCGACAGATTCAGTGCAATCTCTATCAAAATTCCAATGGCATTTTTCACAGAAGCAGAATAAACAGTATAAAATTTGCATGGAACCACAAAAGACCCCAAATAACCAAAGCAATCTTGAGAAAAACAAATCTAGAGGCATCATGCTCCCTGATTTCAAACTGTATTATAAAGCTACAGCAATAAAAACAGTACGGTATTGGCATAAAAACAGACAAATCAATAAGTGGAAAAGAATAGAGAGCCCAGAAATAAACCCACACATATACAGTCATTTAATTTATGACAAAAGATTAAGAATATATAATGTGGAAAAGACAGTCTCTTCAATAAATGGTGTTAGGAAAACTGGACAGCAACATGCACAAGAATGAAAGTTGACCACTGCATTACACCATACAAAAAAAAATAATTAACTCAAAATAGATTAAAGACTCGAATGTAAGACCTGAAAGCATAAAACTAGAAGAAAACATAGCCAGTAAGGTACCTGACACTGAACTTTGCAAAGATTTTTGGATTTGCCACTAAAAGCACAATTAACAAAAGCAAAAATAAACAAGCGGATTATTGCATTAAACTACAAAACTCTGCACAGTGAAAGGAAAACATCAACAATATGAAAGGGCACCCTACCGAACAAAAAAAAATTGGGGAATCATATATTTGATAATAGGTGCATACCCAAATATTCATATAATTCATCCAAAGAAAGAAAAAAAGAACAATCTGATTAAAAAATAGGAAGAGGATCTGAATGGACACTTCTCCACTTCTCCAAAGAAGGCATACAAAGAAGACATACAGATGGCCAACAGGTCCATAAAAAGGTGCTCAACATCACTAACCATCATGGAAATGAAAATCAAAACTAAAATGAGATATCACTTCACACCTGCTAGAATGGCTATTATCAAAAAGATAATAAATAACAAGTGTTGGCAAGAATATGGAGAAAAGGGAACCCTTGAACACTGTTGGTAGGAATATAAATTAGTGCAGCTACTATGGAAAACAGTATAGAATTAACATATAATCCAGAAATTCCATTTCTGGGTATTACCTGAAGAAAACAAAACACTAACTTGAAAAGATACATGTGGCGCTTCCATGTTCACTGCAGCATTGTTTACAACAGCCGAGATAAGAAAACGACCTAAGTGTCCATCGAAGAATAGATAAAAAAAGATATGGTATACAGACAAGGAAATATTACAGTCATTAGAAAGAATAAAATCTTGCCATTTGAGATAAAATAAATGAAACTTGCTAAGTGAAATAAGTTGGACAGAAAGATAAACACGGTACAATCTCACTTATATGTGAAATCTAAAAAGACAAAAAAAAAGATTCAGAGAATAGATTTATGGTTTCCAGAGAAAGGGGATAAGGGAAATAGGTTAAAGGGGACAAAGGTACAAACATCCAGTTATAAAATAAATAAGTCACAGGGATGTAATGTATACCATGGCAACTATAGTTAATTTCAAATATTGCATATTTGGAAGTTCCTAAGAGAGTAATTCTTAAAGGTTCTCATCACAAGAGAAGAAATTATGTAACTATGTATGATAGTGAATAATAACTAGATTTACTGTGATGATAATTTTATAATATATACAAATATCAAATCATAATGTTG
Source organism: Macroglossus sobrinus (assembly GCA_004027375.1). Classification (NCBI taxonomy): domain Eukaryota; kingdom Metazoa; phylum Chordata; class Mammalia; order Chiroptera; family Pteropodidae; genus Macroglossus; species Macroglossus sobrinus. The sequence continues at coordinate 564,421 of PVKZ01000046.1, read as the reverse complement.
TATACCAGAAACTAATATGTTGTATGTCAATTATACCTCAATAAAAAAGGTAAAAATAAATTTGTTGCTCAAATACAAGTAAATTCAATATATTTGATGCTTTCTAATAAAGAATGTATGCATATTGTTTGGGAATTTAGAATTCATGGACTATATTTTAAATACATAGTATTAAGTTCTCAATCACAAAAAATTTCTCTGATGCTATCACCTGCCAATGCTTTTCGACAGCCACATAAGTGTGGCAATAAAAAGCCTAACGACTATAGTAGAATTAATTACAGTAGCTATAATATTTAAGAATGCTAAGAATGAAAATACACCTTTCATTTTTAATGAGGACCACTAGAAAACGATTCAATATATGCAATTCTGCTTTGAAGGTAGTTTTTCAAGAATATATCTTTTTTAACATTTTCAGAGGTACATGTGATATGCAACTTGAAAGCGTATATATTGATATTAATACTATTTTTATATAATATAGAATATTCTTTAATTTTTTATTTTTATTAACAATTCTAAATCACCTATACTAAGCATGTATTTGTTAACATGAAAATTCATACTATAGCCACTTGAAATGAATTTTGGGAATAATATTTAATGCAGAGAAAATCTGAAAAATTTATGGGTAAACCAGGAAATAGCTTTCTCACATCACTTTTCATATTTAACCCCTCTCACTACTTAGAAAGGTCTCAAGCCTAAATGGAGCCATGCTTTCATCCCCAAAGTGTCTATATATCTGGTATGATGAGGTAGTGATATGTTTATTCTGTTTTTTAATTGTATAAGATAAATGGTCAAGTCAAAATAAGGATGGCAAAGTTAAACCTCTTTCCCTTACATAGCCTATAGAGCATAATCATTTATAAACATAAGTATATACAAAGGAAAACATACAAACTATATACAAAGAAATTGAGAAATTAAAATATATTCATACAAGTAAACAAAATTATTTCTTTCAGCTTATTCTCTTCTATTAATTTTAAAACAATGTTAGGAGAAAATGGCAATATCTTTTATCAATACAGGAGGACCAACAATCATACTCAATCACTACATAAAAAGAGACAAAAGAAGAAGAAATCTTGCCCCTTCATCATTCAGCCTACAAGTACTAACTAAGCACCCAGTATACGAAAGCATAGAGTAGGAGCCATTGTCTGTTATGGTTAGTCATTTATATATTTTTATTGGTTCATGTCCAGAACCTGCTGATTGTTAAAAAATTAGAGTATCGACTGTGTAAGTATCTCCTACCCCTTAGTAATTGAGTTAAATGCTTATATATAACAACATACATAAGATAATGAGACAAGGATTGATAAAGCCTATTAGAGTTTATGAAGAAAGAAATATCTAGGCTGAACTTGTAAATATATTAAAAAGCACAGACGCATTGAAGAGGAATGTGTCACTCTAAAAGGGAAGAATTAAATTTCCAAAATCATATTGGAAGTGGAGACATTAATACTGACTCTACAGAAATAAAAAGGATCATGAGAGTAATGTCTACAATTGTATGCCAACAAAATGGAAAACCAGATTAAACTGGACAAATTCCTAGAAACATACCTACCAATAAGAAGAAACCATGAAGAAATAGAAAATCTGAATAGCTCTATAACTAGTAAAAAAAAATGAATCAATAACCAAAAATATCACAAATAAAAGGCCTGGATAGAATTCACTGCTGAATTCTATCAAATATTTTTTTAAAAACTATTATCTATTCCTTCTAAACTTTTACAGAAAATTAAAGAGGTGAGAATACTTTTTCATTCTATGAGGCAGCATTAACCTGATGCCAAAGCCAGACAAAGACATTACGAGAAAACTACAGACCAATATCTCTCATGAACACTGAAGAAAAAAATCAACAAAAAAACTGAATTTGGCAGCATATTAAAAGGACTATACAGTGAGGTTTATTCCTAGAATGAAGGATGGTTCAACATATGAAAATCAATCAATATAATAAACCATATTAGCAGAATGAAGGGGGAAAAAAATCACATGATCATCTGAATTGATGCCAAAAAAAGTATTTGACAAAATTCAACACTTTTTCTTGATTAAAAAAACACTCAACAAACAAGAAATAGAAGAAAATTATCTCCACATAACAAAGCCATATGTGAAAAACTCACAGTGAAAGACTGAAAGGTTCTCCTCAAAGCTTTACAAGGAACAAGATAAGCCTAATATCTAGACTGGATTTGTAAATGTGTAAAAAGGCACAGAGGCCTTTTATTCAACAGATAACCAGAATTTCTATCCAGCGCAATTAGGCAAAAAAGAAAGAAAAAAGCATCCAAATTAGTGAGAAAAAGGTCAAATTATCTCTGTTCACATATGATGTGATCTTTCATGTAGCAAACTCTAAAGATTTCGCCAAAAAAAAAAAATACTGTTTTAACTAATACATGAATTCAGCAAAGTGGCAAGATACCAAGTCAACACTTTAAAATCAGGTGCATTTCTATTCACTAACAGTGAACAATTTGAAAAGAAAATTACAAAATGAATTCCATTTACACTAGCATCAAAAAGAATATAATACTTAAGAATTAATATAACCAATGAAGTGAAAGATTTGTATAATAAAAACTACAAAACACTGCCAAAGGAAATTAAATATATAAATAAATGAAAACACATCCCATGTTCCTGAACTAGAAGACTTAATGTTATTAATATGTTAAACTTTTCCCATAAATTGAAGAGGAAAAAACACTTCTAAATTTATTTTTCAAGGCTACCATTACCTTGACATCAAAGCCAGAAAAACACTACAAGATAAGAAAACAATAGAAATCTCAATACTACCTGAAGAGAGTTACAGATTAAATGCAATCCCTAACAAAAATCCTAATAAGATTTTCCACAGAATTACAAAAGCCCATCCTAAAATTCATGTGGTATCCTTAAGGGACTCTGAACAGCCAAGACAACCTTGGGGAAAATAAAACTGGAGGACTAACAACACTTCCTGATTTCAAATCGTACTAAAAAGCTACAGTAGTCAAACAAGGTAACACTGGCAAAAAGACAGTGTTATTCACAATAGCTACAACATGGACACACCCCAAAGGTCTATCAATGGATGAATGGATAAGCAAAATGAGGTGTATACATACAAAGGAATATTACACAACCTTGAAAAGGATGGAAATTCTGACATATGCTACAACATAGATAAATCTTGACAACATTATGCTAAGGGGAAAAAGCCAGTCACCAAAAGATAAATACTGTATGTTTCTACTTATATGAAGTACTTAGAATAGTTAAATCACAGAGAAAGAAAATAGAATTGTGGTTGCCAGGGGCTAGGAATAGGAAATTACTGTTTAATAGATACAGAGTTTCAGTTTTACAAGACAAAAATGTTATGGAGATGGACGATGATGTGGCTGCACATTATTAATATATTCAATACAACTGACTATACATTTAAAAATGGTTAAGAGTGTAAATTTTATGTTTGTGTACTTTGCCACAATAAAAAAATATATTTTAAGAGGAACAGAACATATAAAGATCCCTAAGATAAATGTTCTCATATGCTATGGTAACCAAATCCCAGTAGCAATTATTAGCTTTCTCTTTACTCTGTCTTCTCCCCAAACAAATACATTTAATCATGTCAGCAGTTCTTGGATTTTCATGGACTCCATCTGGATCTTGTACGGGCTACTTTCAGTGCATTCCTAGTGATTGTTATGTAACCTTTAATTGGCCATTTCCCTGCCTTTTCATCATCACAACGAATTTTCATACTATACTATACGGTTGAAACTAGCTCAGTTGGTCTGTCTTCAACTAAATAAGCATACTCTTAATCTCAAGCAGCACAGTGTGCAGGCATTTTTTTAAAGCACACAAACAACTCAGCAAATTCTCTTATGCTAAATGCCTAAAAATAAGTTCCAAACAAAAGTTAAACCAGCTACCAATACACATTCCACATACCAGACATAAGTCCCTGAAGAATCACTACCTATTAGCTGAAAGCCCAAGTCAACTATATGGATGGCTAGAGCCAATGCAGAGTTATTCTCAGAGATCCAATCTGGTCCGCTACCAGGTTGATTACACTCTGGTGGGCCTTCAAATGGTTTAGATACAGAGAGTCTGTTGCAATGAAGCACTGGAGGGCTCCATAGAGTACACCTTTCTCATCTATAGCCATTTTAATCTACTTCTACCATCCAATATAATAAGAACACCCCTCAAAAGTGTTTATGGAACAAACCTAAGATACATGATTATGGCACCTAAAGACCTAGTCTGCAGTATAAAAAAAAAAAAAAATAGACTCTGAACTAGTAAGCACTCTGTTAGACTTAAACAAAACACTCTATTTTCTACCTGGAGACAATTAGTCCCTGAAACACAAATAAAAAAATCTCTTGGAATGCACACTGAGAAGTGAAGAATGCATAATAAAGACATGATTGTCACAATATCTAACTAAGCTGTTCACTTTTAATTTCTAATTTTTCATAATACTAAATGGATCAATAATTGGAAAACTGATGTTAATAGAGGAAGATTCACCTGGACTGATGCAGTTTTACCTAAACTCATTTGATATGCAAGACAATGTTTTAAATTTTAAATAATATTGAAGCTTAAATCAAAATGACTGAAATTTAAAATCTTTCCATTTCCATACCACCAAACCAGTATTACAAGAAATATTTAAGGAATTTATTTAAGAAGAAAAAGAAAAACTTAAAAATATGAATAATAAATGGCAATAACTACATATCTATCAACTATTACCTTAAATATAAATGGATTAAATGCTCCAATCAAAAGATAGGGTTGCTGAATGAATAGGAAAATAAGACCCTTACATACAGAACAGGGAGGACAAATAGAAATGAATATCAAAGATGGTAGTAGACCTAAACATGTAAATGATTACATTAAATGTTAATATACTAATTAAAATCAAAGACTGCCAGAAGGATATGAAAAGCAAAACCCAACTTAAAGTTATTTATTAAAAATTCGTTATTAACATAAGACCTATGGGGTACTTGTTTACTTGTTTTATCAACTACTGAAGGAGGGGTGTTAAAGTCTCCTAATATTCATTGTGGGTTTGTCTACTTTTCTCCTTAAAAATTTCAATAAAGACAAAAACAGGTCGAAAGAAAAAGGATGGCAAAAGATTTACCATGAAAACACTAAACATCGGAAGGCTGTTGTGGCTATAGTAATCTCAAACAAAACAGATATCAAATTTAAGAATGTTACTAAACATAAAGAAAAGCATTTCATAATAATAAAAAGGTCAAATTGTTAAGAAAACATAGCAATGCTGAATGTGAGTGACTTAATAATAAAGGTCTCAAACAGTTGAAGCCAAATTAAAATTATTACAGAGAAAAGTAAGCAAATCCAGAGTTAGGAGATTTGAACACCTCTCTCAACAGCTTATAAAACAAGTTGACAGAAAAAATTAGTAAAAATTTAGAAGTCTTGAACCACACCATTAATCAACTTTATCTAATTGATATGTATGAAACAATACGTTTGACAACATTAGAAATTATTCCTCTCCATTGCACATGGAATATTCACCAAGAAAGACCACATTTTGTCTCAAAAAAATTTCAAAGAATCAGTCTCAAACAGATTGTTCTCTGACTGCAATGACATTAAATTAGACATCAATAGGATATCTAAACCAATGCCCAAATATTTTAAATTAAAGTAACACATTTTAAAATAATCTATAGATCAAATTAAAAAATCAACAAGGGAAACTTTCAAACAGTTAAAGCTTATGACAAAATATAAGCACATATATCAAAAATTTACATGCTAAAGCAGTTCTTAGTGGGAAATTTATAGTTTCAAATGCCTGTGTTAGAACAGCATAAAATCAGTATGGTATGTTTCCACTTTAAGATGCCAGAAAAAGAAACCCAAAGTAAGTAGGAAGAAAATAACGAAGAATAGAAAACAACTGTATAAAGAGTAAAGCAATTTTTCAAAAATAATTAAACCAAAATTGATTCACCCCTACAAGACTGATTTGTGGAGATAGAAAGAAACAGAGACAGACAAAACACAAATTATTTCAACATTAATGATTAATAAGTAGGTATGATAAACAGCTTAAGGAAAATAAATTCAACTTCCCACAGAGAACTCTAGACTTAGTTGATTCCATTGGCGAATTCTATCATATACATAAGGGAAAATAATACAAATTCTTTCCAAAACATAAAGAAAGAATAAAACCATTCATTTTGTCAGCATAACCTTAAAACCAAATCAGAAAAGAATATAGAATAGAAAATAACAGACCAATATATTTTATGAACATAGATGGAAAAATCCTTAAAGTACTAGCAAATCAAGTTCAGAAATATATACATGTATCTTTAGAGTATTATATCATAACCAAGTGTGTTTTATCCTGAAGATGCAAAGCTGCTTAGGAAAATCAAAGATTTTGATTTACCACACAATAAATTAAAAGAGAAAAATCATATGATGATATCAATAAATGAAAAAAAAACAATAAAGGCAACATTAATAAGAAAAATCTTTTACGATTTCTTTTTGTTGTCCTCTTTGGTCTCTATATGAATTTTACATCAAGTTAAAAAATCATCTGCCTTTTTATCTCCATATCCGATCTCTAATTTAACCACTTCCTCCATTAAGTGGCCAAATCACTGCAACTAACATGTCTCTCAGCGACTCTCCTTAGAATTAGAGCTGACCAAAAACAGCAAAGGACAAGAAAGTGTTAGTTGATTTATAACTCCTAAAGATCAAGAAGTAGAAAATTAGTATATCAAGAAATCTCTAAACAATATTGAGATAAATCTGCAACAGAGAGAGAAAACATGGGAGCAGTGGAGAAAACTTGAAAGCAATTACACAACTGGAAAGTCTTTTAAAATACAACAAAAAGACAAGTTAATAGATTATTTTAATTATATAAGTGAATATATTTTTGTTTCAGATTATTCTGAAGGCTGTCACTAACCCAACTAAATGAGAAAAATAAATAAGAAAGGAGGAAGTAAATTATTGTGTTCAAGCCATACTATTTCATACCATTAAAACACAAAAGAAACAACTGAAAAAACTCTGATAAACAATGTAATTTAGAAAACTGGCTGTGTACAATATTCATGTATAAAAATTAATATATTCCTATATAAAAGCTGCAAAGTAATAGAATATTTCATTTATAATTTTAATATAAATGGTTGAGAAATATGCAAACTTAATATAATAATGATACTGGGAAATATAAAGGAAGATGAATTAATCAAAAAACATTCTAATTTTGAATATGAAAATGTAATATAAAAATGACAATTCTTCATAAATTTACCCATAATTAAATGTGATCCTAGTAAAAAAAAATGCCTATATGATTTATTTGAGAATAAACAAATTGATTCTAAAATATAGATGGAAAATAAACAAGCAAATATCGCAAAGAGATTGTCTTTGCAACTTTGAGTAGGCAAAGATACCTCAGGCTACAGAAAGCATTAACTATAAAAGTTAACAAATTGGACTTCATCAAAATTAAAATTCTCTGTTGTCCAAATACACCATTAAGAAATGAAAAGGCAAGCAACAGATTGAGAGAAAATATTCTTAATACATATATTTGATACTTTAAATCACAATATGTATAAGGAGAACTGAAAATTAATAATAAAAATGAAAATAAAATTATAAAATCGGCAAACATTTAAGCAGACATTTCACAAGAGAATATGATTGGGCAAGGGAGAATAATAATGCCCAGCAACACTAGTCATTAGGGAAATGAAAATAAAAACCAAACCACTTCACAATCTCCAGAATAAGTTACACGAACAGACCGACAACAAATGCCAGTGAGGCTGTGGAACAACCAGAACTTTCATATATCACTGATGGAAATGTAAATTGCACATGAACTTTAGAAAATGTTTTGTAATAAAAGTTAAACATATACCTAACTTATTGTCTCAGCAATTCTACTCCTATGTATTTACTTAAGAGAAATAAAAATATATACCTACAAAAAGACCTGTAACCCAAATGTTTATAGCAGTTTTTTTATTACAGCCAACTTTATTTCATATTGTTACCCATTTATCATAATGTTATTTATTGAGTGATCTATTTTTTATCCACTAATGTGCATAGCTATTTTTCCTCACATATGGAATTCTCATAAGCATTATGGTCCATTTCTGGCCTCTTTAATTTGTGTGTTGATTTTTCAACTTGTGAGCCACTAGCAAGTACTACATAGCTTAATGACTATACCTTTTTATGTTACTAGTACCTTGTAGCACTGGTCAGTGGCATATTAGGGAGTGGTGGTAAGAGGGGGCCACTCTGACTACAGGGAATATGGCAGGGCATATTGTCTGTAAAGAACACTAAAACACACACACACACACACACATACACACACACGCACATGCACCTAAAAGTTGGCTTGCTTATTATTATCTCCATATGCAAGCAATTCTAAACCATTTGGTGATAAAGTCCTCCTCCCCATGGGATGGATTAAATTAAATCCCTACCCCTTCCTCCATTGTTATACCACTGGAGCTAGCTTCTTTACATTGCTCTTCTTTTCTTTTCAAATATTTCTTAGCTCTTCTTTATTTCCTTTTTAAAAAATTGAAGTGTAACATACAATAAAATGAACGATATTTCAGTTTCATTAGTTTTGAAAAATATGTATACTTCCATGTAATCATCATCCTCAAGTTATGTATTATTCTCATCATCCTAGAAGTTCATTCATGCTCTTTCCCTATCAATTCTTTACCCCCATTTCCCCAGAGGCAATCACCCTTCTGACTTCTGTATCATAGATAGTTTTGCATGTTCTTGAACTTCCTATAAATAGGATAATACAGTATGTTTCATAAATTCTGAATAAGTCAAAATCTTAAATATTTAAAATATTGAATATTGCCTCACCCCACCCCACCTTACCCTAAAAAAAAAAAAGCCACAACAGAATGTGAGAGATTTTGTTTTTTGGAATCTTGGAGTAAAGATTTTACTACATGTAATATAAAATCCAGATGTTATAAAGACTGATAAATTTGACTACAAGGCAGTTAAACATGTCTATGTATTAATAAACAAAGTAAAAAATACTGGGATATTTGCAGTATGTGTCATAAAAATTATATCCTTTAACATATTAAGGACTCATATTAAATTTAAAAAAACTCACTAAGACAAATGAGCAAAGAATAGTATATAATACAAAAATTCAAGTCCTTACTATCATGATAAGAAAAAATATAAAATTAGAACTAAAGTATCCCTTTACTAAAAGAATAGGTAATAGTTGATTAAAGAAAATTTATGAACCAGTCACTTGTAGTGAACACCTTATTAGTTACAAAGATCCATTATGTGAACATCTTAGACTAAAATCAAAAATATCGATTCAATTAGGATTTCTTATACCCTACTTCCATCATGGATTTCATTCTACTTGACACTTATCTAACAAAAAAGAAAACAGCTTTCAGATGTAGTAAAGAATCTGTCTTTATCTTTAAAAAGAGAAACCCCATCTCTCCATTTGTAAATACATTTGAAACAACATTTGAAAATAAATGCAAGAAGTCCTAAAATAGTTAAATAGTTAGTATGGTTCATAAATAGTACTTGTTTATCATTTAAGGCATACATTACTTTGAAGTAAACTTGCTAGATAAACTTTCTAAATGGTCATGTGAAAAAAGTAAATGTGCAAAATTATCATACACTTTGAAAAGAAAGTGGAACTATGGTGATTTTTTTCTTCTTCTGCCTTATTCTATCCCCTATGTTCACCAGCCCTATATTTAAAGACATAATGAAACTTCTGGTGTTTGATAAAGCATCTTGCATCAATATGAGTATATATTGATAAAAATACTTTGGTGATTTCAGAACTTATGCACAATGTAGAGCTTTGAAAGCATGAACAGTACAAAGAAAAATAATCACAAATAGCTTCTAAACATAAAAAGATATTCAACATCACTTATAGTAAGATAAATGCAAATTAAAATTATAACAAGATTGTTAAGATTAAAATTTGGATACATTATGTTGTCAAGAATGTGAGAACAAGTCTCTCACACGTTGGTGAAAATATAAATTAATAAAACTTTTAGAGAGGGAAATTTGGCATACTGATGAGAATTTAAAATGTTCTGCAATTCCACTTCAAGGAATTTATCCTATAGGTACTGTCACATATGCAATGTGACATATGTACAAAAACATGTCTATAATAGTAAAAGACTCGATTTAATCTGGTGAAATAAATTGTGGCATATCCATATAAAGTAACCGTAAATTCATTAAGATAAATGTGATAATTCTATACATATCAACAGAAAATTTTCCAAGATGTACTTATAAGAGATAAATTTAAATGCAGAATGTTTGTGTAAAAATTGGCTGACTATGGGGAAAAGAACTGAAAGACAGGAAAACTAGAGGATTAAGGGCCAGCAAAGGAAAAGAAACTTAGTTTTCACGATACATATTTATTTATCTTTTGAATTTTAAATTATGCCCCTATATCACTTATGCAAATATATAATAATCTTTAAAAGAAGCATGAACATTTTGCAGATACTACAATGGCAATGATGAATTTACATGCTAGAGAGACATAGAAGTCGGAGGATAGGATGGGATTAGAGGAAAGAGTTAAGGGAACTGAAAGTACCATTTGAGTAGAAAGGCTTAAAAGTAGATACTACTATAAAAGAAGAAGAAAATGGAGAGAAGGATCATGAAAATAAGACATGTTTATTCAGCCAGAGATGAAAATTTATACACAAACAAACCTAGCCCCTAATGAGTTCTCTCCTGGCTGTCCTGATCAGGACAAAGTCTAGGAGAAACCAAACGGAATCAACAGGGGAATAATAAATACATTCTTGCACATTTACTCCAAATATGCAAATATTCAGGTGAATGGTTTTAAAATAAAAATTTTTCACTAAACTTAGAATGTACAATATATTCAAACATTCAGCAACTCCTCTCTGTTTTTTAATTTACTCAAAATTCTTTCTGCCTTCTTGATGTATTTTTTTCTATATTCTTGGTGAATGGTATGCTGTTTAAATACTTTTATATTGCTGATGAAAAACTCTGGATGCTTGTATAGTTCTCCTACCAAACAATGTAAGAATTCTGGTATGTGTCAGGCTTACAACAAAAGAGGCAGGATGGTGGTAGTAGTATTTAAACTTGTGATTTTATTATAAGAGCTGGTCCTGACAGTGTTATTATATTCAGTTTCTAGAACAATTTTATTAAGGTCATATACATGTTATTGTATGACTAAATAAAAATGGAAACGAAAATAAATTAATCTACTACTGTTAAGACAGCATTTACAGGAATGCAGCTCTCCACTGCTATTGCCCAGATGAAAGGAGACAAAGATACTTTAACTTAAAAAAATACTTTTAAATATATGCTAAATTGCAACTCCATATGAGAATATATGAAGGGCAGATAAATACTTAAGGTACAGAAGTCTGAATAATGTACTGAAGTCAGAAAAGGCATCAGATTGCAGTGAAAACAAAGAACACATTGCTCTGAAAATCACAGCTGAAGCTGTAACCCAACAGAGAATCTTTATGTTTCTGAAATGTGAAAAACACTACAAGACATTTATTATCCTTCCACACCCCTTCATTTCAATAACATTATCATTAGTAACATTATTTTTTATAATAAAGGTTAATCACCTATCAATAATGAGTGAAATTTTTATTTATTATTCTGTCAAGAGATACTTAATAAGAGAACGAATAACTATTGTAAAAAGGGAAAGAGGAATAATTTAAGATCCTCATTAGTCTCTATATAAACAAATAATATTGTATCTAGACAGTGAAATGAGCATCATTTTGTTCCCCAAACCATAATTTCGCTATGCTCTCACTAGACAAGAGTGGGTCAGTAAGTATTAAAAGATGAACAGTTAAATATATGTTCTATCCTATGGCAAATAATTTAACATGGAAGTTTAATTTACTTATTTATTCCACACATTCTAAAAAGTTCAACAAATTCAGATTAATTTACTATTTGCTATCTAAGGTAATTTATATATAACATATGAGCAGATTTAGTAAGTGATCCTAATTCTTCAGACATTGATAGAGGCAAAAGTAGATAGACGAGTATGTGGGCAATGATCAAAATGCACTTCTTTACTCCACTTTTATATTTCTGAAGAACAGAAATACAGATGTTTCTAGATGTTTGTAAGGTTTTCCTAGTGCACACTGCATCTCCTCTAATGTTTCCATTAGGTTTGCTTTTGGCTATAAGCAATAGAGAATCTGACTACTGGTAGCAGAAACAAATTGGGGTGGGTATTTTTCTGAAAGGTGTCCGATGGTGTTGGATCAATTGCTCAACAATGTCATGACTAAGGATTCAAATACTCTTGGCTTTTACCTCATCTTTACAAATGGCCTAGAAAGCTTAAGACATCATTTTTGCTTTAAAAAGTAGTTCCAGCTACATCTTTCTTTTTTATCATGATTTTGAAAAGCCCTCATACATTTTCTAACATCTCATTTGCTAGAACTGTCACAAAGTCATTCCCAGTTGCAAAGAAAGCTAAAACATTTGATGTTTCAAGTCCCTCTACTGGAGATTGCAAGAGAGAAATTGAAAAATATCTGTTAGAACAGCCCTTGAACAGAGTCTGGAACAGTCAGTCTACTCTCTCAACTACTCAACATTCTGTGCATCATACTGCTAGTTATTATAAGTGCCTGTACTGCCTTTGGGGTTAAATAGTCATAGATAGAATGTTTGCTATCTGAGTTTGAGGTTTCATTAGACACCACCCACAAATGGTTATTTCAATTTAAATTTAAATTTAATAAAATTAAAATTCAATTCCTCAGTCACTCAAGCCACATTTCAAGTGTTCAATAGCCACATATGACTCAAGCCTACTGTATTGAATGGTGAAGATATAAAACATTTTCATCATTGCTGAAAGTACTATTGAACAGTACTGCATAAAGAGTATCATAAAAAGACTTGTTGAATTTTATTTGCAATGTTCCAAATCCACACAAAATTAGTATATCTTTATCAGTTAGTCAATCCTTAGTTTAAAATACAGACTATTACATCACAAAATCTCATCAGTATGTGAAAACCATAGCTGAGTTAGCATTAAGTATCTAATATCTGAAATAGTTGTCAGAATTCATTGTAAAAACTGCAGAGAATAATCAAATTATTATGTATCCTGCATTAACTCTGGATACAAAGGTAGCCTTAGAGAGTCTAAAATCTTTGAATTGCCTGAATTGCACTACTTGAGAATCAGCTAATAGGCTGGCTGGCAGAACGCTGGTGGAACTCTTAGAGAATCTGCTCTGGATTGAGGATCATGCTCAGTCTAAGACATGTATACAGAAATTGACCTGTAGATCTTCAAAGCTGGCTTGAAAGTTTGGTAGAATTCCTATAGGTTAAAAAAATAAAAACCTTGCCAACCATGAAGATAGTAGCAGTATCTTTTCTTTTACTCAGAGATTTCATTCTAAAACCACATCAATATTTGCCACCACCTGCATAATCCCAACCTAGTAACTGAAGACTGTAGAGAATAAAAAAGCTCCAAATGACAAAAAACAGGGCACTATTTAGAAGATCTCAGCTAAATGATGTCCTCTTTGGATTTTATGCCAATTGGAATTTGGAAAATCTGAAAAGGGCTCAAACTTTACCTTGACTCATCAAAAAAAAATCAGAATAGAAAGTATTTATCTATGTTTGAAGGAAGTCATCAGTCTCCAGAGCAGATTCAAATCCAAATCAGAGCTGATATTAATGGCTACAGTCAAATCTTTTATACCTAAGTATTTTTAAATTATACTTATATCTAATATTTTATATAAAATGAAAGACTTACCAATTTCTAAAATGCATTAATAAAAATAGAACTCAGAAGTTTCTTTTAAAATCTCTGATGAGTACATTGATGAGTTTAGGAAAACATTATAAAAGAAATTCTTATCACAATTCTCCTTAAAAAAAAAAAACACCTAAATTCTAAAGAGGCAAATCTCTTCAAGAATCAAAGTAATCAATTTCTCATCTATAATACGTTTTTCAGTAAAATCAGATTAGCATGCTTAAAATATATCTTAAAGTATAGCAATTATCATGCACTACAACTGTAACAAAACACTTAGAAATATATAAATTAACTACAGCTATAAAACTAAACTAGCAATAACAATAATAAGAAAAAAAAATAATATTAGACAGAAAAAAAGACTCTAACCACTTTATCCTCCTGGTGTGAATATCCACGAAAGCAAGTCAGAAAGGACAGAAAAGACAAAACAAAAAAAAGAAATAATTAATTCCATTCTTAAAGCAAATAAAAGTTTTTAAAAGTTTGTTAGTGAAATAAAAATTCTGAAAACATCTAATTACATTTTGACTGAAATCTAACATTTTAAGAGGAAAACTTTTTCCATAACTTTTCAGTAAGAACATGCTAGACTACATTAAGTAAATTAGAATAATTTCTATAAATGCAATTAAATACCCAAACATAAGGAAAAGGAGAATGTTCTTTCCACAAATAAAATCTTAATTAAATATTAAATTCAAGTAAATCAGAGAAACTAAAAAATGTCAAGGAAAAAAGGTTTTATGTACAAAGATGGTAAAACACAGCCTCACTGTTTATCTTTAATTTCATCATATACTAGTAAAAGTAGGCAAAATGTAATTTTATAGAAATTATGCACATTGCTTCTAAAAGTCATCTATGTGCTGTTAAGTTTTCTAAACTTTATAACTAAAAAGAAAAAATTAGAAAAAGTCATTAAAGATAAAATATTACTAAAATTGATAATGTTGGGTTAATTTCCCAATATTATAAATGTGAAAAATAAAATGAATATTATTAATATGAAAAATAAAATGATAATAAAACACGATTTGATCAAGAGAACACATTTAGATATAATAAAATTAAACTTACTTCTGTATTTCTCTTTACTTAAATATAAATAATAATATAGTAAAAGTGATAATATAATAAGAATGACCTGATATATTACAAGAACTTATATAATTAAAAATCAAAATTATGTGTTTTGAGGTATCACTTTTTCTAAAATATTAAACTTACTTCTGTATTTCTCTTTACTTAAATATAAATAATAATATAGTAAAAGTGATAATATAATAAGAATGACCTGATATATTACAAGAACTTATATAATTAAAAATCAAAATTATGTGTTTTGAGGTATCACTTTTTCTAAAATATAGGTGGCAATATAACACTTGTGACTAAGAGGAAAAATTCTGCCATCAGAAATACCTATCTTAAAATTCCACCTTTTAAAATAACAAGCCTAGCTATATATCTTGTACAATTTCCTTAAGCTCTCTAAGCCTTTACTTCCATATCTGCACAATACAAAATTAATATTTTTTGAGAATTAAATAATATAGCATGAAAAGCTCTCAGCATAATATCTGGCATATAGTTCTGTATCTGATATACTAGCCTATTAAAACAGGATATTGCATTTAATACAAAGGACCACAGACTTCGCATTGATGTGTTCTTGACTGCTTTATTATAAATGTTAAAACCAAACATCATATAGAAGCTATTGTACAATCAAGGACAACTATTTATTGCTAACCATTTAGTCCAACAAAAATAATTTTCAAAGCTCTATTATACATATATCAAGCACTATACTAGATGTCTCAGTTGTAAAAAGATAAGTAAGACAGTTTCTGCCCTCAAGGAACTAAATGTAATGAGAGAGAAGTAAATCACTGCAGAACAAAGAGATGTTTTGAAAGCAAGAGAATAACAAAGCACTATGGAAATGCAAATAAAAGGAAATAGCAGGAACTGGAGAAAGGATTAAGATGTTCCTGAGAGGTAAGCTTTAAAGAGTAATGAAAAGAAGGTCAGCAAGATCAGTGAGTGAGAACATTTTATGCAAAGAATATGGCATATGCAAAAAACACAGATAGGACTGACATTTGGAACACAAGTAGTTTGGAATATAAATATGTTAGAACTAAAGTCTTCATGGTTAACTCTATTACTATCTGGCAAAGTCTCAGAAGCATAACGCTTTCCCAAGGTAACTCATATTGCAGATTTTTTTTAATTAAAAAAATAAACTAAAGTCATAACTAATTAACTTGCTAATAGTTAATCCCTCTTAATAAATAAAACAAGTTCAATTTTAGCTATAACATATACATGAAAAACTTAGCTATAAAATATACATGAAATATTACTGCCATTATAACTTTATCTCTCAATGGAAGAAAAAGATAAACATAAAACCAATAATATGATTTATAAATAAGGCATAAATTATTACCTACCATTTATTCAGTGTTCACTATGCTACAATGTGCAAACTGACTGGAAGAAGACAAGTCTGGATGAGGAGGGAGAACAACTAGGAATTGTTGCAATATTCTGGGTAAGAAACAAATATGAGAGTGCTGTGAACACAGACTGATTTAGGAGATATGAAAAGTAAGGCCCCTTAAGACTTGACAGAAGAGGAAGAAGTGGAGAAATGCTTCCAGAATCTGGCTTGGTCAACTGAGAGGAAAAGAGGACAATTTCTTGGTGGGGGAAAAGAAGAGAAACATGAGAAGCAAATTTAGGAAAAATAATGAATTAAGGTAAAGATGAGGTAAATTTGAGATGCCAATTAACACATCCAAGCAGAGATCTTCAGTAGGCAGCTATATAGGTGGATCTGGAGCTCAACAATCATCCAGCTAGTGAAACTGTATCTGTAAGTCATCATCATATGTTTAGTATTTGAAGGCATAATGGTGAATAAAATCTCCCAAGGAAATTGTTAAAGGAAAAAGAAAGAATGAGAATTATGACTCAAATCAAAATGGTTCACTTTGAACTGACAAGGCTTCAGAAGAAAATAATTTCAAAACAAAAGGACTGAATACTTTTCTTATCAGATTTTAGTAATATAATTAAGTTAGAAGTTTCATTGTATTTATAAGTTATATTAATCTCATTAGTAATCAAATTGGACTTGAGTTGTTTGAAAATCAAAGATACTGTATAAATACAAAATATCATCAAGGACCTTAAGACAAAGATTGATTTAAATCTCATGTAAATATAAATAATAACCTACTGTGGAAGAATATTTTTATTTTAAACATATGGATAATCTGGATTTTAAATTCACTTTCTTTAAAAGTGAATTTCAACCTAAATCATCTGGATATTTCCCTCAGTTTTACATTTAGTCTGTGTAAAAAATAAATGAATATAAAAAACTAAATGGTTCAATTCAAAGATTAAAAATTAAAATCGTTTTATATGTTTTACATATATTCATTATGGCAGACTCAGTTTACATATGCAATAAGAAATGCACTAACCCATGATACAAATATGATTATCTACCTGAAGAAAACATACGTGAGAGCATCTCACATAATACCTGACATATACAGTAGGTAAGAAGAAATCTAATAGCATAAATCTAATAATGAAACACTTCTATAGTATTCAGTGTGCACCAAGTACATTTCCAAGTGTTTCACAAATATTAATTTATTTTATCTTCACCAATAACTTTTGTGATAGGTACTATTATTATTTTTATTTACAGATGAAGAAACTGAGGCAGAGAGATTGAGCATCTTGAGCAAGTCGCATAGCTGCTAAGTGGTAAAGATGGAATTCAAACTTAGTGTCACTTCAGAACTTGTGCTGATATGGCTTCAGCACAAATTTACATGGTGAAAATGTATTCCTTCATGCTCAGTTTGTAACATTATTTTGCCTCTTTCCACAATGCTAAAATTCATCAGGAGGTATAAAATGTCCTAAAGTTCTGCAAGTTAGACTGACTCTCATAGTCACTACGTTATCCTGCACAATTAGCAAGGCTAATGACATCATGAGGGGAAACAATTTTCTCTTTCTTTCTGAATTTTACAACTGTTCTCTTATAATATTCTCACACTTTCTAGATTATTCAGTTTACAGGTTTGAAATTGAGGGTCCATCCCACCTGATAAAATCACTTCCTTAATGTTGGGCCTGTAAATTATATAATTCTGATAAGTTTTCCTCCTTTATCTATTCCTCAAATTCCTATAAATACAGTTTTCTAAAAACAGTGGTACCCTCAACACTTCCATGTTATATAGTAACATAAGAGAATTAACAAGGCTTTTTAAAAAAATTATTTAAGCAGTAGAACATTTGGCTATATGAATATACTTTTCAGGTACTTCAAGAATTGCATGCATGAGTAGTCAATCTAGTATTAATTTTAAAATCATAAAACGTTAAACCCAGAAGAAACCTTAAAAATCGGTTAGACTGATGCTTTCATTTTACAGATTTTAACATAGAAGCACTAATACATAAAGTGACACATCAAACAAAAGTAATACCAGGGCAGGAACAAAACCTGGTACTCCTAATTTTCTCAATATAGGCCACTCTCTTTCTGGAGAATGTCAAATTTTTCCCAGTACACTGGCATGTGTAATTCTATAAAGTCTAAAAGAAAATTCATATGTGATATGATATTGCATATTGCACTAGCACACTAGCACAGACTTACAGGTAATCACAGTGACTTGAAATTTTTTAAAAAAAAGAACTGCCTAGAGGATTGCAAAATACTCTAATCATTATTTTATCTCTTAGTGTACAACTTAAATACTAATTATTAAAACCACTCATATAAATGATACTTAAGTATTCATGATTCTTATACAAGGTCATGTTAATATTATTCCATACTTACCATATAATATACGGAATGCACATATACCAATATATTTTAAAAGTTTTTCTTAAGACTCACTTTCTTTTATGATCATTATGTTATAATTCACTCTGCTTCAAATCTGATAATTTATTATAAAAAAATCATATCACATTTATAAATTAAACAATTCAATTCTGAAAATTTTACATTTATTTGTTCAAAATCAGATGAACTGTTAAGCAGATAGTAATCTATTTTTTGCACTAAAAGTAAAAGAAACAAAAAATTAATTTTGCCACACTATGAAGCTTAAAATAGTCCTCATAAATAATCTTAATGTCTTTCCTACTAGAGTCACCATTTGAAGATTAAATCTGACTAAATATATAGCTTTTATTTACTAAGGAGGTATCATCTAAAAGGGAATAAATGGAAGCAATATTTCATAAAATCTTATTATATTAAAATTTCCATATGTCCTGTACTTCATTCATTTTCTCTGTACTCTAAACGTACTCAAAAGAATTAAGCAAATGTTAAGGATGGTTCCACATGAAAAAGTCTCAAAATTAAAAGAAAAAATTATTTTATCTTGATTCTTAAAAATAAAAAGTAACTGAACTAAGACTTTAATCAGCTTTATAATTAAATTTGAAGCTATAAAATATTTCTATTCTCATTTATTCTACTTCATAAGAATAGTTTAGCCAAATTTCACTGAGATTAATACTCTGGGGCTACGCTAAATCAAAGAAATGTATTCAACATATATTACAAGCAAAAGGCTTCTATTAATAGGCCAACTGAACATATGTACGATGCTCCAATTTGAAAAGAAAAATTGAACTCAATACTCTTTCATTAAGAATATAAACAACTTTTATACATATCATTCAAAGGAATATTTTCCAAATAAATTATGACACTCCTATAAGAGGTCTCTTATCTGAACAAAAATGTAAAAAACTAGTAAAAGTAATCCAGGGATATCATTCTTGAGCTAAACTCTAGATTATTTTTCATGTTTTACTCCCCCCGACACTCTCATTAGATCTAAGAAAAAAAAAACATGAGAAAACTGGGGAGCACTCCTTCTTCCATAACCCATCTCCATCAGGCTAATTCACAATATATGGAGTTTTATAGTAGCTTGCAATGCAAGAAATTTTCAAAGATTATTCCAGTTTTCCACCATACTTAATTTATTGACTAAAACTTCACTCAGCTGAAAGGGACCATATGTCAGAAATCAAGAAATATATTTCCAAGCAAACTATAATCAGCTGTCATTAGAGACCGCTTCTGTCCTAAATGAGGTACCAAGGACAAGATTTCTCCACTTGCCTGAAACAAACAAAAAAAACAGACAAAATACATGTAAGATGGTTTCTAAAACACTGGTATCAGACAACAAAGGATAATGACAGTGGAAAGATAGAAAACAAGATAAGCTCTACAACTGCTCCCAGCTTACTGCTTTGAAAGATTTTCAGACAATAAAGCAGTACTGAGGAGCTGAAATTCAGATTGACAAGACATCCTGAGTTGAAGGGATTAAAAATGGGACTCTGAAGTCAACACAACTAGAATTCATAGGACAAGTTACCAGAGAAAGCTGCACTGAAAGAGAACACGAGAGATCTGCAGAAGGTCCCTTCAAGTATTCAGCTAAATAATGGTCAGTGAGCATATATGTGAGAAAATGCCCAACAGTAGGAAAGAAATCATCTAACAGGATTAAGGAGAATAGTTGATATTCCCACATGAGAGACTAAAGAAGTCATAATCCATGAGGTATTGGTTAAATTACTCAGGAGAGCCTTGCCTTAGCAGAAAAGAATAATTAATGCCAAACTGAGCACTGCTCCATATTCATCTAACAAATCACAAAAGCAAGATGCCAAAGTGTCAGATTATTTCCACAAAACTGCATTCTAGCATAAATCTAGAGTTATGAAATGCAAAAATATTCAACACTCAACAAAGAAATGTATTATGGCATTCAACATAAAATATAAAGTATGCAGAGTCAGGAAAACACATACCATACGAGAATTATCAATCAAAACCAACCCCAAACTGACAAAAGATGTTAGAATTAGCAGAGAAGGTCATCAAAAGTTATAGAGTGTGTATTCTATATGTTAAAAAATGTTAAGTAGATTGTGAAAGATGTAAAAATGCCCAAAATTAAAATTATAAGACATGAAAGCTATAATGTCTAAGATTAAAAAAAAATACATCAGGACATGGCTCCATAATGTAGCAGTTTGCACGTCTGCTTTACACACAGAAGGTCCTGGGTCCTGGCCCCAGTGGAGCCATGGTCATAGTCTATGGCAATGCCACCCTGAACAAGCCCGATGTCTGATCTGGAAAGCTAAACAGGGTCAGGTCTGGTTAGTACTTGGTTAGTACTTCTTAGGATCATCTAAGAAGACCAGGTGCTATAGGCATAAATAATAATAATAATAATAATAATAATAATAATAATAATAAATACATCAAATGATATTAATGGCAGATTAATGACACTGCAGAAGAAAAGATTAATAAACTTGAAGACATACAATAGAAAATATACAAATAAAATACAAAATAAAATTAGTTTATTAAAAAGAACAGAGGTGAGCTATAAGACAACTTCAAATGGCCTAATATATGAGTAATAAAAGTCCCTGAAAGAGAGTAGAGAGAGGAGGGGCCAACAAAACCTATGAAGAAATAATGGCCAAAATTTTCCAAAACGATAAGTTCATAGATCCAAAAAACTCAAAAAACTTCAAACACAAGAAACATGAAGAAATATATATCAAGCAATATCATAATTAAATTGCATATAAAAGTAGTGATAAAAAAATTCTTAAAAGGAGCCAAAGAAAAAAATACACATTATATACAGGAAAACAAAGATGAGAATGATATTATTTTTCTCATGGAAAACAGTGAAAGGGAGAGCATAAAGCAACATCTTTAAAATACTGAAAGAAAATATTGTCAATCTAGAATTCTATACCCAGCAAAAATATATGTTTTTTTTAAAAAAGCAAAATTTTCCGTTTAAAAAGTTGAAGGCATTCAACCCAGCAGATTGCCACTACAAAAAATACTGAAGGAAATCTAGGCAGATAAAATATGATACCAGATAGAAATACAGATCCACAAAAGTAAATGACTAGCACAAGAAATGGTAATGATAAAAGCAAATAACTACTATTTCTCTTATTATTTAAAACTATGTAAAAGATAAAAAATTTAAACTAAAGAAAAAACCACGTATTGTGAGGTTTACAAAATAGGCAAAAGGAAAATATACAAAACCAATAACACAAAGTCCAAAAGGGGAGAAATGGAATTACACTATTGTAATTTTCTTATACTATATATGAAATGGTACAATATCAGTTAAGGTTAAAGATGATGATTTAAAGATGTATATTATAAATCCTAAAGCAGGCAATAAAATATCAAAATAAAAAGTTATAGCTCTCAACACGCCCAATCTCGTCTGATCTTGGAAGCTAAGCTGGGTCGGGCTCGGTTAGTACTTGGATGGAAGACCACCTAGGAATACCAGGTGCCGTTGGCTTAAAAAAAAAAAATTATAGCTAATGATCCAACAAAGGAGATAAAAATACTTGGTTAATCCAAAAGAAGACTGAAATAGAAAGATATAAACAAAAATCAGAGGGTACAAGTAAGAAAAAAGCAAAATGTTATAATAAAACCTAACCATGTCAATAATCACATTAAACGTAAACTGTCTAAATATTCTAATTAAAACACAGAGATTATCAGACTGGATTACAAAGCAAGATCCAATTATGTACTACCTATAAGAAAAATACTTTAACATGAAGGTATAAATAAACTTAAAGTAAAAGAATAGAAAAACATAAACCATATTAGTACTGCTCAATAGAAAGTTAGAGTGGCCATATTAACATCAGACAAACTGAATTTCAGAGCAAAGAATATTACCAGAAACAAAGAAAATCACTTAATAATGATAAAGAGCTCAATTAATTAAGAAGACAAAATAATTCTAAATGGTTAAACAACTAAAAATAGAGCTTAAAATCATATTAAATATAAACTGATAGAACCTCAAGGGGAAACAGACAAATCCAAGTATAGTTGTATAATTCAATATACTTCTCTTAATAATTGATAGAATAAATAGGAAGAAAATCAACAAGGTTATAATAATTTGAACAACTCTATTAACCAACTTGACCTAATGGAAAATTTTTTTAATTATGTGCAAAAAGAGATGGAGATTCTAAAAAATTATGTCCAAAAAGAGTTGGAAATTTTTAAAAATTATGTCCAGAAATAGCAGAACATACATTCTTTTCATGTGTAAACAGAACATTTACCAAAATAAATCACATCTGGCCCATAAAATAAGTATCAATACATTTCAAAGGATTTAAGGTATACAAAGTATATTCTGGGACTACAACAGAAATAAATTAAAAATCATTAATAAAAAGATCTTTAGAAACCTCGCAATATTTGGAAAACAAATAATATGCTTATTAATCATCCATGGGTCAAACAAGAAAAAGAAAGTTAGGAAATATTTTTAACTTAATGAAAATTAAAAGACAACATAGCAGAATTTGGGGAATGTCACTAAAGCCTGTTTTCAGAGGAAATTTATAGCATATGCTTCTGTGTTAGAAATGAAGTCTCAAAGCAATGACCTCAGCTTCCACCTTAAGAAACCAGAAAAAGAGGAAAAAATTAAACCCAATATAAGCAGAAGAAAAGAAATAATAAAGGTCAAAGACAAAAATCAACAATAGAGAAAATTAATAAAACCAAAAGCTGGTTATTCAATAAATAAATAAAATTTATAAATATCTAACCAGACTGGGAGAGGAACCACAAATGACCAGCATCAGGAATGAAAGAACTGGCAACACTACAGATTGTACAAATATTAAAAGAATAATAATGGAATAGTGAATAAGTTTATGCCAATAAATTCAACAACTTATGAGGAACTGGGCAAATTCTATGAAAGACAAACTACGAAAGCTCATTCAAGAAAAAATAGATAACATGAATAATCCCATATCTGTTAAAGAAATTGAAGCTCTACTTAAAAACTTTGCCAAGAAGTAAAACTGCATGCCTAGATAGCTTCACAAGTAAAATCTACCAAACATTAAAGGATAAATAATACTGATTCAACATAAACTCTTCTAAACATTTAAGCAAAGGAAGTACTTCTCAACTCATTATATTAGGCCATCATTACTCTGATATCAAAATTAAAGAAAGATGTTACAAAAAACCTACAGATACTAACCCTTACAAACATAGAAGCAAAAATTGTAAACAAAATTTTATCAAATCAAACCCATCAATATAAAAAAGGAATACTCCATCACAATCAAATGACATTTATTCAAAAAATATAGTTTGTTTAACATTTCAAAATCATCAATGTAGTTCACCATATTATCAAGGAAAGAACAAGAAAAACACATGCCTAATCCTAATAGATGGAGAAAAACCATGTCATAATCCAATATTTATTCCTACGGGAGGGGGGACTCTCAAAGACAGCATCTGTGAAAAGCTGAGAGCTAACATAATTCTTAATAGTGAAAAACTAAATGCTTTCTCTCTAATATCAAGAACTAGACAAGGATGTCTGCTCTCACCACTTCTATTCAGAATTGTACTGGTTTCTAGCCAATGCAATTAATCAAGAGAGAGAATACTCAGGTAAACCGGGGAAAAAAATTAATAGAAATAAACAAAACAGTGAGAAAGGAGGAGCAATGAGAAAATGGAGAAATAAAATCACATTATGTTCCCATTATTATGTTTAAGTAATGTATGTAAAGATATCAGCTTCCAAGTTAAAAAAAAAACTGATTGATAAGATATTATTGAAGAGAGAAATAAAAATCCTAAAGAACTTATTGAGACAAACATTTTTAAGAATTGCTTTTGCTAATTTCAACAAAGCACCCTTTGGGTAGCATTAACATTTTTCTAAAGTGAATAGATAAACTACAAAAATCTAGTATTAGTGTGAAACACCTCTTTAAAATTTCTCCTTTAAATTCCATAGACTAATGTTTATTTCATTAATGTTATGACAAAATAAAAGGTAATGTAGCTTTAAAGCCTATAAAATTATAAAACACGTGATCTCAAAGCTGAAAAGAAATTCCTTCATAAGTAAAAGAATAGGCCAAAAGAGGAGCATATCTAAAGTTTATAAAATTATGTGTAGAAACAGAAAAAATTGTGCCACAACTCTGATATTAATCAGTCGTGTGACTTTAAGAATAAACTTTAGTATCTCTGGATCTGAGTTTTCTATACTTATAAAGATATAAATAATGAGACAAATATCTTTAACTCGCAGAAAAAAAATTAAATTTCTCTTATCTAAAATAAAGCTATTAAAGAAGGTTTTTGTTCATTGTTTAATCTGAATATTAATTTCAGTTGTCTTCTGCATTTTAATCACAATAAGCTTAACTATAAAAGAATTATGTATAATTTTCATTTCTGTACCTTGTTTGAGCGTAATGACACTCGACCTCCACAACGAGCACAAAACTTTGTTTGGCAATATGAACAGTTATGGCCACATCCATCAGCAAACTTTGTTTTGTGGCAAATACCACAGGTTGGGGCATCACCCTTCTGTTCCTGCTGCTGCTGTGATTCTTCTCCCATCTTCTTTACCTGCTCCTTATACATTTCGAACTGCTGATGAAGTTTTCTGCCAAGAAAACAAATGAGAAAAAATTGGTTTCCTAATGATCTCAAAAAAATAACTACCACAATCTGTAGATACCATTTTATATCAAAAAAAAAAATTTCCACAGGGTGAAAATAAAAGAATAAAAATTGAATTTTCTGATAATGGAATAACATCTTATATGGTACAGCACATCATAAAACTATTGTAACCAATTCGACCTTCTAATATTCATTAATTTAAGAACCAATTAATATGACATATAATTATGGAAATATTTCTTTGATTATAATTATATTATATCTACCTAACATTTGCAATATGTTTTCAACCATACACCCTAAAATATTTATATTATTTTCAACAGTTTACTTCAAAATGAAGTTGACTTACACAGTGAAGCTAAAATCTCTGAAATTCAAACCACTGAGACAGAATCTCAACTGGAGTGATCTTAAGAATCCAGACAGAGGGGAATACATTGGATGAGTGCTCTCACTAATTGTTTAAATCTGTGCAACAGTCTGGACAATAGTTGGCTCTTAAAACACTGAAATATTAGGAGCCTACTAAATAAGGCTGTGAAAATAAAAGTAAGGCTGTTTTATTTTAAAAATAAAATTAAAGAACAAGAAAAAAAATACCTAGCAAAGGGCATCATTTACTCTAAAAAAAAAAAACGATAGAACTTTCATGTTCCTTGTTTTTATAGTGAAAAGTGAAAATATTTTAAAACTATAATTAATTCTGCTTAGGATTTACTAAACTGTTAATAATGTTACTCCCATTTTAAAACTGACCAAATGTTAAATAATCCACAAAATCATAACTTTTCTTGAGCCAATACAGAGTTGAGGATATAAGGCAAAAATAATCCGAACACCAAAGAAAGGAAAGCCCCTCCAAAGAGTAACAAGGATACACTGCTTCACATTTGGCAGAGCACAGGAGAAAGAAGTAGCCACCATCCAGGCAGGTTAAGAGGAAATCAATTAAAACTAACAAACTGTAAAAGGCCAAATGTGGGCTAACAAGACAATTTGAAATAGCTAAGGGTCCAAACTCAAGAGAAGTTCACACTCACTCACAAGCACTTTCCCACAGACCTCCACTGGTCACTCATGAGTAAGACTGGGAACAGGCCATAAAAAAAACTAATTTGTCAGGGAGGGGTACACATGTGCCAATGTAAAAGAGATGGGTAGTGACTCCTGGGGCACAGGCTCTCTCTAGACTCTCATCATCATCATCATCATCATCATCATCATCATCATCAAAAGCTATAAACCACAGGGAAGGAAAATAAATTCTATCATCCCCAACACAAAAGCAAAGAAATAGATAGCCTGACAATTACTATATCTATTTTAAAAATAATTTGTAAATTAAAAATATTCAAGTTCCTGACGGCATCATTGGTAAATTCCATCAAACATTTAAGGAACAAGCAATACCAATTCTACATAATCTTTTCTAGGGAACAGAAGAGAAAAAATATTTTCTAACTATCCCCTAATGACAGCATTACTCAAATACCAAAACCATACAAAAGTATAAAAAAAATATATGGAATTCCAACAAAGATGATGGGATAGATAAATCCCTCCCAAGACTGCATTAAAACTGCAACAAAATTATGAAACAGTCACACTGGAGAACAATTTGAAGACTAGCTGAACAGAATTCCTATAACTGGGGGTATAAAGAGGAGACCACAAGAAGACTGGTGGAAGGAGTAGAGATGTGAAACAGGCTGGTCTCACACCAATGTGTGGTGGCTGAGAACTGGTATGAATATGCATGCAGGCTGTGGAGGCTCATCTCAGGAGTGAATGACTCTAGCTCCACACCAGGGCACTCCAGCCCAGAGGTCCACAGGCAGGGAGAGGAGTCCACACAAGATCTGGCTGTGATAATCAGTGGGAGTTCCAGGTAGCCAGATGAGATGGAAGGCAACTGTAAAGCCAGACATCCCCTTAAAGGGACTGCACACAGACTCACTCCCAAGCACTCACCCTGGGCTCTAGCTAAGGGACAAGCAGCTAAAGAAGTGCCAAAGACATATAGGGAAAGACTGAGTTGTGTGGCTTCAGGAATGGAGGGACAGCCACCATTGTCCCTTTTTTGAGAACTCTTCCTGCCTACCCTGCAGACCAGTACTATCTTAGCTGAGTTGAACACATCCTCCACACATGGCTAAAACTGAATCTGCATTAGCCTGGTGAGATCTGCTCACCCCTTCCTAGTAACTTCAGAGACTCTGCCCCGGCCAACTTGAAAATTACCTGGCGGCAATTCCAGGTGTTTACTGGGCAACCAGCCCCAATCCACAATCTCAGCAGGAGGTTCCATCACAGCAATCAATAGGCCTCTCTGCTCACACACCTGGGAAAACACTAGGTGGCAGGTAAGCAGCCCTGGCCCTAGCTGCAATATTTCTTAAGCAAATCTTGGGGGTCTGTGGGTCTGACATGGGGAGTGGCTAGTCTCGGCGTGAGTTGAGATTTTATGCAACTGGCCATAGGCTCAGCCCTGGCAACAAATCTGAATCTGCACCAACCTGGGAAACACCTCTTGCCCCACCCTGGTGACTCCCTGAGATTTGCCTCATCCAACTCTGGCACCCCTCAAGGATCATTCAGCTGCTGAGCATTATGGGGAGCAGGCAGGCAACCTCAGGACTGGGGATGCTCTGGGCCTTAGCTGAGTTTCCCCAGGCCTGGTACTTGAGGCTGTCAACCTCAGTTCGCTACGTGGCCTCTCACACACACTTCCAGGTTTACCTCAGGGAGTGACCAAATATGGATAGCTCTGTAGCTCCTACTAGGGAGCCCTGGGCCGGTCACAGGCAGCCCAGTCACAGGTGACCTTGGCCTACATATGATAATTTCAACAGATGCAGAAAAAACGTTTGACAATATCTAGCATCAATTTATGATAAAAACTCTCAGCAAAGTGAGAATAGAGGGACAACACCTCTATATAATAAAGCCCATATATGACAAACCCACAGCTAATATCACACTCAACCGGGAAAAGCTAAAATCATTTTCTTTCAGATCAGAAACAAGACAAGGATGACCACTTTCATCACTATTATTCATAGTGTGGAAGTCCTAGCCACAAGAGTTAGACAAGAAAAATAAATAAAAGACATCAAAATTGGAATGGAAAAAATCAAACTGTCATGATGTGTAGATGACATGATACTGTATATAGAGAATCCTAAAGACTCCACAAAAAAAAACTGTTAGAACTGATCAAAGAATTCAGTAAAGGGGCATGATACAAAATTTATATTGAAAAGTTGGATGCATTTTTATACACCAATAATGAATTATCAGAAAGAGAAGGAAACAATCCCATTTTTAATTGCATTAAAAACAATAAAATACCTGGGAATAAATTTAACTTTGGATGTCAAAGACCTAGACTCAGAAAATCATAAGTCACTGAAAAAAGAAACTGAAGAAAATACAAATAAATAGAAGTATATATTGTGTTTATAGATCTTAGATTCAATGCAATCTCTATCAAAATACCAATGGTATTTTTCACAGAAGTAGGATAACCCAATAATTGATATGAAACCATAAAAGACTCCAAATAACCAGGGCAAAGTTGGCTATAGCCAAAGAACAAAGTTGGAGGTATCACACTACCTAATATCAAACTATACTACAAAGTTATAGTAATCAAAACAGCATGGTACTGACATGTAAAAAAAGACACATAGATCAGTGGAACAGAGAGCCCAGAAATAATTTCAAGCTTATATGGTCATTTCATAAGACAAAAGAGGCAGTAAAGACAGTCTATTCAATAAATAGTGTTGAGAAAACTGTACAGATATGTGCGAAAGAGAGAGAGAGAGAGGACGAAAGAAAGAAAGAAAAGAAAGAGAAAGAGAGAGAGAGAGAGAGAGAGAGAGAGAGAGAAAGAAAGAAAGAGAGAAAGAAAGAAAGAAAGAAAGAAAGAAAGAAAGAAAGAAAGAAAGAAAGAAAGAAAGAAAGAGAGAAAGAGAGAAAGAGAGAAAGAGAGAAAGAGAGAAAGAAAGAAAGAAAGAAAGAAAGAAAGAAAGAAAGAAAGAAAGAAAGAAAGAAAGAAAGAGAGAGAGAGAGAAAAAGAAACTGACCCACCTTTTTACATTATATACAAATGGATAAAAGACTTAAATGTAAGACCCAAAATCATAAAACTCCTAGAAGAAAACATAGTCAATAAACTGTCTGATATTATTCTTAGTAATATTTTTTCTGATACATCTCTTCAGGCATGGGAAAGAAAAAAGTAAATAAACAAATAGGACTACATTAAACTAAAAAGTTTTTTCACAGCAAAGGAAACCATCAACAAAATGAAAAGACAACCTACTGATTGGGAGAAGATATTTGCCAATGATCCATCTGATAAGAAATTAACATCTAAAATTTATAGAGAACTCATACAAGTCAAAACCAAAAACAAACAAACAAACAAACAATCCAATCTAAAAATGGGTCAAAGGATCTGAATAGTCATTTCTTCAAAAAAAAATATTCAGATAGCCAATAGACATATGAAAAGATGCTAAATATCACTAATCATCAGAGAAATGCAAATTAAAGCTACAATGAAATATCACTTCAAACCTGTTAGAATGTCTATCATCAGTAAATCAAAGGACAAGTGTTAGCAAGGATGTGGAGAAAAAGGAACCCTCATGCACTGTTGGTGGGATTGCAAATTGGTACAGCCACTATGATAAAAAGTTTGAAAGTTTCTCAAAAAATTAAAAATAGAACTACCTTATAACCCAGCAATTCACTTCTGGGTATTTAACCAAAGAAAACCAAAACACTAATTTATAAAAGATATGTGCACCCCTACATTCACTGAAGCACTATTTATAATAGCCAAGATAAGAAAGCAATCTAAGTACCCATCGGTATACGATTAGATAAAGAAGTTGTGATACATATACACAATGAAAATTACTCAGCCATAAAAAATAAAATGCTACCATTTGTGACAACATGGATAGACTGAAGAGGGTAAGTGAAATAAGAGAGAGAAAGACAAATAACATATGATTTCACTTATATGTGGAATCTAAGGAACAAAATAAACAAATAAAAAGAACAAATTGGTGATTGCCAGATGGGAGAGAGGTTGGGGGGTGAGTGAAAAATGTGTAGGGATTAAGAAGTACAAATTAATAGTTATAAAACAGTCACAGGGGTGAGAAGTATAGCATTAGGAATATAGTCAATAATATTGTAATAATATTGAAATAACTATGTATGGTTCCAGGTGAGTAAATTATTAAATGTTTAACCACTATGCTGTACATCTGTAACTAATACAAAATAATACTGAATGTCAACTCTAATTGAAAAATAAAATGTTTTTAAAATTATACACCAATATTCCTCATGAGAAGACATTCTCAACACATGAGCAAGTCAAATCTAGAAAAATGTTAAGGAATAATAAATACATCACAAACAGGTGATCATTATCTTGAGAAGGCAAAGTTCGTTTCACGTTCTAACTTCAACCAATGTAATTCACCATATTAACAGACTAGGAAGAAGGAAATATATGATTATGTCAAAATATGCTGAGAACACATTTGACTCAGCGAGCTAGGAATAGGCAGACACTTCCTTAATGCAATAAGGGTATCTACAAAACATGCCTACAGTTAACATTTAGTATTGTTAAAAGATTGAATGCTTTCTCCCTAAAATCAGGAACAAAGCAAGGTGCCCTCTTGTCCTCTCTCACTTCTCCTAATTGAAACTGAATTGGATATACTAGCCAGGGCATTATAGCAAGGAAAAAGCAATGAAAATTAAAAGCATAAGGATTGGAAAGGAAAATAAAACACTGTGTGCAGATGGCATAACTGTCTTTGTATAAAGTCCCAAAGAAACTATAAAATATCTCCTGTAATAAATAAATGAGTTTAGCAAGGTCAGAAGATACAACCTAAATATATGAAAAACAACTGTATTATAATATACTAGCAATGAACAATTGGAAATCAAAATTTTTAAAGTAGCCTCACACTATTTACAATAGCCAAGGTAATGGAAGTAACCTAAGTGTCCATCAATATACAACTAGATAAAGAAGTGGTACATATATACACTCAGACAAAAAAAAGAATGAGATCTTATCAACAGTGACAACATGAATAGACCTAGAGGGTAGTATGCTAAGTGAAATGAGTCAGACAGAGAAAGACAAATACTATATGATTTCACCTATATGTGGAATCTAAAAAGCAAAATAAACAAGCAAAAGAGAAACAAACTCATAGATACAGAGAACAAATTGATGGTTGATGGATAAGAGGGAAGTTGTGGGGCCTGGTGAAAAATGTGAAGGGATTAAAGAGTACAAATTGGCATTTACAAAATAGTCATGGTATGTGTAGTATAAGAAATATAGTAGATAATATTATAATAACTATGTATGGTGCCAAGTGGGTACTAGACTTATCAGGGCTATCATAAATTATATAAATGTTTAATCACTATAGTGTATATCTAACACTAATATAATATGGAATGTTAACTGTAATTGAAAAATCGTTTTCATTAAAAAAATAAGTAGTCTGAAATAACATCAAAAAAAGGGAAAAGACTCTGGTATATCTCTGACAAAATATATATAGGCTTTCTATGGTAAAAACTATAAAACACGGATAAAAAGAATCAACAAAGATCTAAATAACTGGAAAAATATACTGTATTCCTGAATGAGAAGACTCGATATTGTGAAAATAACAATTCTTTCCAAATTGATCTATTGGTTTGATATCATCTAAATCAAAATCTCAGCATAATTTTTTGAAGAGATTGACAAGCTAACTCTAAAATTTATATGGAAAAGCAAAGTTCCTAGAATAGGTAAAATATTTTTTAAAAGAAGAAAATTGAAGGACTCATGCTACCTGATTTCAAAGCTATAAAAGCTATAAAAGTAATTATAGTCAATAAGGTATTGGCAAAGGAGAAACACATATACCAATTGAAACAAATAGAGTCCAGAAATAGTCCAATATTTAAATGGTCATTAATTTTTTAAAAGGTTCCAAGGTAATTCCATGGAGAAAGAATAGTCTTTTAAGCAATGGGAAATTTATGTGTAAAAAAAGTAATTGGAAATTACTTCAACTCATACTTCATATCTTACACAATTACTCAAAATACTACAGAACTGTAATGAGTAGGTTATAGAAATAAATATAATGACTAAAACTATAAAACTTCTAGAAGACAGCATTGAAGAAAATTCCACTGGGGTTTTTAGACAGGTTAGGCAAATATTCCTTCAATGGGATGTAAAAAATACAAACTAGGAAGCAGACATTGACAATAATATAAAAGAACGAGCATGGCTGTGTTCCAGTAAAACATTATTTATGAACACAAATTTGAATTTGTCATTTAGTAACAGAATATTATCATTAGAAAATTCTTTTCAACCATTTTAAAATATAAAAACCATTAACTCACCAGTTATACAAAAACAGGCAGTGGGCCAGATTTGGCCTGTGGGCCATAGTTTGCCCACTTTTATACAATAAGATTTCACTCTGGAAAAGGCAAAATTTCAAGTACAGAAATCAAATCAATGGTTGTTAAGGGCTGGACTATGGTAAGGGGTGTAAAACTAAAAATGGACAAAAGAAACTTTTTGGGGTAAAGGAAATATTCCATTTTGATTATGGTGGTAGATATATAACTATATATTTTTCAATATTCACTTGTGTATATATAATTTAAAGTGGTAAATTTTACCGTAAATTATACCTTAAAAAACGTGACTTTTTTAAAAAGTTAGTTTCATCGTGCTAACCTCAAGTCAGTAGGTAAATTAAAAGTATAGCTGAGTCTTTACACCTACTTAATCACCAAAGCATATTGTTTTCATACCTAATACCAATAAATTCAAATAGCTATGCAAGTTCTATCAACTTCTTTTGTAATTTCAGATAAAGCACTTTTTTCCCCCGATGATCTCTCTCCAGGTTTAAGTGAAGCTTTGCTAACACAAAACAAGCACCACTACAGGAGTTTTAAGCCCATGACACATGTACCAGAGCAGGCATGTTTTTAAGTGTGCCATTGACTGAGCTCTGCATCTGAGCTGCTCCTACAATTTAGAATTATCTTTCTATGGGTGAGATATGTGTACTCCTACTGTAGAGCTGTTGATACAGTTATAATCTCTGACATACCTCTCAGTAGGTGGCTGAACCTCACCGGGAGAAAGAGATAGAAAGTAGGAAGAGGAAAAAAAAAAAAAAAGCATTGCTTTGTTTCAGTTCCAGAGAGACTGGAGTACTTACTAGGCAAGTTACCAAGGGACACTGGAACAAAACAGTCTAGCTGAATGAACTATGCTATCATTTATAGTGCCTCAAGGGAAGTGGAAGTCCTGTTTCACACATGGGAAGAAGGAAAGTCCTATTAGTAGCAAAGTTAGTAATTATATTTCCCAAAGTGCTAGATTATAACTATTTAAAACCTCTTACATTATGTAAGAACTGTAGTAATCCCAGAGAATGCAGCATTATTAAGGCTACAGGATGGGATTAAATGTTTCGGGTTATGAGAAGAGATATGAAAGCTGCACTCCATAAAGGACCTGACTACAATAATTTGAGGTAATAAAAAATGGTAATAGTTTAAGAGATGTTGTGTATTCATCCTTCCAGTCCTATAAAATGAGCAACTAGCATATGTAGAAGTGGTGTATAGGCAGATTCAGGAGCTAAATTACATTCCTCGTCAAGAGCATGTCTTGCCTTCTCTAAAATAAATAAGCAAAATTCTATCTGTTCCTCTCCTCAGTCACTCTTCAACCAGTCTAATCTAGTTTCTAATCTACTTCCTAATTCTCACAAAGTTAATCAATGATCTCCCTGTATTTAAAATTAATGAGCAAATTCTTTACTTTTCATTTTACTGAGTTCTCAACAATATTTGAAATTATGTTTAATTATGTTCACTGTCCCCTTGGCTTTCATAGCACTCTCCTGGTTTTGTTCCTGTATCTATGGTCTTTCATTTTCTTCCTCCTTTGAAGGTCAAGACTCAGGCCCTCTTCTCTTTTCACTCTATGGCATCTTTTTAGGCAGTCTCACCCATACGTAAGGCTTCAATTTCCACCTCTTTATAAATTACTTATAAATGTAAATCCCCATCTCTGACTGCTCTTCGGAGCTTCAATACTCAATTGCCTACTTGACATCTCTATTTGGAAATCTCAACACCACCTGAAATTCAATTATGTGCAAAACTGAACTCACAATTGTCCTATACTAACCAGTTCTCCTCCAGTGTTCCCTACTTCAATAAACAGTGCCACTGTTCAATTATACAGGCTTGAAATCTAGAATTATTCTAAAAATCTCTCTCTCTTTCAAATATGTAATTTATTTATCACTAAGTCTTCTTGATTTTACTTCCTACATGTGTCTTCAATCATTCCACTGCCTCCATATCCACTGTCAATACCACAGGCCCTTTTACCATCCACACCCACCTACTCCCCTAGCTAGGTTACTAACACACTTCTGGCTGATTTGCAGTAGTCCCCTATACAGCCTACACATTAATTCTTTACAAGTTAAGGATAGCAAGTATCCTAGTCTGACAACTGACTGTTAATTTTGTACATTGTGTCCTTTGTTTAACAGAGAATTTATAATTTTGATGTAGTCAGATACATCAGTTTCTCCCTTCCTGGTGTGTGGTTTTGGTAGCTGACTATAAAAAATCCTTACTTACCCCTCAGTCACAAAAAATTCTACAGTTTCTTCTAATAACTTTATAATTTTGCCTCTGACATTTAGGCTTTTAATCGATCTGAAGTTTATTTTTATATGTGATGCAAGAATTTCAATCTTGTCCATATAGAGATTCCACTTTGCCAACACCATTAAATAGTCCGTCCTTTCTTCCAGTGATTTATAATGGCAATCTATCATATACTACATTTCAACATGTGCAAAGGTCTATTTATGGACTCTGTAGTCCATTTCATAGGTTTTTGTGTTTGTTCCTACTCCAGAATAACACTGTCAGAATCAAATTCCAAAGACAATGAAAGGTTTAAAAGACTTTAAATATATAAGCTTGAATACATAACTTTCCAGTGATGTAAATCAGAGATCAGCTAACTTTACCTGTAAAGGTCCAGAGAGTACATATTTTAAGCCTTGTGGGCATAGGGTTTCAGTCACAACTACTCAAATCTGCCACTAAGATGCGAGAGCAGCCATAGAAAACACACAAAAAGAAATTAGCTTGACTGTGTTCCAAAAAACTTTATTTACAGAAACAGGCAGTAGGCAGGGTTTGAACCACAGACCAATTTTGCAGATCCTGATATAGATAAGAGGCAAAGATATACTCTAATTTAAAACTTTCATTACAAATGAATATTTGACACATATTAATACATTAATGTAGAAATATTGCTTTTTCCACTCGTTTCCTAAAGCTATTTTATAATCCAAATTTTTAATGTGTATTTACTACATCAATGTCTCCATCATCACTAAAGCAACTCACTGTTCTTCAAAATAAATTTTCATCATTCTGAGTTCTTTGAGAAAACAAAATTTTTCAAACTGTTAGTGGTAATCCTGCTCTTCCTGGTAACTTTATATCCAGCTGCATAAGCTTTTGTTGCTATTATTTTTTCATTCATCTGACAGGTATGCTCTCATGATCTCCATAAACTAACCAATTATATTACTCTTTTTTTAAAGTAATCTTTAAAAGCTTTGTTTATTACAACTTCTAACATTAGCCATTGTGAGGTCATACCCCTGAAAATTTCTAGACTGATGCTAAATTTCTTTATCTTCCCTTTCACAAATTCCTTCAGGTACAGTACAACTCTTTACTCATGTAGGATACATTCCAAGAACCCCAGTAAATGCCTAAAACTGTGAATAATACCGAACCCAATTTATATATACTATGTTTTTTTCCTATACATACATACCTATGATAATGTTTAATTTATAAACTAAACACAGTAAGAGATGAACAATAATAATAAAATAGAACATTTATAACAATACACTATAATAAAAGTTATAAGAATGTGGTCTCCCTCTTCTCCAGTAATGTTTATACTTTTCAATCCAAACCCATTCCTGAATCTGTGTAACCATTCCTTACTTGCAGTAAATGGCTTGGTGTTACTCATTTCAGGGTATTCCTCACTAAAGTCTTCGTATGGGCCCAATGCTTTCTGGCACAATATGTTTTTCACGTCTTATACACACAAATGTGATGCCTTTCCCATCTTAATTAAGAAGCATGTAAACATACTGTAGCCAACATTTTGCAGTTTAAAGTGCAACAGCAAAACCAGCAAGAATTTCTTTTTCCTTCCTCGTAATTTAACATATAGAAGATTCCTTCTTATTTAGATCTTAGCAAACAGCAATTTTTTTTTTCCTTAATAAGTCTAGAGCCTGTTCACTTAAAGAAAGCACTTTTGGCTTCTCTTTGGCATGTTTGAATTGCCAACATCACTACACTTACACTTTGGAGCCATAATTAAGTAAATAAGGGTTATTTGAACATAAGCACCATGGTACCAAAACAGTCAATCTGATAACTGAGATGGCTACTAAATGGCTATTGATTGGGTAACATGTACAGTGTAGAAACACTAGACTAAGAGATGATACACATCCTGGGCTGGACAGATGGGACAGTGTGAGATTTCATCACATAGTCAGATTGGTGCACAATTTAAAATTTAAAAATTGTTTCTTTCTAGAATTTTCCATTAAATATTTTTAGACCACAATCAATGGCAGGTAAATGAAACAGCAAAAAGCAAAAATATGGATAAGGCTACTAGGTATAACTGTAATCTCTGTATGTATTGGTATGTTTACCTGAGATCCTTTAATGATAATGTGTCTTCTCCAAGCAATATTTTGTTGTTTAAAGAAACTGAGGGCTTCTCATAATAAGACAGATTTTATCAGAACTCAAAATAAAGCCATGAATTTTTATTTGTGGAATGATTTCAGAAAAAACAAAGAACACCATAGATTCAGACTATATAGTATTTTGGCTTTGTAACTTGATTTGCTATCTGGCAAAATAGATCCTCCTTTTTGTTCTTGAAAATTGTTACTATTTGTAAAACATTTTTCTTCCATATAATCCTTTTATCCAGTTCTCTTGAAAGTCCTGGTGGAATTTTTATTGAAATTGCATTACATTTATATAACAGTTGTAGGAGAATTGACATCTTTACAATGTTAAGTCTTCTTTCCTGCAAACATGGTAAGTCCATTTATTGCCAATCCTCAAAAATCAGTAACAATCTATATGGCTTTATAGGCAATTTTTTAACTCACATTTTTCAACTTTTAACTTGAAATCCACCCTAAGGAGTTCATGGATAGACCTGTATTTCAATTTAATTGGCTCTCTTTATAATTGCTTGTATTATATTTTATGTATTATGTTTTATTGCTTGTATTATATTATATTTTGCATTTGTTTTCATTGTACTTCAAAACTATTTTGAGACAGAGTCTATAGGATTCAACAACTTGTCAAAAAAATAGATTAAAACCCTCTATAAGATATTCTCATGTTCTATATGTTGTTTCAGAATAAAAGTAAAGAAAGTTCCCCAACAATTTCATGAAGCCAATATAATCCTACTACTTTCTACTCTTCAATTCCATAACTCCTCATTATTCTCACTGCACTTCAATATCACTTCCTTGAGAAGGTATTCCTTAACATCCCTATGCCAAATTCCTCCATTCAATATTTTCAAAGCACTACAGTATATTTTGCATTTCCACATGTGCACCTTTTATTCATATATATGATTATCTTGATTAATGCCCAGCTCTCTAATTAGAAAATATACTCTCTGAGGATTG
Organism: Macroglossus sobrinus; assembly: GCA_004027375.1. NCBI lineage: Eukaryota > Metazoa > Chordata > Mammalia > Chiroptera > Pteropodidae > Macroglossus > Macroglossus sobrinus. Next base: position 525,903 of record PVKZ01000046.1, on the reverse strand, counting down.
TTTTATCTGTTTCCTTTCTCCATTGTATCCCATGGACTGGCATAATGCATGGCCTATAACCAACTTCTCAATAAATATTTACCAAATGCTTGAATTAATGATGAATAAATAAATGTATATTATATATTTAATAAGTGATGTAGCAAAAATAAAATGTAATGTTAAACATGACCCAGTCTGGTTGTCATCAATAAGATAGATCATACATACACACACACATAGATGTGTGTGTGTGTGTGTGTGTGTGTGTGTGTGTACAGAGAAACAAGTGCTGACATAAGATGAATGTAAAAAACTATAATACAAGGCAAAATAAAACATATACCAAATAAATAAATACATAAGAAAAATGGTACTGGAGCACAAGGAGCCATTAATTGTGAATGGTGTTGGCATGACTTCATAGAAGAGGACCGTAGTTTTTAAATATCCTATACATCTTGGACTTGAAGGATGTGCAAAATTGTAATAGATAGAAAATGAAGAATGATTCAACGTGAAATATTTCATATGCAAAGCATGAAGCAGATGGAGAATTCAGTAAGTTGAAAGTATTCTCATTTGGCATAAAGTATGCATGAGTTAAAAAGGGCAAGAGAAATATAGAAGCTGGAAAGACAACTCGAGGAAAAATATCTCGAATTCCATGCTAAGGATCATTTCCCATATTATCTGATATCCAACTTAGTTTGTGACATCAGATGTTATAGAAATCAGTAAGACAAAGATGAAAAACATTATAAAACTACCTCAAATAAATATTTCGTTCACTCTTTTTAGGCTAACAATATTTCTCCTAAACAATTTGTAACTACTGCACCAAAAATAAAACACATTGAAATATGCTTTATATCAAAATTCACATGAAGTTCTTTTAAAGATATTAATCCTTTATCTTTAACATACATATTTAATACAAATGGCTTTGCTTCTGTTTCATGATGCCACCATAACCAGTATCCAAAAGGCAATGAAATTCAGAAGATCCATTTCTTAAAAAAAAAAAAAAAGCTTTTATATAATCACTAGATATACAATTTGGAGGTGGAATGATTAGTCCATTCACAAAAGGAAATAATCGATGTTCGAGACTGAGATTTAAAATAACTAAAAGTACACTCATAGTTTATTACTGACATTAAGAAATGATTATCCTCAATATGTGGATATCCCTCTCTGAAGCCAAAGTTGTGTTTCATTGCTTCTCTGAAATTTGTTTCTTAAAGAAAAGTATTTAAGAAATTCAATCCTGAAAAAAAAATAACAACATAAATAGGAGAAACATTTTAAGATCATTATAAATATTCTACTTTCAACTTCTTTCTGCTTAACCAAAATAAAGCACTTCTTTGAAAGACATTAAGGAGTAAAACACGTTTATGTTCCACTGCCTGGGTAACACCATGTGCCCATATAAATAAATAAATAACTTTTAAAACCCTCTGATTACATTATTTACATTTTTTAGACTTCGTTTGAACTTAATTGAATTTAGAGAATGGTGTCAAAAACTGTAAACCTTAAACTATTAAATAATGTAGCAACACAATTGCTATTTATCTTGCTGGCAACTAAGATAGTGAAATAATAACTAACATAAGTAAATATATAAGAATGTGCTTTTTAAAAGCTGTATGTAAAAAATGCAAATTCCCTGAATCTACACCAAACCTAATGAATTTAAATCTCTGGAATAGAAACCCAAGAATCTGATTTCTTAAGACGCTCCCAGATGGTTCTCAGAATTACTAGCATACAGAATCATTCATGATTTGAATCGTACTGTGTTCTATAGCTTAATACATGGCTGCTCCTCTTCTAACATTTACACTTGGACAATAACGTTCTACCAGAGTTCTTCAATCATATCATACTCTTTCACAGCTTTGCATATGCTGTTCTATCAACTACAATACAATTTACTTTTTTCCCCCTTGGTATATTCTTCCTCAGCATTCAAGACCTCATTCAGTTTTCAACAAGCCCATCTGACCACCTCCAAGCAGAGCCAAACATTTACTCCTATGTTGTTCCTCTGAACAATTTATTATAATTATTCTTATGTACATTGTCTGTCTAGGACCATTCATCTTTTGCCTGGCACAGTGTCTTGCACATACTAATAAGTTAATGTGTGTTTTATTTAAAATCGAGTTGAGATATTTTAAACAAGCAAAAAAAAGAAAAATGCAGTATTTCTATGGTGGAGAAATAATGAAAACTTATTTTTAGACATGTTTCAAGTCCTAGTTTCTTTACCCATTACCTACATGAAACATCTGGCAAGTTACTTAACCTGAGTACCAGTGTCTACATCTGTCAAGCTGGGATTTCAACATAGACTTCATAGAGTTACTATGATGACTGGGATAACATATGAAGGCAACCTAGCTCAATGTTACTGTTTCCCCCATCTCTCTTCTCGTTTACATGTTCTTTATGTCTGGGCTTAAACTTGGCTCTTTTCCTTATAGGAGAAGCAAGTTCTACATTACCTATAATACAATTCAAGGTTTTAGTATCTGTTTGGGTAGTTTTTTTTATCATTAAAAAAACTAAAATTGTATATCTGATTAATCAAATAGAAAACTGTATTTCTATATTCTCATTTTTCTTAACTATGATTATTATTCCAAGGTTTAAGTTGATCAGATATTATAGTTTTTTTCCTTTAATAGTCAAATATGTGAAACTCTTTAACCTTAATATATGACTTGATTATTAATAAAACTGAAGTATTGTTGTACTGAAGTATTCAAATAAATATCATTTTAACACTGATTTTGTCATAGAATGAATTTAAAGTAGTGCTTTTTACAAGTCTATTAAATTATTCACACGTTGTTATGGAATGTTATCATTAAATGTAGTCACATACTGTTTTTTAGAGTGCTTTTCAAACTGCAGAGTGTAACCCAGTACTAGGACATACAATCAATTTGGCTACCAAGACTCACAATTTTTTAATGAAACGAAATAGATCAGAGCACTGGAAAAAGTGTAAGTAAGCATTTCATGCGAATCTTGTTTCTATCACACACACATCATATATAGGTATGTGAATATTGGATTATAATGCAAAATATATTTCTTTTTATGGATGGAAGTTAAAATATTTTTAAGTATGAAAGCTATTGCTTTACTAATCAACTGAGAGAAAGAATTAATGTCCTTTTATGATAAAAAGATAGATGGTCATAATGCCAGATAAACTTCTAAATAACTATTGCAACTCTGATGTTTGTTCTAAAATATAAATAAGATCATATCATCTTATATGCTGTTCCTCTGCCTGGAATGCCTTTTCTCCCTTTTTCGGCCAGATGCAGAGGCACCAAAACATCAAGCAGCAGAGAATGCTCGACAAACAATACCTACAGCATTACCATATAAATCAATGGGAAACTAGAGACATAGAGACCCTGACATAGTAACTAGATTTAATATTTTAAAATATTTTAAAAGAGCTGAAGAACTTCACTTTCACAAATAACTACAATATTCTCTTCCAAAGTAATAAAAAAATAATAATAATGACATCAGAATGTATGTAGTAGCACTATTCATAATAGTCAAATATTGGAAACAACCTCAATATACAGCAATAACAAAATAGATAAACAAATTGTAGTATATTCAGATACTAGAGTACCACAAAACCATGAGAATGAATGAACTACAACTACATGCAATCATGTGGATGAATCTCACAAACATCATGTTGAACAAAATAACACAGACCCAGTAGAATACATACTATATGGTTCCATTTGTATAAAGTCTAAATATAAATAGGCAAAAATAATCTGTGGTGCTAGAGAAAGGTCAGGATAAAAGTCACCCTGTCGGGTAGAAGGTAGTCCTCCCTGGAAGTAGGAACGAGGAAGAGATCCTAGAGGGCTAGCAATGTTCTGCTTCATGTTCCTCATAATGGTTTCCAGATAAGTTCACTGTCTAGCAATTCAATGAGCTATATACTTTCCATTTGTGCACTTTTCACTATACATGTTATGTTTTAATAAAAATCTTTATTTGGCAATAAGCACTTTGTTACTTTTATCAAATTTTCTAAATACATTCTGTACAAGCCATCTATCATTCACATTAAATTCATAATAAATTTTTACTTATTTATCTATAAATCTATCTATTCATTTATTTGTTTGTTTATTTATTTATTTATTTATTTATTTGCAACAAAAGGAACTTAAGGTGGTTCTAAAGTACATGACAGATGCAATCAATTTTATATTATTCAGATTAAAAATATCTATGTTGGACCTGGAAACACAACTATGAGCAGGAACTGCCATCGCCATTTGATAACTCATCAACTGCATTGACCTGTGAAGCACCAGTAAGAAGCACAGAGCTTACACAAAAACATCTTTGTCCATATCACCCTCAATTTAAAAAAAAAAAAAGGAAAGATGGAATTTTTAAAGTAAAATTAAATTAACAATATTCTCAAGGATCCTTCAATTTCCATTGTCATTAGCCTTCAAAACAATAAAACAAACCCCTTTGAGTTAATAATAGGCTGCACGAACATTTAGAAATTTCACCTCTGATCCTAGGCTCAGTTCTACTGCAAGTAAACATGATTAAGTACAGCAGAAGAATCATGTGATACACTAGGTCTTACCAACATGTACAAGCAGTGTTTCCAAAACTCTCTATGACTAGAAACCTAGAGATTTAGTCCGGAAGAGCTAGGAGAAAAAAACTGCCCTAGAGTCTTAATGGAAAGGATCATAATAAGTCATGTTAACAATTAACACTTCAGTGAAAGCCTCAAAATGTTGATCCTAAAAGGACACAAACTATTTTCCCTGAACTGTTGGAAATCTGCTTTATCAGAAGACTGAATAGGAGAGTATTAAGAATCCTTCAAAGCAAATGATCTTTAGAGAAAAACAGCTAACCAATGACTCTTGGATCAAGCAGATGACAAACCAATTAGGCAGCTTCCACTCAAGAACAGCAGAATGACTTTTAATATCTCTGCTCTTCCTTTTTAAAATCATTGTTTACTATTTATCTTATTTTTATTACACTTTGGCATCTCTGATGATCAACTAAAGGTTTCTCAGTATGCTTTCACATATTTTCAGTTATCATATTTTTAATCTACTACAGTCTTTCACTATCACCAAAGACAATGCAAAAGCCTTCCTGTAATCCCCATGACAAAGTTTAATAGGTGTTCTCTGAAACTCTCCATACAAATTTCTTCCTTCCAGGGGACACTTTTATATTTGAATTTTCTTTATATTATTAACTCTAAACTTCAGTCTTGTAAAGATTAGACCTTGATCCCATGTCATTACAGCAGTTTCAGTACAAACAACAGGACCAGGAGTAGAGACTAATATTGGAGTCATCTTTGCTATAGTAGTATTCTTTTGGCTAATCTTTATCTTTCAGCATCTGAAATTTCCATCTCACTACAATAAATGAGGATCAAATGTAAAATAACTGTAATAAATGTTACGACTACTCATTATATAGAGTTGCCTCTCTTCATGAGCACATGGAAAGACTTTCTAGATGTCTTTGTGGTTAGTTAAGAGCCTTGTGACATGTTTTGGGCAATGAGCTGTGAGCAAAAGTGGTCTATGGCACTTCCAGTATTACAGAGTTAATAGTATGTGTGATATGTCCATTCTCTCTCTTCCTCTAATGCAGCAAAATTGATAGCTATGTGTTCCAGCTGGCTTACTGACAAGATGATAGCAGGCTGGGTCCCTGGGCTGCCACTTGAAAGAGAAGCATTCTATATCTTTTAAATAAGTCTCAGTCTTTTAGTGGGCTGTGCTGTTAGGCTATTACCTTGACAGATGCTTCTCAGTTTTTTTTCTCCTTTTGGTGAGATAGGAAGGCTAAAGGGGACTGAAGTTGGATATTTCCCTTCTCTCACATTGGTTGGTTAGGCTCTAATAAATTAGTTTCCCTTTAGACAAAAAGCGCTGAGAGTATTTCAAAATGGTTACTTTCCTCCTCTTCCTGCTGGAAATATGAGAGAATTTCCCTCGATCCTCATTTTGGAAACCTGGTGGGGTTCCTAAAGATAACACTCACAAAACTGGAGGTTCCTCTAAGGCTGGGCTCCCAGGAATTTTTAACTCCTAAGTTAAGCCACATTCAACCTTCAGTAGTTCATCAATTATAGTTTAAATTTTCCTACCAGATCCTAGCCCTAGTGGTTTCTGTTCCCAGTAAGCTATAATTCTCTTTATTCACCTCTATCTCCAGTTGTTGGGGCACTGATTTGCCCTGCAACCTCAATTTTCTGAATGGATCTAAGAAAATTAAAGAAGAGTTATTGATAATCAGTTTCTTCAAATTTTTTCCTATTGTGAGGATGGGAGTGACAACTTCCATACTCTACATGTCAAAGAGAAAACCCTAAAGTCTTCACAATATTGTTAATTGCTCATCAGTATGTCTTTTTCCCACTTAAATTGTGAAATATTTGATAGCAGGTACCATAGTCCTTTTATCTCTGGATTTCTAGTACTCTGCAACAGTGTGAGAATTCTTCAGAGCTCTGTCATGGACCTTCTTATCTGCTCTTCATCCCTCCTTCTCTCTCTCTCTCTTTCTCTGTGTGTGTGTGTGTGTGTGCTCATCTCCAAGAAATCTATATCTCTCCTTCAAAGTTGGCTTATTTACAGATGTCTTAAACTTAAAAGGTTTAAAACATAAGTTTTAGTTACTACTTTTAACCTGTTCACCCTTTCCCCTTCTTGATCATAATTAATGCCATCACCACTCAGCTGGCTCTTCCAAACAGAAATCTTAAAGCCATTTTTGGTTCTTTTCTCTATCTTACTAACTTCCTCCAAACCTAATCCATTAACAAATCATGTTATTTTGACATCCAAATATAATCCCATTATAATTCTCTCCATCTTCACTATAATCAACTTGGTCCATGTCATCTTGATCTCTAGCAGAGATCTTCACAAAAGCCTCCTCATTGCTCTCTCCACCTCTACTCTCACTCACTCAGAGCAGCCAGATTGATTTGTTATGAAAATTAAATCATATCACCCCCAAGTTTAAAACTTTTCAATATCTTTCCTTTATACTAATACTCAGCTCCAAACTCTGTATCATTTTATATAAACACACTACTCTATCTGAGTCCTATTTCTGGAGCCTCATCTTCTGCCACATTTCCTTTCGTCTACTATATGTCACAGCTACACTGGTCTTCTTCGTATCTCTCAAGCCCTTTGTTACCTAAAGACTTTCACATATGATGTTCCCTAGGTTTAAAACTCTTCCCCTTAGCATTTTTTCCTATTAAAAGACCATATAATCAAAGATTACTATATTAAATGGTCATCTGATTCCAATAATTCAAATTTTAGATTGTCCAAGTATTTAAAAGTATTTTTATTATTTAGCAAATCACAACATGACTGAAACTGTTATTGCATGAAAATTAAAAACTAATCCAATTGACTAATTTGTATTTTAAAACTTTATTTCTTACCTTTGACATTATGGTAGATATTGAGGATACAATAACTGTTCAAATAACAGTTGCATTACAAAATATTTATCTTTTTTTCCAAGTATGCACATCCTTAATTATTCAGGAATATGTTTTACACTTTACCTGTAACTTATATTATGTTGCCTTTATAGACAACTTTCCCTCATTTTGATGCTGATGCAAAAAATAGTAATAGAAAAAAGATAATAATATTTAATTTCTATATTAAACAATTTCTGCAAGGGTTAAATAAACTGACAATTGAAACAAATGGCTCAATTTTCTATGCCTCAAAATTTATGGAAAATCAAAGTTAGATACATTGTTCTACTTATACCTATAATTCACAAGAATTATCCAAATTATATTAAAATGAAATTACTCAGAAAATATTAGACTTTTAATACTATCTGATAAAACACTGTTAATCTAGAAAAATGTTTATACAGAATACAAAAAAAAATAAGTTCTTTTCAACATTTATAAATTAAAATGAATACATGAAATTTAGCTCTCAGAAACAGTTTAATGGATGAATAAATAGAAAGTAAGCAGAGAAGTTATTCCAATCAAATGGTAGTCAAAGAGAAAAACAAGTAAGGTGACTCAGAAAGAAGTCTTAGAACTCTGATTGAAGAGAAGATGAATTAAAAGAGAAGATTCAGAACTAATCCTGGTCTGTGGATCAGAAAGTTAAAAGGAAAGCTCTTACCAGAAATTTTCAGCATAACAAAAAGATAAAGAAGGTAACTACTGAGAGAATATATTAATTCTGAATTCTGAATTCTGTATATATTACAGAGCAGCAAGAATGAATGAGTTGTCCAAAAAACTTTAATGAAAATACCTATTAATCAATAATTAATTTTAGAACATCTGAAAGTACTAGTCTTTCCTCCTACTATCTTCTTATATAAAAATCAAAGCAAACTGAATTGTATTTATTATTGAAGTAAAGCTATTTCTTTTGTATTTTGCCTCAATCTTTGTTTATACCAATCGAATGTCACTGTTTCAATAATTAGAGATCACTTTTAAAGTTACTAACAAAATACCTATTTTATTTAATGCCCATCATAATCTACTAAATAATTAGACTTAATCTTGATTATTCTCTAAAACTCACAAACAAGAAACAAAATTGGAGTAATTTAAAATTGAGGCCAAGTTTCATCTAATTATATTTTGCTATTGATTTTACTATTTATTATGTTTCAGTGCCTTAGGGGGGGAAAAAACAGCAAAACACTGATACTGTGTGTCATTTTTATATAATTTTTGTTAATTAGAAATTATTAAATTTATTTCTAGTCCCTGTGACACAGCATTACTACATCATAAAAGGATAAAACATGTGAATCAATTGTAAAGAAATACTGAGTCCTTATTATAGATTAGCCTCTCTGCTAGATGCCAAAGATAAAAAGAATACAGGAGAAACACAGGTCTTGACTTCAACTACCTTAAATATAACAACAGTTCCAATTTTAGAACTACATATTAACTATTAAGAGTGGTATATCAGAACATATTTCACTTCAGTTGAAACTGAGACAGACAAAATTTAAAATAAAATGCATGCAAGGTAACAATAAAAATGGATAAGGAGACTATCTTCATCTATAAGACAAAAATACATTTATCTATCAGTTTGTATTTAAAGGCAAAACTAAATGCTTTTCTAAATATTTCATCTTAGGGCTCCTAAAAGTCATTCTTGTTCTCTCCTAGAGGTCATGCCACTTTTCAATCTGCCCATTCCTACAACTAAACCATCTTCTCCACAGACATAGCTCCTACTTTAAAAAAAAAGCACAGAGGCTAGATGGTAAGAGCATTTCTGAGTAAGATAGTTTTCATGAGGAGACTGGAATTTAAACACATACAGTCTTTCTTCACGTTCTCCGAGTTACTTTCACTTCACAACATAAATAATATTGTTTGCTTAAATTTAAAAAGATATGTGTGAACAACTTATTAAAAAGAATGTTTTTTAATTTGCTAACAACTAAAATAAATAAAATGGACTTTTTTTAATGTTTCAGGTCAATGTAAGAATAAATTGTTGCATTTCCTAAATTATGGTTCATAACCTAATGAAATGTTCAGTGAAAATACGATTCAGTAGTCAAACAAGTTTAGTAAACGTATGTTCTAACACCTTGGAGCATGTTTAGACAGAACTATTACAATAAAGAAACCTGCTTAACCTTTCTTAAAAAACCTTTCCAAATTACTTAATCAAAGATTGAATTTAGGAATTAATACCTCTTAATGTCTTCTAGAATTATTTTTGAAAGAAACACACTTTGGAATATATTTCATTATATTTGGAATAATATATTTGGACTATATTTCATACAGTTTACATTATTTATATTAAAATTGGGGAAAGAATTACTTCTTTGTTTTTATTACCTTATAAATTATCCTTGTTTTCTTTTTAGATTTCCAGGGCATAATTAAAGAGAAAGTATAAAACTCAGAACCTAACAATTTTAATTTCTGAGGAATAATATTCCAAGGGCAGTATTTTAATACATACTCATCAGTATGTTATACTATCAGAGATAATATTTAGTCTATACAGATCAGCTTACTTACGTCTGGGGCTCCTTTTCATTTTGTTGTTTTTGCTGGGGCTGAAGAACGTTATTTACCAGTTCAGTGATCCCACTAAAGGGAAACCACCTGTTTAAATAAGCAAATAATGTGACTGAATAACCAAATGAATAACAACGTAGGTCAAATGTTTTCATATTCATAATAATAAAAATACACAAGCACGAAAGCTACAGCCAATGGAAATGTGAGCTCCAATTATCATCCAGGCAGTCAGAGGTAGGGAAATTAAGTTTGAACACTTAACCAGTCCACAAGCAGGCAGCAATAACTACATCCAGTCAGTATGTGGATGAAGTAAGAAACTACAGGCAGCTCTCCTACAAGCCAGAGAGTCAGAAAGCAGAAGACACACTAGCTGCAGCCTATTCAGTATTAGTATAAGCTAATACTATCCAAGGTGCAGAAAGCAGAATATGGCAAAGGTACAGAAGTCAAGCCTACTGCACTCAATACATTTACTTACTGTGTCGGTTGTGGTTTGTGTTCTTCTTTGATCCTAAAAAGATAAGTTTGCACAACTGAGTGCACTGTACTACGAAGAAATTTCTATCTACATATTTTTGGTCATATAAGAAATAAAAAGTGAGGTTTGTTACATAAAAAAGCTTAGTGCTTTGCTATATACTGGAATTATACATTTAATTCATTTGACACAAAAAAGGGAAGTTGAATCATTTGTTCCTAATAGAGGACTGATATTAAAACTCTACTACTGTTCTAATGATTTCATGATTTAGTCCTCAAGTTATCTATATTTTTATTGATATTAATATTAAACTTTTAAATAATTATTTTAAGGTATGTTAAACACAGTTACATTTGGTTTACTGAAGATAGAGTTCCTCTTTATTTTTTAAATTTCTTCATTAACATAAATTGAAGTAAAGGTATAATATTTTAAACAAAATATAAGGTTTTATAAATGTATTTTAAAAGACATACAAATGACTTTATTTACTGTTTAAAGGAGTAATTAAAGAATTGGGGAAAGGGAGGTTATGTATCCACTCTATCTAAAAATGGCTACTGAAATAACTATGTATATTAAATTTAAAATATTCATAAGCTAACGTAAATTATTCATATAACAGATGAAAAATGCATTTAAACTATAATCAACTCGGTGCTTTACCGAAATAGCCCTGGATATTTAAAAAGTGAGAGAAAGATCATACACAAGAGTAGTGATGCCTCTGAACTTTGGTTTCCCACAGTTTGCCTGGGATTGGTCCTATGAGGTAAACCCGTGATGATTTGATCAGTCTTCATTTTCCCAAAGAAAGACTAAGAATTGGTAACTAAAATTGGTCACCAAAATTTAGGACCTTCATTAGGAAATTATATTAATGGTATAAATTAAATTCTCTTTTAAAAAAACTGATTTTTCCAGAATATTCTTATTTTTGATATAAACAATAAATGAAAAAGTATAACCTTATACATCTTTGTTTCCCAATGAATAAATATAACTGATAATTATATACTGTAAAAAGTACAATAGTTTTAGCCTGGAGCTAAGACCACATCATTTAGTATATAAAAAATTATATAATAGACTAATAATGAAAAATTATGTCTAACACCAAATATCATATTAACAAACACAAGCAAACTATAGTGACATTGGATTTTATCTAGAAAACTTATCATTGTATTTCTTTAATAATAAGACAAAAATCTCTTAACATTTTAGAACAAAAGGGATCCCATACAGATAATGACAAAGAAAGATTACCATACCAGCTCACCAAAATGGAGAACAATTCAAGATTACCCTTTGCCAAATAATAAGTATTTTCTAAAAGAAATCATCTTGTTCTTAGTGACAAAAAGTTTTACCATAAATTAATATTAATCTACAAATCAGTTTCCAATTTCAAATCTTTACTTGAAAAAATAAACATAAAAATTCTAATTACTAATTCAGGAATAATGTCTGGGTTTTGCAAAAAAAAATCTATATATAAAATATACAAACATCTGCATCAGTTTCCCAATTAAAATATGTATCATAATATGGCAATGTACATATTTATCCTGTCTTTAAATGATTCACAAGTATAAAATTATTCTCCTTTCTAATATTTTGGATAAAAATCAAACCTCAAAGTATCCAACCATAATTAAAATTCATGTTGAGAAAATAACTTAAGAACTGATAATATGAAAAATTATATACTTCTTTGACAATACAGTAACATTACTGACAATGATCTCATACATTCCTGCATTCAAAAAGTGTATGAGAGCAGTCCAGTTTCAATCTGATTCATAAAGAGCAGGGAAACCATTAATCCCATCCTTACAAGAAAAAAAGCTGAACAAACTAAAATCAAAAACCTTTCTTAAAGCCATGAAGAATTTAGGTCACAGAGCAAACTGCAGCCCCCAAAACTAGAGAAACAGGCAAACAGATATAGAGTAAGTATCACAGTGTACCAAGAGTACAGGCCCAGGAATGGAAGCCCACACCTGGAGCCATTATCTGTAGAAATACTTTTAACTATAATTGAGCAATTGCTGAAGCTTTAGTGTAGATTAAGAGGTTAAAATTCTAAGGAGTTCAGTCACACTTCCATAAATTTTACCTCTAGGAGCCCTATCTGTTGCTCACTGAAATAAAAAAAAAAAATCTCCTCCTGCACCTAGCAGAAGGAGGGGAAAGTAACCATTCTGAAGCACTCCCAGATCTCTGTAGTCTCCTAAAAATATAGCGTCAAAGGAAAATATTTTACCAGAGCCTAACCAACTGGGGATTTACAAAAAACAAACAAGACTGAGGACGGTAAGTACCCAATTATATACCCCTCTAGCCTTTGATGTGGAAGAATGAAAATACCAAACTCCAGACCCCTCTAGCCTTCTACATGAACGAATGGAAACGCCCAACTCCAGCTCACCAAAAGACTGAGACCTAATTATAGGACTATCGAATGCTTCTCCTGTATCAACGCCTTACCACCAAATCAGTAGAATTTCCAAATAATAACAGGGGATCACAACTAAAATAACTACAAACTTTAGACACTATTTAGTAAGGAGTCTCTAGGGAAACACAAAACTGAATGACAAAAATAAAGACAAGAGAAGAGAGTATTCTGGAAAATTGAGTAGAATTCAACAGAAATAAGTCTCCTCACCTAGACAGCAATGACAGAATCTGTGTGACAAAACTATTTTGGAAATCTGGAATCTATTAAGGCTTTGATCTTCAGGAGAAGGTTTGAATTATACATTGCAGTTAATTTCAGTCAATTTGAGCTTTTAGCATGCTAGCAGCTACCCATCCCCAACTCCAAGGCAGGTTCCTGGAGCAACCTGAATACATCTTAAAGGTTCCAGGGTGAGTAAAAAGGATCCTGTCTTCCAACAGAAAACAACAAAACTGGACGAAGGGGAAGAATATATATTTCCCGAGTTATCACAATATTAGAATCAAATGTCTACTTTTCAACAAGAAAAAAAATCATTAGGCATACAGAGAAACAGGAAAGTATGATTCATTCAAAGGGGAAAAAAAAGAATCAACAAAAACATCCTTAAAAAACTTGATGGCAGACCTATTAGATAAAGACTAAAACAACCATCTTAAACATGCTCAAAGAACTAAAGGAAGATGTGGAGAAAGTCAAGAAAACAATATGTGAACAAAATGGAAATATCGATAAAGAGATAAGAAACCTAAAAAAATTTTTGGAGCTGAAAGTACAATAATTTACATTAAAAAATTCAAAAGAGGAATTCAAAAGCAGATTTGAGAAGGAATAAGAAAACAACAAATATAAAGATAGAACAAGGAATATTAGTGAATCTGAGGGACAGAAAAAAAAGACTGAAAGAAAGTGACAGAGGGAACTGTCAAGTGGACCAACATAGGTTTGATATGGGAATTCCAGAAGAAGAAAGAGCTAGAAAGAAGAGGCAGAGGAAAAATTTCAAAAAATAATGGCTGAAAACTTCCCAAATTTGATTTAAAAATAAATATAAACATTCAAAAAGATCAACCAACTCCAAGATGAAATCACTGACACCAAGGCATAAAACCAATTAAATCTAACAGACATACAGAATGCTCTATCCAACAAGAGCAGAATAAACATTTTTTCAAGTTCACATAGGACATTTTCCAGTACTAACAATATGTTATGGTACAAGTTAAATCTCCATAGATTTTTAAATATAAAAATCATATAAAATATTTTTTCTGACCACAAGATGAAGTGAAAAATTAATTAACAGAAGGAAAACCACATAATTCACAAATGCGTAGAAATTAAATAGCACACTCTTTAAAAGAACAATGAATCAAAGAAGAAAATACCAGGGAAATTAGAAAATATTCAGAAACAAGTGAAAAAAAAAAAACAATCTACCATAACTTATGAGATTTAGCCAAAGAAGTGTCAAGCAAGAAATTTATAGCTATAAACACATCAAAAAACAAAGAAGGTTTAAAATCAATAACCTACCTTCACAATGTAAGAACCTAGGGTAAAAAAAAAATTAATCCAAGCCAAAAGAAGAAAGAAAATGATAAAGATGATAATAAAAATAATAAAAAAGAAAAAATTAATTAAACTAAAAGCTGGTTCCTTGAAAAGTTCTACTGAATTTACAAACATTTAGTTAGATGGGCTAAAAAAAAAGAGAAGACTTAAATGACTAAAATCATAAATCAAAGCGGGAACTTTACTATTATTCTACAGAAAGAAAAAGGAATGTAAGAGTACTATAAACAATTGTATGCCAACAAGTTGGACAACTTAGATTAAATGAACAAATTCCCAGAAACACAAAACCCCCCAAGAAATCACAAAGTTATAAAAAAATCTCATTAGATCCATAACAAGTTAAGAACATTGAATCACTAATCAAAAATCTCTATCAAAGAAAAGCCTACACCCAGCGCCTTCTGGTAAATTCTACCAAACGTTTACAGATGAACTAATACCAATCTTTTTCAACTTTCTCAAAAATTCAAGAGGAAAGAACACTTCTTGATGCATTTTTTGAGGCCCCATTGATGCATTTTTTGAGGCCACCATTACCATAATACCAAAGACAGACAAAGACTCAAGAAAACTACAGATAAATATTCAAATACTATCCAAAGTGATCTACAGATTCAATTCAACTCAACAAAACCCATGTTTTATGCCGAAATACAAAAACCCATTCTAAATTCATATGGAATCTCCTCTGAACAGCTAATCTTAAAGAGAAAGAATAAAGCTGGAGGACTGACACCTCCTGATTCCAGACTTACTGTGAAGCGACAGTGACCAGTGTGGTGCTGGCAGAAAGACAGATAGATACAGATCACTGGACTAGAATAGAGCCCAGAAATAAACCTACACGTATAGAGTCGAATGTTTTTTGACAAAGTTTGCAAGACCACTACATAGGGAAAAGACAATCTTTTCAACAAATGAGTAAACTGGATACTCACATGCAAAAAATTAAGTTGGACCCCAACTTAACACTGTACGCAAAAATTAAATCAATCAAGAAGTGTGAATGTTAAAACCTAAAACTATAAAATTCGTAGAATATAAGACAAAAGCTGCAAAACCTTGGATTTGACGATGATTTATTGCATATAACATCAGAAGTAAAGGCTATAAAAGAGAAAAAAGAGACAAACTGGACTTCACAAAAGTTTTTAAATTTTGTTCATCTGAAGACAATATTAATGGAGTAAAACAGCAAGCCATAGAGGGGGAAAATGTTCACAAATCATTTATCTAATTAGCAATGAATATATAAAGAACTCCTATAACTAAACAAAACCAACAACAAAAAAAATAATAATTCAAAAGAAGACATACGAATGGCCAAGAAGCACATGAAAACATGTTCAACCTCACTAATCATTAGGGAAATGACTGCAGTTGCAGTTTTACTACATTGAAAACATTCTTGATATAGATGGCGGTAATGGTAGCACATTATAAATGTATTTAATATCACTGATCTGTACACTTAAAAGTGGCTAAGATGGTACATTTTATGTTTCTGTATTCCACTATAATTTTTTAAAGTAGGAAGCAAAAATATATATGTGTGTATATAATATATATATGTATATATATATATACATACATATATATGTATATATATATACATACATATATATGTAATAGAAGAAATTCTAGCCTTTGACATCACAGCTAGGCCAAATAGTAAAAACAGCCTAATTCCTAGCCAGATAAATATAAAACCGGACACAAAAGTGTTATCTCTCTTCTTTTCTTTTACCTGATAAACCTTGTATATATTTCAACAAAAAAATACAATGTATTCTAAAAGGCAAGAAAAAACACAATGGGACAGACAAAGCACGCATGAGAACCAGTTTCAGATATGGCAGGGATTTTAGAGTCATCTGATTAACAAATGTAACTAGAGTTAATATGTTTAGGGTTGTAATGGGAAAAGTGGATTACATGCAAAAACAGATGAGTAGTGTGAGCAGAGAGATGGAAAGTTTAAGAAAGAATGAAAGGAAAAGCTAAGAATAAATAACACTGTAATGGAAATAAAGAATGCCCTTGATAGATTCATCAGCAGACTGCATTCAGCCAAGGAAATAATCAGCGACCTTGAAGATATGTCAATAAAAACTCTCAAAACTAAAAGATGAAGAGAGGAAAGAAAGGAAAAGATGGAACAGAATGTTCAAGAACTGTGGGACAGTGACAAAAGGTATCTCATACATGTAATGGGAATAAGAGAATGAAAAGAGAGGAAGAAACAGAAGAACTATTGGAAGTAATAATGACTAAAAATTTTCCAAAATTAAAGATAGACATAAAACTACCACTCCTGGAAGCACAAGGAACACCAAGAAGGATTCACATTAAAAAAATAATAATAATAATACAACTAGGCAAATATGATGTAAACTGCAGAAAACAAAAGACAAAAAAAATTTTTTTTGAAAGAAGCCAGAATGAAAACAAATATCTTACCTACAGAGAAACAATTACTGTATTGGGCTTCTCAGAGACCACGCAAACAAGAAGAAAGCAGAGTGATGGAAAAAAGTGTTGGGGGAAAAAAAAAACACCAACCTAGAATTCTGTATCCAGTGAAATTATTCTTCAGACGTAAAAAGGAAATAAATACTTTCTCAGAAAAACAAAACTTGAAGGAATTTGTCATCCACAGATATGTCTTGTAAAAAAGGTTAAAAAGGGGTTAGAAAATTATAAAAGGTGGAAACAGCTGCATAAAATAAGAAAAGCATTAGAGAAAGAATAAATGAGAGTAAAATCTTTCACTTTTCTTATTCTTAATTGATCTAACAGATAAGTTTATTCAAAATAATAGTAACACTGTATTTAGTTATTATAGCTTATGGATAAGTAAAATGAATGGCTAATTTTTAAGAAATAGGAGGGAAGAATAGGGAATACCCTGTTATAAGGTATTTGTACTATTTCTAAAATGGCTCAGTGTTATCTGAAAGCAGACTTTGATTACTTGTAAATGTACCTTGCAAACTCTTCAGCAACCATTATAAAACATTTTAAACATTTTAAAAGGAAGTATAATTCAAATGCTACGAGAGATGAGAATATGGAATCAAATCATATAAAATGTTGAATTTAAACCAGAGAAGAGAGAGAAATTGTAGAGGACAAAAACAGAAAATAAATAAAAGAAAAAGGCAATGAATAGAATAGTGACAAACATGGTAGCTATTAATCCAATTATATTAATAATCACTTTAAATGTGAAAGATCTAAGTATATCAATTAAAAGATACTGTCAAAGTAGATTGCAAAAAAATAAGAGCCAACAATGTGTTGCCTATAAAAAACCCATCTTAAATATAAAGACACAGATAAATTAAAAGTGAAAGAATGGAGAAAAATATACTGTTAACACTAGTAAAGAGAAAGCTGGAGTACCCAAATTAACTTCAGAAGTCAACTTCAGAACAAGGAAAGTTACCAAAGATAAAGAAGGGCATTCCATAATGATGATGGGGTGAATTGTCCAAGAACAAAGAATAATCCTTAATGTATATTATCTAACAACCGAATGTCAAAATACAAGAGGCAAAGACTGATAACCAGCCACAAGGAATAGACGAATCCACTGTTACAGTTAAAGAATTCACACCTTAATCAGTAAATAACATACCCAGCAAGCAGAAAATCAGTAAGGACGGAGTTGAACTAAACTGCATCATCAATAAAATGGATCTAATTGGCATTCTATAACACTTCATCTACTAACAGCAGATATACATTATTCTCAAGCTCACATGGAACATTCATCAACATAGACCACATTCCAGGCCATAACACATTCTTTAACAAGTTTAAAAAAAATACAAATCATACAGAATATGTTCTGAGTTCCCAGTGAAATTAAACTAGAAATCAATAACGAAACTGCAGTTCCAAAACTATCGAGAGATTAAACAACTGCTTCTAAATAACACACAGATTGAAGAAATCTCAAGAGACATTTTAAATATTTTAAATGAATAGGAAATGAAAAATAACCTATCAAAATTTCTGAGATGCAGCTAAATCAGCTAACTCTGCAGCACCTGACCTCTCCCAGTACCTGTGAGGCCCACGCCACTGCAACAGGCTAGTCAGAAGCCCCAACTGAGCAGAGGGTTTGTATTATTCTCATCCCTGCCCCACACATGAAGAAATGAATGGTGAATTGGCCCCAGGTAAAGCATAGTATATTTTCCAAGTATGGCAAAGTTATAAAGGTTACTAGAGGGAAAGATAAAGATACCAGGAAGGATAAAGGGGTTGCATTTATTTTATTTTTGGATAAGGTCTCTGCATAAAACTGTACCAGAGCAATAAACAGTTATTTGGTGGAGTGATAGAAGCCAAGCATTGTTATTGGCAATGTAAGAGCAGCTGAGTTTATCTGAAGACAAAACTGCTTTGATAAATCTGAGTGTTATGAATGTGGAGAAAGTGGACACTTAAATTATACCTGTCCTAAGAATATGCTTGGAGAACATAAACCTCCAATGAACAAAGAGAAAAAGGAAAAAAGAATCCCTGCACCAGAAGAAAAAACTGAAGTAGAAGAAAATGAAGATGAAGGAAGGAGAAGATCCTGCTCTTGACAGCATCAGCCACAGCTTTCCAGCAAGCTAAACGCAAAAAACAAAGACAAAAAAAAAAATAGAAACCCAGTCAGGGATCCCACAACTTCAGATGATTCAAGACACCCAAGGATTCAAAAAAAGCACATATTTCAATGATGATGAAGAACTTAGTGATTAAAATTATATTTATTATGTAAATATCATTAATTACTTTTTTAATCTCGAGTAACAAGTTTAGTTCAGACTAAAGATTACTTTTAGAATTTGAGCATAAGAGAGCTTGTGCCTTGGTGCTGTTAAGCCCTATGCGTTCCGCTGGCAATAAATTCTCCTTCCTCTACCAAAGCTGTCTGAGCATCCGATTTCCTCTGATGGGTGTGTCGCTTCCTGCAACAGATTTCTGGTGTGTTGGCCGGCAAGCATGGAGGAATGGCGCCCACATTTAGCAGATTTTGGGTATCTCACTGGGGAACCCCCTACAGGCCCTGTAGTGCTGGCTGAGCGCGCACCAGGGATTACCCCATGTGGGCGCCTCACAGGACAGAAGGGGAAACTCCGTCTGCTGGTCCCTGCAAAGATCAGACAACAGTGGAACGAGAAAGCTAGGACGTGTCAGGGACAGGGTAAGGAAAAACCGGGCACAGGGTAGCTACCTCAGGCCCTGCCCCATAAAGCAGAAGGGGAGACTGATTATCTCCAGAGGTCACCTGAGTACTCTACATTTGCTGGGGAAACTGTGACCTCACAGGTACATAGGGCGGAGAGTGGAATGTGTTTGGTTAACACTGGGAAAAATGAAGGCTTAATCCCCATCCAGAGAGTAACCAAGCATCCTCCACACCTTAAGAGACACGACTGCTTACTCTCCACAGGACAGGTTAAGCAATGGTTAGAGGTTGTATGAAAGAGAGTGAGTGCTGAGTGACTGAGACATGGCCTACCCACGAAGCAAGAGTTGAGCCTGTATCTGCGGTTCTGTGACGAACCTCATATGGCTTAGGATGGTGTCACTGGATCTCCATGAGGAGTCTACTCCAGTGATCCAGGTCAGGGGTTTATACCAGTCCAACAATTGCCAAGAGGAGCCTGAAAATTCCCCCACCCTTAAAGGGAGCGGCGGAGACGGGTGAACCAAGTGACGTCCCCTCCAAAGTTTCCCCAACCTTATCCCCCAACACTCCATGTGGTGTGATTGTTGTCTATCATGGGAGGTATGGGGGGTACACAGAGAAAGCCTACTCCCATGGCCACGATGGTCAAAAACTTCAAGAAAGGGTTATTCAGAAGATTATAAAGTTAAACTCACCCCACAGAAACTCCGCACCCTTTGTGAGATAAACTGGCCATCTTTCGGTATTGGATATACGGAGAAGGAGCTCCTTGTCTTCAGTTAGAAGACACAGGTCAGGGTCTTCCCGGGCAGCGGGGAGGGGAGACAAAAGTTCAGGGCCTTCCACAAAGCGGGGAGAACAGGAGCCCCTATTCTAGGAATCTACACAACAGAAGGCGTTTAAAAAAAAAATCAAACGAGCACTCACTAACACTCCGCAGAGAACTCCCAGACCTGTGCTGCCATCCGCCGTCCCCTTCAGCATTTCCAGGCGGCACCAACACCACACCACAGGGCACACGTGCAATCCTTTCGGGGTAAGTAACATACCTTCAGATTCAGACAGAGATGGAATTGTGTTCCCTGGTGGTCTAGTGATTAGGATTCAGTACTTTCACAGCTGCAGCCCAGGTTCGATTCCCAGTTAGGGAGAAATATTCTTTCCTCCTTCCCCACTAGCAGCAGGAGCACTTCCCAGCTTGTACCCCACAGGGAAGGCAGGAACCACAGCCCCCACCGCCCAGCTTTCAATGAAATTCAGTGGCAGCGAGGACCTATAGGCCACCCTCCTACTTCCAAACAAGCTAAGGATGAAATGGAAGGGGTTTCAAAAAGATTAACCTACAAACGGTTCTCCAAATAGAATAGCATTGCACTTGCACATCAAGAAACTGGAAAATAGGAAGAAGTCTTCTATGTACAAGCTTCTGTGCTCCTTTACCATTTCGTCACTCCCCGAGAAAACTAGATAAGCACCCACAGGGAAGTTACAAATACTGATGATGGAGAAATATGAGTATGTGCATTACCTCTGAACTGTATTTGTCGGTGTTATATGGAATATGGTTGTTGAGTTAAGAACCCTAATTATGATGGAAAGGAAAATGTGTTTTTGGTAACATAAGGTATAAAGTATAAATATTTATTTTGAAGGACCCCTTTTAGGATAGGATGATCTCAGTGTCTTTGCAGGCAGACCCGGAAACCTCCTAACTAATTTTCCTGCCTAACTGTTTTCTAAGAGCCATGAACCCCCTTATTATTAACAGGAATGAGGAAAGTGGTAGAAGGTCTATGAAAAGAAATCCTCAGAGGAAATTTTATATGATTAAGCTAAACAAGATTGGAAATTTAAATGCCAAAGTAAGCAAATGCAAAATTAAAGTTGTGTTTTAATGTTTCTTAGACTATATTAGTCTGCTATTAACGTTATGGAAAAGTTTTCTGAGTAGAAAACAAGAATTCCTTACTTAATCAAAATAATTTCTGTATTTTATGTTGCCTTAACCAGTTTTCTGAGGCTTTTAGAGACTATGTTAACATTAGCCCAAAGTCTAAGGGTCAGAGACTCCTAGCTATACATTTTATAACTCAGTCTGTGCCCAGTATTCAAAAGAAGCTCTAAAAGTTGGGACCTAGACCCCAACCCCAAAGGCTACCTTGGTGCAGAGGTCTTTAACGTGTCCAATAACTGGGACTGGGCAGAGAAGAAAGCAGAGTACAAAAAGGGCACAAATTTTAGCTGCCATAATTCAGGGACCATCTCAAGGTGACCCTAGCTATTAAAAACCTTGCAGGCTTGGAGGGCCTCGATCTTGATTGGCCATAAGTGGCACTGTCCGGACTGAGGCATAATCAATGCACATATTGCAGAAGGAAGGGCACTAGAAAGGCGAGTGAGAAGCCGGGGAGGGGTAGACCTCATAAGCCCTCACCCCACATAGCAAGCCTCTCATGAAGGGGCTGCTCTCTCCTCCAACAATGGAGGCTCAAGTGCTTGTAAGCTCTAGTCCTAGAGAAATCCACCACAATCACATCAGTGGAGCCTCAGGTGACCCTCGACATGGTAGGAAGGAAAAACACTGAATTTTTACTAGATACTAGAGCTACCTACTCTGTCCTGACCCATCCCATGGGCCTTTCTCCAATGCTAACTGTACAGTGACAGGAATAAATAGTCAGCCTAATGTAATTTACTCTTCTCATTGTGAGACCAGGACTAGCAATGAAGTTTTCTGCCACACATCAAGACCAGGGTTCTGTGCAGAGAATACTTCGCCTAGAAAACTGGGATACAGCTATAAGGGGCGGCAGGGGCAGGCCCCTTGCCCATCACACAAAGCACGTTTGTGGGGAACTTAAGGCTAAACCATGTGTAGACAACCTGCCTCTATGTCAGGGTTTCCTACTAACAGAGGAACTACTTCCTCGCAATCTGTTGAAAGTCAGCCCACAATGCAAACATTTAAAAGTTTCTACTATAACACCAGCAAAAAAATGTGTGACATTTACTAAGTGTGCTAACTAATGTTTTAACATCTCAAATATGAACTTGAACTGCAGCTTCACAACTTCTGTAAGCTATGCAAATGCACATGTTAAATTACCTGCTGGATGATTTCTTATCTGTGGAAAACTTTATTCTTATGTTCCCTGGGAAGACTAATTGTATTTATGCTTCAAAAGTATCCAACTAGGGGCCGCAGGGAATTCACTCTTGACTCCCACTGTAATAGTGACCTACACTTTTTTAGTCCAGATGAATATACTGCTTTGTTTTATTTATTGTACCAGCTATGACTATTGCCCAAAATACAGAAGTCAACAGAATAGCCTGCTCCATGGCAAAAGCCTTAAACGCAACCTCTCAGGCCATCCATGCCATGGGAGAAGAATTCAGAGAAGCTATCCTTGAAAACAGGGCCACTATAGACAATCTATTACTCAGACATACCATAGATGTAAAGAATTTAAAGGTCTATGTTGTTTTAACCTCCCTGACAAATCACTGAAGAAAAAGTAAAACAAATTCATGACGTTGTGTCCAATATTGAACAGAGGACAGGAATTTTCTGTCTTGATCTCTCCCCGCTCACTTCCTGGCTGCCCAGTCTCCCTGGGCTAAAGAAAGCTTTTCTTATTTTCATTTTGCTTATCTTTGTAGGAGTTATTGCTTGTTGCTGCATCCAGTGTACTCCCACCTGTAGGTCCCTTGTCAGCTGGATACTTAAGACAAAACTAAACTAAGGGAAGAATTTTTTTACAGCAACAAAGGGATCAATTTCATCTTAAGCTGATCTCATAAACATGAGACCAATCAAAAAAGGGAGGAAATGATAAGGGATATCTCTTGCAGTGTTCTTAATCGTTGTAGTAAACCTACTTTAGTTTTCTTCCCTCCTTTCTTTGGGGCAGCGGGGAGGCTCTCTCCCTCAAATCCCAATATTGGAGACTCAGATCCTCTGGGTATTTATTGATAAAGGTCATCAGCCCATTGTTAGCGGAAATGGTGTTAGGCCAGACATGTCCCTTAGAGTCTGAGAGGGGAGGAGACTTTAGGCCAAAGGTCTTTTTACTCTTTAAGAAATATATTAACCAAGCCTGTTTCCCTTTACTTGCTTAATAGGCAAATCAATAAAGCAATTGATAGATATATAATTTAAATTACAGTTAGAATCTTCTTTTCTTCGTCTAGGGACTGAGGTAGCACTTCAACAGGAAACCCAAGACCCCACCTTGATTAAGGCAGAAAGGGAAAGAGCTCCATGAAACCCCATTAGGCAAGGACTAAAGACATTCTCAGCAGGAAGTAGATATGGAAGAAGAGACCTCCCGTCCCTCAGCATCCATACTAGTAAGGGGGTTCATGGCTCTTAGAAAAGAGTTAGGCAGGAAAATTAGTTAGGGGTTTTCCAGGTCTACCTGCAAAGACACTGAGATCATCCTATCCTAGAAGGGTCCAAGACTGGATCGCCCCATGTGCGCTTTACTGGATTTACCTCCCCAGATAAAGTCATCCTTTTTTCTCTTACCTCTGAAAACAGGGGAACTGCTTGGTTACCTGGTCCTACAACCCTTACAGCAGATAAAAAGAGAACTTCAAATAGGGGACAAGAAGGATGATGAGTAGCCCCCACAGGGGATAATCCAATACTGTGGGCTTGCCACTTGGGCAGAAGATGGATCTTGAGGATACCGTACCCCCATTTACATGTTAAACTGGATTACCCAACTGCAGGCAATCTCAGAAATCATTACCAATGAGACTAGGAGAGCCTTGACACTCCTTGCACATCAACAAACTCAGATGAGAAATGCCATCTACCAAAACAGGTTAGCACTGGACTATCTATTCAGCAAAAGAAGGCACGTGTAGAAAATTCAATCTCACCAACTGTTTCCTACAGATAGATGATCAGGGCCAGGCAGTTGAGGACCTTGTCAAAAAGATACAAAACTGGCACATGTGCCCGTACAAGTATTGCTCAGATGGAACTCCAGTAGTCTTTTTGGGGAATGGTTTTCAGCTTTTGGTGGGTTTAAAACCTAAATAGGAGCAGTTTTATTACTCCTAGGAATCTGCCTGATAGGGCTGTGTCTGTTCCCTGCTACTAAAAAGCTGAAAAGGTATGGTAGAAGCCATAGCACAACAACAAGCTGCAGCCCACATATACTTTACCCACTACTATTAGGAGATACCCCAGGATGGTTTAGTTAGAGAATGTAAGACTCCAGCATAAAAATAGAATGTCTATAGTCTCAAAGGGGGGGAATAAGAGAGGAGAGGAGGCATCTGAAAAATGCAAAGGAAAGGGCTTGCAGAAATGACCAACTCAGATCTTTATATCAGATATTCTATAGATCTTTAAAAGGCCTACAACACAAGGGATCTGTAAATAGATAGGACCAGTAGTCCGGGAATTCCTTCCCCCTTGCAGCCCCACCCGAAACTTCCCCTCCTCATCCTGAGTCAGGAGATGCATGTAGAACCTCAGACAGAGGAGTCACATGCCGTTGCATGGACACTGCAGAGGTAAATAAACTCTTTGGTGCTGTTAAGCCCCATGTGTTCCGCCAGCAATAAATTCTCCTTCTTCTAAAAACAAACAAACAAACAAACAAACAAACAAAAAAGAACAAGAATTTGAGCATAAGAAAACTTGATACCAAGTAATTTTTTACTATAAAATAGTTATAGGAAATTAAAAATAAGTTTTAAAGTATCATGTATCTATCTTGTCTTGGCAGAGTAATAAAAACTGAAATTTGCTAATAACCATTAATCTTGAAAACAATTTATTTGAATAAGAAAGAAAACAATACTATCATAGTAATGCTACTGTCATCTCAAGAAAAAAATAAGTATTAAAAAAATTTATGAATTCATTATAAAAGTTTACCGTGTCTGATTGGTTAACTTTTAAAATAAATTTCATCTTATAAAACAAAAACTTTATAAAGTCTTGAAAAAGTTGAATCATTTATTGTTATTAAATGTTAACAAAATTTCCAAGAGAGGAAAAAGAAATCAATGAAATTTAAAACATGAAATTAACAGACAAAAAAAACTTCTTTCTTTGTAAAGCCAAATAAAATGATAAACCCCTAAGCTAGTTAAAAAAAACAGAGAAAACAGAAATTACTAATATCAGATATGAGAAACAGTCCATTACTACTGACTGATTCTATGGCATTAAAAAGATAATAAAGAAATATTAACTCTATGCCCAGAAATTTAATCATTTTGATGAAATGGAACATTTCCTTGACAGATAAAATCTACAAAAGTTCAAACAAGAAGAAATCGATAATCTGAATAAGTCTATTAAAGAAATGGAATCAACAGTTAATAACCTTGTAAGCCAGAAGGCGCCGAGGTCAAGATGGTTCCATTTGTGAATTGTAAGAAACACTTCGAGGAAATGATACCAATCTTCTATACTCTCCCAGAAAAGAAAGCCAAGGGAACATGTTCTAACTCATTCTCTTTGAGCAGTATCACTCTAATATAAAAACCAGACAAAAACACTGAAAGAAATGAAAATTACAGACCAATATCTCTCATGAACACAAGTCCAAGTATATTCAACAACTTATTAGCACATCAAATCTAACAACGTATAAAAGCAATTATAAACCATGACCAGTTTGAATGTATCCCAGCTATGCCAATTCAATATTTGAAAAACAGTTCCTATAATCCATCACATCAGGCTAAAGAAGAAAAATCACATGATTATGTCAACAAGTGTAGCAAAGGCATTTGATAGAATCCAACAATCATTCATGATAAAGACTCTCAATGCACTAGGAACTGAGAAAATTTCCTCAATTTGATAAACAAAATACCTATAGCTAACGTCATAATTATGAGAAACTAAAAGCTTTCCTTTTAAGGTCAGGGAGAAGTTG
Source organism: Macroglossus sobrinus (assembly GCA_004027375.1). Lineage (NCBI taxonomy): Eukaryota > Metazoa > Chordata > Mammalia > Chiroptera > Pteropodidae > Macroglossus > Macroglossus sobrinus. Next base: position 499,155 of record PVKZ01000046.1, on the reverse strand, counting down.
AAAAAAAAGATCACACAAAAGAATTTTCAGGGTACTAGAAGTGTTCTGTGTGATCTTATGTTGCTGGACACATGACTATATATATTTGTCAAAACCCTCAAAACTTCACATCACAAAGAATAAACCTTAATGTATACAAATTTTTTAAAAATCAACCAGAAGGGCAGAGAAATTCTAGAATGGAATGCAGAACATGACAATCCAACTCTATGTAAAATATATATCATAACCTCACTGACAAGGATGTCAAAAAAAAGTTGCTATCCTAAGTAACATTGGGAAAGGATACTTTTAAGTAGATAATTATAATGCTAAAGACAAAAAGAAACTAATTGAAAAATTTGTTTTCATACTGTTCAAATTATCAATTCTTAAACTTTATACATTTAAAGTCAAGATATTAGTCTGAAGTCATGCTATTTATATACTATAGGTAGAAATGATATATGATTGATAGGTAGATATAAATATAAGTGTTATCTACCCAGGTTAGTATATATACATTTCCTCATTTTGTCTGCTGAAAGGACCTAAGAATAGTAACACATCAGAAACAGTGAGCACACTTAGCACCAGATCTTGGCTTCTAAATATCACTTTCCAATCAAAGGAACCAAGGCTGCTTGCAGAAATGTCTGATTTTCAGAATAGGCGAGGAAAATATAAGATGTATCTAGATTATTCTGTAATACTAGAAAGCAAAGAAGTAATATACACACACACACACACACACACACACACACACACACACTCGTGTGTGTGTGTGTGTGTACATACATATATATTATAAAGCAAGGAAGTACTCAAAAAGACACAGAAACAACCTTGAAAGAGCTCTAAGTGGACAAAGTTGGAATAATCTGAGTACAATTTAATTGATTATAACCTCCCCCCATGAATCCATATTGATACAAATAAATAAATATAGGTGAAGGGATATATCTTGCTTACAGAAAATTTCTAAATAACAAATGTAAAAGGTATGAGAGAAATAGAAAATCACCATTAGAATATCACTATAATAATTGCTGCAGGTAAGATAGTTGTCAAAACTTAAAAGGAGAAAGGGGATATTTGCAAAACCTCAAAATATCTCCCCCAAAATATTTCTTAATCACTGTTTTTAATATATGTGCACAAATTCTTTGATATTCCTCTCTTAAAGGTGGTGGAGCTTAACTCCTTTACCCTTAAATGGAGACTGGAATTAGTGACTCACTTCTAACCAATAGAGAATGGAAAGGGAAGAAATAGTAACTTCACAGTGGAGATACCAACAGACAGCATCTTAACTCTATGATTGAAGGTAAGGACCTGATTTGATGTGAGACCACCGTGAAATTCTTCCCAAAAATCATAACTTCAGTCTAAGCATGAGAAAACAGACCCAAAATGAGAGATAGTCTATAAAATACCTGACGTATTTTTCAACATGTGAAAATCATTAAAAACAAGAAATTGAGAAACTGTCACAAATTTGAAGAGACCACAGAGACATGACAACTAAATGAAACTCAGTATCCTAGTGTCCTGGAACAGAAAAAGGGCCTTAATGGGAAAAACAGTAAAAATTAGTAAAGTCTACAGTATTGTACTAGTACTATTTTATTTGCTTTGATAAATACATGATGGTTATATAAATCGTTAACATTGTGGAAAGCTAGGTAAATGGGACACAGCAACTTTCTGTATGATCTTTGCAACATTTCTGTAAATCAAAAATTACTTCTAAATGAAAATTTGGAAAATAAAAACCTTCCCACAAAGAAAAATGCAGGCCCACATGGTTTCAATAGTAAATTCTATTTAAAATTTAAGGAATAAATAAGGTATCTTTCACAGATACTTATCTTTCACAAAATCACATTTATTTTTCAAAAAATAGAGAGGGAATACTTTCCATCTCATTTTGTGAAGCCTGCATTATTACTATATAACAAAATAGAAAAAGAAAATGGCTAATATCTCCCATACACATAGATGCAAAAAATCTTTAATCCAACAGCAAATTTAATCTAGCACATATTTAAAAAATAATAATAAATCAGGACTGTGGCAGGCTGAATTTACACTGATCTACAAACTGAAAAAGAGAACAAACTGGAAAGCACATACCATCTGATCAGAGTTTTGAAACAGAAACGATGTGCCAATTATTGAGTTATTATTTCTCAGCTCTACACTTGATTCTCTGACTCATGCTGGGGCATTACCCACCACATGTCTGCTTTGCCAGTTGGAGCCATGCTGGCTCTGCCAGTAGGAGGTACTAGTGAGAAGACTGTAAGGCTGGAGGAGAAAGGAACTTATTTCCCGTTCTTTCATGTGTGCCTTCTGTTTGCTTTCCTCCTGTTTTAATATGTTCTTGTGAGCAATATGCTAGTAACATCTCTTTACTCTGGTAGTAGTCGGTCCTCTTTAAATCAGTACCTGAATTGCCTTTGCAGTTTTTCTAATATTTGCTGAGGCACCAGCACCAGCTAGTTAGTGTTCCTTTTCCGAGATCCCAGCCACCAGGGGCCCCATCCTCCAAGTTTCAAAACTTTAATAATTCTAACCTCTTCACTTTATTTCCTCGGTCCCAGAAGTAGAGCAATTTCTAGCAATTTTTATAACATAGCATTATTTTTTTGCCTTTCCAATTTCATGCAACCTTAGTTAATTCTTTACATTACTTTTTCTGTTCAAATTACTGGTATGCTTTCTGTATCCTGGCTGGCCCTTACTGATTTGTACAAAGATTTACACAAAAATGCATAAAGATTACATTTTTTTAAATAATCATGATAAACAACTTAATGGAAAAAAGTATTAGGAATACTAGCCCCCTCCCCACAAAAAAAGATCGCATTGACACATTAGACAAGAAAAACATAACAGCTAAAGAACAAGTCAATTAATCAAATCAATTCATTTAAAGCTCAGATTGAAGAACTCTCTCAGAAGTTATCAGAAAAAGATAAAGAAAAAGGAAATATTGAAGAAAAGATTCTAGAGGTTAAAAGTAAAGGTGAAAACATTTAACCAATGAGAGTAACAGAGAACATTTTTACATGAGAAGAGACAACATTTGAAGAAATAATGAGGACAAATTTACCAGAACTAAAGATGAAATACCTCAGGTTAATAGAATCTATAGATTTCAGAACAGATGACATGGAGGGTTTAGACCAGGAAAAAATTTAATAAATTTTAAAAGATACAAAAATCAGGAAAAAAAAATCTGTATGATTATATATAGCGAGAAAGAACAGATCATCTTCAAAGAAAAAACCATCAGACTTACATCAGGCTTTTTGGAAACAAAAAGTCTAAAGAGCATTAGTTTTTAAAACATTGAAGGAAATAAATTTTGAACTCAGAATGTTTATATCCAAACTGTCATTCAAATAGGAGGGTGTAATCAAAATATTCTCAGTTATACAAGATCACAAAAGAGTTGCTACACAAAAACCTCTACTGAAAACAGTGAGTACTTAGAAAAAAGCTCTCAAATAACAAGAAAATCAAAAACAGATATGACAAGGTATATACGGAATAAGGGTGACCAACTATCTTAGTAAAATCTATTATTGTCCATTTTGTAAAAACTTTATTTTAAAAAATAAAGCGAAAGTATATTTTTAATTGACTAAAATTCTAGACAAAAAATCAACATTGTGAGTAGGAAAAAATAAATTTTACACAAAAGGAACATGAGAGTGTGTTAAGATACTTGTATTATTAGAGAAATTATACAGATATTAATATATTAAAATGTCAAGTGATATAAATAAACACAACTTTGGCCTTAGGATATGGGCAGTCTAAGAACAAAACTAGAATGTAACTTTTATTGAAGTACGGCTACACAAAATATTATATTAGTTTTAGATATACAACATAAGTGTTGGTGAGACTGAAGAAAAAAAGGGAATCCTTGTGCACTATTTGTAGGAATGTAAGTTGGTACAACCACTACGGAAAACAGTATGAAGATTCCTCAAAAAAATAAAACTATAACTGTCATACGATCCAGCAATTCCACTACTGGGTATTTATCCAGAGAAAACAAAAGCACTAATATGCACACTTACATTCACTACAGCATTATTTACAATAGCCAAGATATGAAAGCAAAATAGAATATAACTTTTAAGCAGCAGAAAAAAAATTTATTTATCCAAGCTTGGTAAACATTGGAGAAGAAAAGCACGAGCAGTAAATTAAAAATATAGAGATAAAAAAATTAAGTCCTATCTTAACAGTAATTACAAAAAATACAAATGTATTGAACTCACAATTAATATCTTAAATTTATTAAACTCACGTCCAAAATAAGACACACACAGGACACACAAAAAAAATTTTTTTAAAAGAAAGAGGGAAAGAGCTGGAAGATAATCTTAATAACTGACTATGCCAGTTGTCAATTTATTACTTCTCATCTCCAAATCCACCTTTCACTTCTCTGCTTATGATACTAAAACATTTCTGCCTTTTAACCGACATAATGTTAAGCTTTGTCAGGAGAAGTCACTGGCGAGACACTGAAAGGAAAAGGAGCTTTGGGCTTGGCTTTAATATGTTTTCTTCCCTCCAAGTTCCTGTGGAGCTTTCATGCTACGCAGGATACTGTAACCACACTGTACCCACATATAAACTTCATTTCATTTCTTTAATATAGATTTTTTCTGACTCAAGCTGGTTTTGCCCAAATAATGGCATTAGGACTCACTTGCTTTTTGTACCCTCTCCCCCTTTACCTTTTTATGCCTGCCCCTTTAATCATTAAGCCTTAGGATATAAGATTTATCAAGCCTGAGGTCTACAATCATGGGGACTAAGAATAACATCCTAGCCTTAGATGTGTTTTAACTCCAGACACATCAAGGCAAAACAACAACCCCACTGGCTACCGAACCAGACCAGACAAAATGTCACCATGATTCCAGAAATGAACATAATGATCAATTACCTACATCCAATTGTCCAATCAGTAGCAACCATGTCCCTAACTCCCTTAGCTTCCATGAGTACTAATTTTTCCCTTTTCCCTAAGTTTCCATGCTACAATTTTTTCCTTTTCCCTATATAAATGATACTTCTGAGACACCTGGGGGGGATAGGGGCAAGTTGCTGAAAGCAATAGTTCGCCTGTGTCTCTGGGACTTGCAACTCTCTAAAATAAATCTGACTTTGTACCTGCACGTGTCTCTTCTTTGTGCACAAGCAGACGGGCCCCTTTGGCTCTGGTAACAATATACTAGAGCAGCTAATCCCATGAATACATTCCACAGCACCCCTACAGGTGACTCTGCAGCCAGTTCTGTAGGCACCCCAGCTGGCTCACGGGAAGAGTTCCTCAGCACTCCAGTGGGTAACTTCCCAAGAAGGTCCACAGGAATCCCAACTGCCTTCACAATGGTAAGTTCAGTAGCAACCCCCATGGGTGGATTTCCTGTGACTTCTGTGGGTGTCCATCAAGTGTCCTTCAGGAATAAATAGCACTTCAATAGCACCTCTCACAGGTGACTTTCTAGCAGCTTTCTGGGCAAGACGGCCAGTGCCCCAGCATACTTCCCACAAAGTTAAACAATACTCCCCACAAGTAGATTTTGGGTGAATTTCAGCAATACTAACGCAGGCAGTTTCACGCCCAAAAGCCTCCAGTGGAGGGGTCCTTTCTTACAAATGTGCTGGCCTTTAGCAACCTGTCCCCAACTCTCATCCTGCCAGCAACCTAGAGGATAGCTTTCAATTTGCCATCCCTGGACTGTGGTTTTCTCGCTACAATTCTCTCCTAACGGACAGGGGACCAGCTCTGCCCAGAGCCCTTGGCAGACTTCTCTCCACTATCCAATGGGCTGCAACCACACCCCCTCCAACAAGTTCTGAATCCCAGCCTTGAAGAAAGGCCCTGGCTTCCAAGTTTATCCTTCCTCTGAGTACTCCTTCAGCCCCAGGGTATTCTCTTTTTTTCCCTGTTTAACACTTCATTGCCTATAGTTCATTCTTTTTTTTTTTAATTAAGTTTATTGAGATAACATTGATTAATACAATTATATAATTTTCAGGTGTACATTATAATTTGACATCCAAAGTCCAGTACCCTTCAGCTACCATTTATTTGACCCCCTTTATTCCATCTACCACCCCACTCCTCTCTCCCCCACAACCCTCTGGTAACCACTAGTCTATAGTCCATGTCCATGAGTCTCTGTTTGTTGGTCCTGCTCATTTGTTGCTTTTAGGTTTATATCCCACATATAAGTGATATCATGTGATTTTCAACTTTTTCTGTCCGGCTTATTTCACTTAGCAAGATTATCTCGAGGTCCATCCACATTGTCACAAATGGCAGTATTTCATCTCTTCTTATGGCTGAGTAATATTCCATTGTATATATGTACCATAACTTCTTTAGCCAGTCATCAATTGTAGGACACTTCGGTTGCTTCCATGTCCTGGCTACTGTGAATACTGCTGCTCTGAACATTGGTGTGCAAATATCTTTTCAGATAGGGGTTTTCAAGTCTTTGGAGTAAATATCCAGTAGAGGGATTGATGGATCATATGGTAGATCAATTCTTAGTTTTTTGAGGAACCTCCATACTGTTTCCCATAGTGGTTGTACCAATATGCAGTTCCACCAGCAGTGTATGAGGGTTCCTTTTTATATAGTTCATTCTTTACATGAAAACTTCCCTGTTAAAATTTTTGTCTCTCTGGACTGGACCCTGACTGAGAAGCTGACTAAACAGAGTTAAAGGGACTAAAAATTATTTGTCTGTATCTATAAAAGAAACAACAAAAGAAGATATATCCATCATACCCATATATATGTACCCAAATATATCAAACAACAGACAAATCTTCAGGAATAAACAGAAAAATCAACAATTACAACTGAAAATGTAAACATAGCCACCTCAGAAACTGCTAAAACAGACATAAATAAATAGATAATAGATAAAGAGACAGAGGGGAAAAGGGAAGGAGGGATTAAGATGATGATTGTACACACAGATACATATATATTAAAAAAACACAATATAATTAATAAACCACAGCTATTATGCTGAAACTATTAGATTAACCAAAAGTGGAGATATGAATATAAGCATTTAGTTTAATTTTCTCCCAAAAACTCTCCCAAAGAAGAGTGGAGTTTATTTGTTTATCAATATAGTGGGTTAGGACCCAATTAATGTAAGGAGAGGGCAAGAGAATTAAATGTTAATAAAGCCACAATCAGAGACTGCAGTGTGCTGATCAGCTCTGCAGCCAGGCCAGGACACCCACAGAACAAAGAAAGATTTCTGCTACAATTGCTAACAACCCATTCCCCACACCTATGAAGGGGAACCAGGAAAAAGGGAGTCATTCCCTATGGCTAGAACCTTGGGGAACCTATGGATTAAAGGCTGGGAACTGCTTCAGGCCTTTCACTCAACATATTGTTTCTTACCTTTTCGCATTACATACTCTCCACCTTCCACTTCCTTACTGTATGTCCATATGAAAAGGAAATGGGTTAACAAAGTCTTTTAAACTAAAACTCACAGGAATTAAAGAATGACATATAAATTGAATTCCCTGAACACTCAGGGTCCCTCTCAGAGCCTTTACTCTGTCCCTCTCACTGTCTCTCTCACTGTCCCTCTCACTCTCTGCCTCTGAGAGAAGACCACACTCTGTGGAGTGTTACAGTTTTCTAGCAAACTTTCTACACTCTCTGCCAAAGGACCCTCTTCTCTCTGTACAGGGCTTGGTCAGTACCAACCCCACCCCACTCAGAAATAGTTGTCCTGTCCTGCATCACAATGCAGCAAATTTTAGCAAGTTACAAAGCAGACAGACAAGTACTGTCTTCAGCAGTCCTGAAAAAGCTGAATCCTAAACCAGCAGTGAAGAAAGCAAAGAAGCAAATTCATATCACAGAACCCCAGAAGGCTCAAGATTTGACAGCACCAGGTATCTCTAGAAGCAGGGAATAAACGTGGGACTAAAAATAAGTTGAAAGTCTCTTTAAGAACAAGGTCAGGCCCCAGGTTCCCTCATTCACTTTCATGCCTTTCCCTAAACTCAGCAGAAACTGGACAGCATCTTCCCTGAAGAGAGTAAAACAGAATGATTAAAATAGGAGATACCAGGCAAAAATGAGGGCAGGGGCAATATACTGGACATAGAAAAATTAAGTGAAATCTTATGAAATGAATGTTAACACTCTAGCTTTTCCCCCATCGTGGCTCCTAGCACACTAGCAGCCAGGCATATGTCCTGTAGAGCATGACTTCTGGAAGACTCCGCTCTGGGAACTCTAACTGGCCCAAGAGAAAAGAACTGTGCTAACTGTGCTCTCCACAGAAGCAGCCCAGCTAGATCACAGACTATGTTATTGTTTTTAGTGGGGAATCAATGTCTACAGAAAGAGGAGGCTAAGGATATTATGAAAAGATGCTTTAAAAAGAAAAGTTAACATTTGTAATATCAGAACTACAAAACAAGAGAAAAGGGGCAAAGAAAACAGACCACTTAGTGAAAGACTTCTGCTCTCTAATATAAATATAAAAATAAATGAAATAAGACAGAACAAAGACCAAACACTTTCTCACTGCCTCTACCTCTGCCATCAGTACTTGAGGCTACTACTACCACCTGCCCACATCTATTCAGCATCCCCCTTTAACCTGTACTCCAGTCACTCTGGCTTTCTTTCAGTTCCTAAAAGGGCCATGCATCTTTCTGTACAAGATCTAAGTAAATATCTAAACATATTCAAGGAGAAAATATAAACATTTCAGTAACAACCACATAATTTCCTATATAATGCCAAATATTTTAACATTTGTGTACTTCTATAAATGAACTGATTTTTTGCATTTTATTCAACAGCAAATAGATTAGTGTTTAAGAAACTGTCTCCTAAACTCTAGCTGTCACAACATTTGCCTAGGAGAATGAGCTACTAAAATTATGAATAATGGAAGAGAACATTTATTAAACTGTTAGTCAATAAACTGTCATTGAATGCTGAAGACCTTTCCATAGTAGAGTTAATCTACGAATGTTACATAATCAATCTGGACTATATAGTGTGAGGCAACTTTTCAATGACAAATTGTTTTGCCCTGCACACCAAAAATGTTCTTCCATTGCCAGATGGTATTTGTTCAGGGAATGCAAATTTTTCCTAAGCTAAACATATATGTGGCAATAAATCCATAATGAAATGTAAATTCAAGACAAAATTATTTTAATTCTTTTATGTTAATGAGCAACTAAATATTGAGTGTATCATTAGAAACTGTAATGTTTTCTTCATATCTTTTCCCTAATTTCTTTCACTGGTTACTAAAGTTTATCATTATCAGTTTGGGGTAAAAATCTACTACTTAGCCATTTTCTGAGGGAAAAACAACAACGACCTTTTAATGTATACTCAATTTGAATTCTAAAACATTATTTTCTACAAGATAGCTGATGAAAAAATGGGCTCTGAAGAATTTAGTTCTTATTTCTTAGCTATGTAACTTGGGATTTACATGATCGGGAACAACTTCTTTTATTTCATTGGGCACTTGTTTGTAATTTATAAAATTGTTATAATACTAGATAAAGGATATTAAGAGGATAAAAAAAGATATTTGGAAAGTGCCTGGCACATAGTACTCAATAAATTAAAATACTCTTTTCAAAACTGAATTTCCTTTTCAGAACTAATATTTAAAAATTTAATCATCCCTGTCTTTAAAATATTTACGTTTAATTTCTCTTAGGGAGAGGACAATAGGTGGATGAGAGAAAAAGGTTTGGAAAAGAAACTTTTCATACGTATTTTTGGTAACTTTTGTATTATATATTTTTAAATAAATGAATAAAATTTAAGTAAAATTATAAAACAACATACCCAAAAAATATTAATCGAACAAATGAGGCATGTAAAGTCCTAATAATTTTATATAGGTGAACAGGGGGATTATGAAATTAGTCTTATTCATCCCTGGAACCCAAGAATTTCAAACAATGCTAGGTACATAGTAAACATTCAAAAACATCAGAAGGAATAAATGCATTGTTGAGACCGCTATGTGCATTTTAGTCATATTTGTATGTAAGAAAAAATAAGACTGAAAACGGCTTGTTGCAGAAAGCGACACCCACCAGAGGAAATTGGACGTTCAGACAACTTTGTTAGAGGAAGGAGAATTTATTAGCGGGCGGAGTATATGGGGCTTACCAGCACCAAAGCACGAGCTCCCCTTGGTTAGATTTATTACAGTTTATATACCCTTGTGTGTCCATACAAGGGGCACGTGATTCCTTTGTCTGAGGTTCTACGTGCACCTCGTGACTCAGGATGGGGGAGTTTCAGGCGGGGCTGCAAGGGGGAAGGAATTCCCAGACCACTGGTCCTATCTATTTACAGATGTTTCTCTTGTAGGTGTGACAAGTTTCCAGAAGGCTATTTAAAGATCTATAGGATGTGGTTAATCTGTAACCCACTGAGTCGGTCATTTTTGCAAGTCCTTCCCTTTGCATTTTTCAGATGCCTCCTCTCCTCTCTTAGCTCTCTACAGTTACTAGCTACCTAACTTACATAATAAGAGTACAACAACTTAATTAACTGTGCCATCAGGGAAACCAAAAATAATCAATCCCCAAATGATACATTTAATATCGGTATAAAAGACAATACAAAAAAACATGGTGATTTGCCAAAGAATCAAACTTTTTTTAAAACTATCATTAATGACTAGAGATTTACAGAGAAAAATATATTTCTCACAAATCTAAAAGTTGCTCAAAAGAAATAGGGTCATTACTTTTTTAGAACTAGAAAACCAATTAAATCATGAAGACTGAAAAACTATTTTTCCAGAGTAGATTTAAAAACATACAAATTTTGAAATTTGCTAGCGTCATCATTATAAATCATATAGCCTTGCATCCAGAAAAGATATTAAGATATTATTTGGAAGATTAGCTCTAAGTTGTTTTTTTAATGCATAAGATAAAAAGGCATGAATACATCAAAATATTTTTAGTATTTCTATTAGAGTGACAAGATTGTGGGTGATTTTATTCTTCCTCTATTTTCCAAATTCTTTTCTAATGGAATTACATTTTCTCATAATTAAATAAATATAATAATTTTAAGATAGCACCTGGTTTAAAAAAGAAGAAAGCATCCAGTATACTCTATGCTTATAGGCAGTTTAAAGATTAAAGAATTTTATACATACGGATGTAAAATCCATTTTCAAAGTTCCCCAAAAAGAAGGCTTTACAATTAGCACCACCTATTTGGCAAGGAACGCTGCTACACAAATTCTTCCTGCCATCATCACAATAACTTAAGAGTTACTCAAAAAACATTAAGTAAATCATATATTTCTTTTTGAACTTTGATATCTTTCAGCGATTCTCTGTGGGGGTTGTTAGAGGAGAAAGAAGAAATGGTGATGAGATTTAGTAAACTGATCTTGTTTGAGAAACCTAATTTCTCCTATCATTTCAGCTATCAAATGGAGCACTTGCTGTCCACAGGCAATTGGCCAAGCAGCCAGGTGAACTGCTCTAGTCACTCAGGCATTTGCACATGTCTAAAACACTTTGTATCTTTTTATGATAAAATTACTCAAAACATAAAGAAAGGAAGTAACAGCAATAAATCATGCTGGCATAGCACAGGCTATTTATTCTGAACAGGATGGTTGACAAAGGAACCTGCTGTTACAACATATGAGAGAACTCAAAATAATGAGGTTTTCAGAAAAAACTTAAAAGAAAGACACTCTCAAAGAAATGAAGATGATGAGATATTTGACCTGACATATTGGAGATTCATAAAGAAACATGATCTTCCATTTTAATTTTGTCAGCTTTTATATGGAAGCATATGAGCTTTGGAGTCAAGTAGACAGGTTTAAATACGAGCTCCAGTGTTCACTATTTGGCAAGTTATTTAACCATTTTATAATCCATTTGTAAAAATGAGGACTGAAATAGCTATCTCATACAGTGGTAGTTAGGATTAAATAAAGTAATGGATAAAAATACACGGTATTTTTATCTATTCTCTAACCTTTATTCTCTAACCTTTCCTATATGGTTGGAATATTGTTAAAACACATAGTGTAATTTAGAGTGGCACATATGAGCTCTCAATAAATATTGATTCACTCCCTTGTTACAGTCATGAAAATTAAAAGAGTTCTTTTTTTAGTTAAAAAAAAAAAAGGAAGGAAAAGTAAGAGACTATAAAAGGGCACCGAATTCATACCTCTACCTCTAGGCAGCTTTATTACATTAAATAAACATCATGTGATGACTTGCAGTACAATGATGTAAGAGGGACTTTTCTCAAAGTCTAAGAGAAAAGGATTATAAATAAGAAAATAATAATCAGTTATATCCAGAACAGACAAAGTTAACGCTGACTGCAAATAGGACCCTTGTAGTTTAAATAGCTAAAACTCCCAAAACCATAGTGAATCAAACAAAACTCATAGAAGAGATTGTACCACAAATCAGTAGAAGAAAAAAAAAATGGATATTTTGCTTGATGATCTAACAGAAACTAACTCACTATAAACGGAAAAATAAAATTATATCTTTACATCAGGGACCAACAAATCGTTCTGTAAAGGACCCAATAATAAATATTTTATGCCTTGTAGGCCATACAGTCTCTGTTGCAACTACTCCACTCTACCATTTTAGCACAAAACAGCATCAATAATACATAAATAAATGAACATGGCTTAGTTCCAATAAAGCTTTATTTATAAACACCAAAAACTGAATTTCATATAATTTTCACATAGCACAAAGTAGTATTGTTCTTCAATTTTCTTAAACCATTTAAAAATATAAAGCCATTCTTAGTTCACAGGCTATACAAAAATTCAGCTATATTTGAGCCAGATTTGGACTGTGGGTTGTAGTTTGACAAACCCTGCTTTACACCATTAAAAAAAAATCAAATTGGATTATAGTGTGAAAAATAAAACTATATAACATTTTTAAAAATTTAAACATCTCATTGACATCTTGGAATGTATAAAAAATTCTTAAAGTCACAATGAAGTAAAAAAATTTGTGCAACTGACTATGTTAAAATTCAGGATATGTGTTTAATGAAGGACAGCATACAGCACAGTAGGAGAAGATAACTGCAACATTAAAAAAGCATTAAGGTTGAGACTATTCGAAGAACTCCTACAAATCAATAAGAAAAACAAAGAAAACCCAATTATATTTGAATACTGATTAATGCCATTTACTCTCTAAATAACACTGGGAAGATTATGTTTCTACTTCATTGTTTAACAAGGTTTATTATCTCAATTCCTTTTCCTCACTATCACTAAAAATTCTTGAAGGAATAATCTAATCTCTGGTGTATATGTGTGTGTGTGTGTGTGTGTGTGTAATATGAATAATGAATGTCTTTCACTTGTGGGATTCTATTCTATTTTAGTACACAAACATCTACATAGTGATTCACTGAATACTAGACACTGTTCTAGTAATTTACAAAATAAACTCATTTACTCCTCTCTACTCTCTGTAGGTACTATTAGAATCCTCATTTTAAGGATATGAATGGTTTTAATTTTTATACTTATCTATATTTTCTAATTTTTAAACAATGCACATTTATACACATACATAAAAAATAAGTGGTGTACAGAAAAACACTGTGCCCTTTTCAGGGGGAAGAATGTGGAGGTGTCAAGGAAAGTAAAGGATTCAAATGCAATACCTAAAGACAATATTATTCCTTATATCAACAGAACTTGAGTTTATGTGTTGTCAGACTTTTTTATCTAATTGCTATTTCCTGCTTCCATTAGCTATCTTTCATGTTCACCCTGCTATTAATATATACGATGTTTTTCAGGAAGAGGAATAAGGTATTTAAGAAGTCAAGAGGTTGTTTGTTTCAGAGCATAATGAAACCTTCTAACTACAAAGGAAAGCTATCCATCAAGATTTTTAAGCACTATCAGGCACAGTTCTAGGCACTAATAATATAGCAGTAAGACAGATAAAGACTGAACATCTGGGGCATCTGGTCAAGATGGTGGAGTAAGTAAATGTTGTGCTTGCCTCCTCCCACAACCACATCTAAACTGCAACTAAACTACAAAACAACCATTATTACAAATCACCTGGTGTCTAGCTGAAAAGAAGTCCTACACCTAAGAAGATACAGAAGAAGCCAACTCGACACTGGTAGGATGAGCAGAAAACACTGAACAGACTGGTCCCACATCCATGTGTGGCAGTGGAGGGCATTCTGGAGAGCTATCTCAGCTGCAGAGGCTCCCCTTGAGATGTGAGGGGTCCCAATCCAACATCAGGCTCCCCAGCCCAGGCCACGAAGAGAAATCCCCATATCTTCTGGCTGTGAAAACCAGCAGACATTGTGGTTGAGTGAGATGAAAGGGTGCTAGATCTCAGGTGTTCCTTTCAAAGGGCCCGACGCACAGACTTACTTGCTGGTGGACTCACTCACTTTGAGCCCTAGTGCTGGGGCAGCAAGCAGCTCGAAAGGTGCCAAGGACATATGGGAGGAAGTAAATTGTCTGGCTTTAAGGAGAGGGATGGAGGGGCAACTTTCTTCCAGACAGAGTGCTGGCAGAGCCACTGTTTCTGTTTCTTTGCTTGGCCCTCCCCACATCCAGCAGGAAGATACAGGCTGACACCATACCTGATCCTCCATCAATGTGGCTAACATGAATTGCCTCACACTAATGATACCCTGAGACCCCACCCTGCCTTATTTATGGGCCTACCTCAGCCCTTTCCAGTGGCTTTTCCATAAAAATGGCCTATCTTGGCTTATGCTGCAGATTTTCCTAAAATCTCTCAAAGGTTCACAAATCCCAAACCAGCAGCATCAGGCCTTGGTGTGCCTCAAACCTATTCCTGAGCAACCCCAAGCCCAGCACTAGCAGTTGCTAGCCTCTGTCTACAGCTTAGCAACTTCCAGGAGCCTCCAAGGCCATTATAAGTAGCACCCATCTTCAGATCACTTTGTAGCACATACCAAGTGGCTCTGGGCAGGGCACAGGCAGCAGCTGACCTTGGCCTGCAACAGAACCCCTCCCAAGAAGTCATACCATCAACACATCTGATGGCCAGCCTCAAACAACAAAAGAGCACCCCCTAACCACCTCCACAAATGATGCACCCAAAGGGCAGACTGGACAGGCACCAGAGACCTACTTAAGCAAATCCTGCTCTGTAAGGTCAGCTCCTGCACAATAGCTCCTCTACTGTAGTCACAGCCAGTCCCCACAACCAATCAGCGTGAGCATCAATCCCTCTGATTGATGTACAAACAGCAACCAAAGCTCAACTACAACAGGAGGGTACACACAATCCACACAAGGAACACACATGGAACATCCAGCTCAGGTGACCACAGAGAACATCTACTACTAAAGGGCACCTACTAAAACCAGGAGACACAGCAGCTCTACCTAATACATAGAAACATACATAGGGAGGCAGCCAAAATGAGGAGACAAAGAAATATGTCCCAAATAAAAGAACAAAGCTCCAGAAAAAGAACTAAACAAAATGGATACAGGCAATCTACCAGAGTTCAAAACACTGATGGTAAGGATGAACAATTATCTCACTGAGACCTTCAGCAAAGAGATAGGGAGAAAAAAATAAACATAAAGATAGAAAACATAAAAAGGAACCAGTCAGAAATGAAGAATACAATAACCAAAATAAAGAATAGAGTGAAGCAATGGCAGATTAGATGAAGCAGAGGATCAAATCAGTGATTTGGAAGAAAAAAAAAACAATCAAAACAGCAAGAAAAGAGGAGAATCTAAAAAAACGAAGCTAGTTTAAGGGGCCTTTGGCACAACATCAAACATACCAACATTTGTATAGAAGTGCCAGAAGGAGAAGGGAAAGCAAGGAATTGAAAACCTACTTGAAGAAATAATGACAAAAAAACTTTTCTAACCTGGAAAAAGAAAAAAAGCATTCAAGTTCAGAGAGTCCCAAACAAGATGATCCCAAAGAAGCCTCTGCCAAGACTTATCATTATTAAAATGCTATAGTTAAAAGACAAAGAGAGAATCTTAAAAGCAGCAAGAAAAAACCAGTTATACCAGACAAAATAGACTTTAAAACAAAAGTTATAACAAGAGACAAAGAAGGACCCAGTAATACACCACTTTTGGGTATTTATCTGAAGAAACCAAAAACACTACTTTGAAGGGACATGTGAATCCATATGTTCACTGCAGCATTATTTACAATAGCCAAAATATGGAGGCAATCTTGGTGTTTATCAATGGATAAATGAATAAAGAAGAGGTGGTACATATACACAGTGTTAGTCAGGCAAAAAAAGAATGAAATCTTGCCATCTGCAACAACATGGATGGACCTAGAAGGTATTGTGCTGAGTGGAGTAAGTCAGACAGATAAAGACAAATGCCATATGATTTCACATACATGCAGAATCTAAAGAACAAAATAAACAAAACAAAAACAAACTCATAGATACAGAGAACATTCTGATGGCCGCCAGATGGAAGGGGTGTTGGGGTGTCGTGAAAATAGGGAAGAGATTAAGAATTACAGACTGGTAATTACAAAATAGTCATGGGGATATAAAGTATAACATAAAGAAAATAATCAATATTGTAATAACTATGTATGGTGTCAGATGAGTCCTAGATTTATCAGGGTGATCACTTCATAAGTTATATAAATGTCTAATCACTACATTGCACACATGAAACTAGTGCAATTTTGTATGTCAACTGTAATCACTAATCAAAATACTTAAAAAAAAAAAAAAGACTTAGGATATCTTGGCCTCAAAGAGCCCATGTTCTAATTCATGAGCTACATTCTACAGATAACACATAAGTAAGACAACACAGAACTTTGGAAAGATCTTGAAAACTAAAATGATATTGTAACCACAACCCAAAAAAGTGGGCCAAGATGTCTATCTTGATCTTAAATAGGTTGAATAAATGCTAAAATAAAAAGAAGACAGAAAGAAGAGGCTCAGAATATAATATACAAAAAGTTTAAGATACAATCAAAATTTATTTGTCATATTCAGAACTATGAAAATCTCAATTCAAATGAAAAAAACAATCAGGAGATGCCAACATTGAGATGACACAGATGTTAACTAAGTATTTTAAAGTAGCTATCATAAAAAGGCTGCAATAGCAATTACACTATTCAAACAAATGAAACCAAAGAAACTTTCAGCAAAGAAATAAAATAAAAAATATAAAAAAGAACCAGGAAAGAGATTCTGGGAAACATGGCAGAGTGAGAGACATCCTCAGATCTCTCCCTTTGAAACAACAATAAGATGAACATCTAAAATGGAACAAAAAACACCCAAACTGCACTCCAGCACATCTGAGCATGGGATCTGTGCATAAGAGCTACCACAGGTCAGAACTCTGGGTGTCAGGCGGTGGACTGGGAGAAATAAAGACATTCCCTCTCCCAGCTGCCAGAGCTTCCTACAGGAGGAGAAGGCAGGGAGAAGGAGCAGCAAGTTCCCTGAACAGCCCTGCCTGGGAAAGCTGCGAGCTCCCCACAGCCAGCCAGAGGCAGAGCCCAGTCATCAGGGCAGAAGGCAGAGAGTGAGACAGCAGAAAAACAACAGTTAATTTTTACCAGCCATAGTTGCAAAACCGAGGCTGAGCTGCAGCTCTCAAACCTTAACCCAGAGGGCCCCTCCCCACATACCCTCTAAGACCAAACACTGCAGAGCCCCAGGGGAATCTGAGCAAATGCTGCCAAGACTGTCACTGACACTGAGAGGACTGAAACTGAGGGTAGGGAATGTGATTAAATATCTACAAGAAAATACAAAAGGCATTATTAGGCTTTATATAAATCAGGGATCCAAGTGGCTTAGATGCCACCTACTGGAAACCAAAAGAAAAGCGCCTTCTTTGCAGCAGGCTAAAGAGAGACCTTTATATAATAAATCCTATTTCTGGGGGGAAAGAAAAAAAAAAGCAGAATACATTTCCACTGATGCCCAGGTGGAAAAATAGTCCACTAAATACCATGAACAACCAAGGTGACAAGGCATCTCAGAAAGAAAGAGAAAACTCCAGAAAATAAGCTTACAGACATAGAAATATGCGACTTAAATGACAGAGAATTCAGGATGGTACTTCTGAAAAACCTCAGTGAGATCTGAAATGAGTCATATCAACAATTTCAGGAATTGAAAAAACAACTAGATGAGCAGAGAAAGGAGATTGTAACCCTCAAAAAAAATGGAATAGGTCTTTTAGAGATTAAACACACAAACACATTGCAAGAGTTGAAATAGAGTCGACCAAATGGAGGAAAAATCAGTGATATTGATGACAGAAATCTAAAAATAAATCAGAAGGATGGAGAGAGAAACCAAAGAATGAAAAATAATGAAAGAGAAATACAAGAACCAGCTGATACTATCAGGAGAGGATATATAAGAATAATGGCATTATCGAAGGTAAGGAAAAGGAGTAGGGACTACAAAGCATTTTCAGACAAATAGTGGACCAGAATTTCCTAAATCTGAGGAGTGAGCTTGGAATTCAAGAAGTCAACAGAACATCCAGTTATCTCAACCCAAAAAGGCCTTCACCAAGACATATTGTATTAAAGTTATCAGAAATCAATGACAAAGAATTCTCAGTGCAGTCAGGAAGAAGAAAACAGTGACTTATAAAGGAAAACCCATTAAATTATCATTGGACTTCTAAGTGCAGACCTTACAAGCCAGAAAGGAATGGAATCAAATATTTAAACTATTAGGTGAAAGGAACTACGAGCCTAGAATAATGTGTCCAGCAAAGCCCTCCTTAAGATATGAAGGAAAAATTAAGACCTTTCCAGACATACAAAAATTGAGGGAATTCTCCACTATGAGGCCTGTACTACAGGAAATACTGAAAGGAGTCAGCTGATCTAAAACAAAATGAAAAAAATATATATATAATTAGGAGTAAAATGACTATCAGGCAAATAGAAGCAGAGGAGTGCAATCTTTACTAAGAGCAGGGCATTATAAGCTTAAATAATAAGAAGAGAATTGCTATAGCAAGATAGTAATGAACGTTTAGCACACATAGAGACAAACTGAGATAACAATAATTGAAAAGGGGAGTCAAAGTCTCAAATTCACAAAGGTGAATGGAGATAAGACATACACAAAAGAAAATGAACGACTGTATATATAACTATCCTTTTCATATTCGTAATAGTAACCACACATCAAAGATTCAGAACTGAAGTATATAACATAAAACAAGAAGAACCAGAGGGAAAATCCACAAAAGCCAACCAAAATAAAGAAAGCAGAAACACAAAGACAAGGAAGCAATGGAAACAAAGCTACCAGAAAGCAAAAGATAAAATGGCTATAAGAAGACCTCATATTTCAATAATCATCCTAAATATAAATGGACTGAACTCATCAATTAAAAGGCTGAATGGATCAAAAATCAAAACCCAACCATATGCTGCCTCCAGGAGACACATCTCAGCTCCGAAGACAAATATAGACTCAAAGTGAAAGAGTAGAAAATGATATTTCAAGCAAATGTCATTCACAGAAAAGCAGGAGTAGTGGTACTAATATCGGACAAAATAGACTTCAAAATAAAAAAGGTAAAGAAAGATACTGAGGGACACTTCATAATGACAAAGAGAATAATGCACCAAGAAGACATAACACTTATTAATATCTATACTCCCAATCAGGGAACCTCTAAATGTGTAAAGCAATTATTAACAGAACCAAAGGAATAAACAGATCAAAACATTATCATAGTAGGGGACCTAGGAAACACTATCATAGTAGGGGATATAGACAGATCATCCAAACAGAAAATCAATAAGGAAATAATGTCCTTATGTTTTCATTTATTTATTTATTATTATTATTACCATTATTTATGTCTACAGTCCTGGTCTTCCTAGGTGGTCTCCCATCCAAGAACTAACAAAGTACAACCCTGCTTAGCTTCTGAGATCAGACATTGGGCTTGTTCAAGGTGTCATGGCCATAAACCATGAACTGTGGCTCCACTGGGGGCACAAACCCAGGACTTTCTATGTGTAAAGCGGACGTGCTAACCACTACACTATGGAACCACGTCCAAGAAATAACATCCCTAAATGACATGTTAGAACAACTGGACATAATTGACATACACAGAGCCTTCCATCCCAAAACAGCTACTTGTACATTCTTCTCTAGTGCACATGAAACATTCTCAATAATTGACCACATATTGGGACACAAAGACAGCCTCAACAAATATAAGACGGTTGAAATCATGCCAACCATATTCTCTGATCATAATGTTTTGACACTAGAGATCAACTGCAAATAGAAATTAGGAAGAACCACAAATACATAGAGATTAAACAACATACCACTGAAGAACAATTAAATCAGAGAACAAATAAAAAGAGAGATCAAGAGATACATAGAAACAAATGATGATAGTACAACATATCAAAACTTTTGGGACACAGCAAAAGCGATCATAAGAGGAAAAGTGTTATCATTACAGGCATCTCCGAAAACAAAAACGAGCTCAATAAATAAGCTTACATTTCATCTTAAACTAGAAAAAGAAGAACAAATGAGGCCTAAAGTCGGCAAAAGGAAAGATATAATTAAAATGAAAGCAGAAATAAGTGAAAATAAAAACAAAAAAAATAGAAAAGATAAATACAACAAAGAGCTAGTTCTTTGAAAAGGTTAATAAAATTGACAACTCCCGTGGCTATACTCACTAAAAAAAAGAAAGAAAGAAAAAGGACACAAGTAAACAAAATCAGGAATAAAAGAGGGGAAATTATGACTGACATCGTAGAAATACAAAAGATCATGCAAGAATACTATGAAAAAGTATATAGTACCAAATTTAATAACCTAGAAGAAATAGACCAGTATTTAGAAAAATACAATGTTCCTAGATTGAATCAAGAAGATCTGGAAAATCTAAATAGACCGATCAGCAGTATACAAATTGAAACAATCATCAAAAACCTACCAAAAAGTAAGGAGGAGCTGGCTTCACCAGTGAATTCTACCAAACATTCAAAGAAGATTTAATACCTATTCTCCTCAAACTCTTGCAAAAAAATCAAAGAGAAGGCAATACTCCTCAACTCATTTTATGAGGCCAATATTACTCTAATACCAAAATCTGGTAATGATAATTCAAAAAACAAACACTACAGACTGATATTTCTCAGGAACACAGATGCAAAAATCCTAAATAAGATATTAGCAAACCGAATACAGCAACATATTAAAAAGATTATACACTACAATCAAATGGGCTTCATCCCAGGGGTACAGGGATGGTTCAACATACACAAATTGATTAATTTGATACACCACATAAACAAATTAAAAAATAAGAATCATATGATCATATCAATAGATGCAGAAAAAGCCTTCTACATATACAGTGTGGGGAGCCGTTCTTATCAAGGCTCTCATACCTGAGATCTAGGCAACTTCGCCTTGGGACAGGGACTGCCTCGCCCTGTGCTATCTGATAGGATACATAGCATAAAGTCAGTTGCCCTGACATGCCCTGACATGCCCTGGGCCCCTTGAGCCATTTGCTCAAACTAATCTGACCATGTAGACCCTCCTCTCCCGGGACCCTTCTGCATTTTTTGGTCATATAAGGAAATGGAATGTTCTTCGGTTCGGTATCCAAGGCAACCGTGCTTATGCAAATCCTCCTTCTCCTTATATACTCTACCCCTACCTACAATAAACGAGACTAGATCAGAAAGCCTGTCTTGTCTCCATTCTTTGCGTTTCTAGTCCCCCTTCTCTTTCAGTGCTTGGGGACCCCGTTGACTGTCCCACGGGTCGGGACAATACAGCATCCATTTATGATCAAAACACTTAACAAAATTGGTATAGAAGGAAAGTACCTTAACATAAAGGCCATCTATGACAAACACTCAGCTAACATTATACTTAATGGTGAAAAACTAAAAACCTTCCCTCTAAGATCAAGAACAAGGCAAGCCTGTACACTATCACCACTGTTATTCAATATAACATAGAAGGTCCTAGCGAGTGCAATCAGGCAAAAGAAAAATATAAATGGCATCCAAATAGGGAATGAAGAAGTCAAACTGTTACTATTTATGGATGACATGATTCTCTACATAGAAAACCCTAAAGACTCCACAAGAACACTACTACAAACAATAACCAAATACAGTAAAATCTCTAAATACAAAATCAATGTTCAAAAATCCATAGTGTTCCTATACTCTGATAATGAAGTATATAAAAAAGAAGTAGAAAAAATAATTCCTTTTGCAATTGCAACAAAAAGAATAAAATACCTATGAAAAAATTAACAAAACATGTGAAGGAACTATATAATGAAAACTACAAGATCCTATTAAAAGGAATAGAAGAAGATACAAAGAAATGGAAACATATTCCGTGTCCTTGGATTGGAAGAATCAACATAGTTAAAATGACCTTATTACCTAAAGCATTATACAGATTTAATGCAATCCCCATCAAAATCCCATCAGCATTTTTTTAAAAAATAGAACAAAAAATCATCAGATTTATATAGAAGCACAAAAGACCCCAAATTGCCAAGGCCATCCTGAGAGAAAAGAACGAGGCTGGAAGCATCACTCTGCCCGCCTTCAAATTATACTACAAAGCGACGGTAATCAAAACGGCATGGTATTTGGCAGCAAAACAGACACACAGACCAGTGGAACAGAATTGAGAGTCCAGAAGTAAACCCATATTTATATGGGCAAATAATTTTCAACAACAACAACAAAACATACAATGGAGAAAGAAAAGACTCTTCAATAAATGCTGTTGGGAAAACTGGAAGGCCATGTGCTAAAGAGTAAAACTATAGATTGTTGTCTATCATCATACACCAAAATTAACTCGAAATGAATTAAAGACCTGAATATAAAACCTGAAACAATAAAATACATAGAAGAAAACATAGGAACTAAACTCAAGGACCTTGGACTTAAAGAGGATTTTATGAATTTGACCTCAAAAGCAAGGGAAATAAAAGCAAAAATAAATGAATGGGACTACATCAAACTAAAAGCTTCTGCTCAGCAAAAGAAACCATCAACAAGGTTAAGAGACAACCATCCAAATGGAAAAATATATTTGCAAGCAATGCCTCCAATAAGGGCCTAATATCCAAAATATTCGGAGAACTCATACAGCTCAATAACAACAACAAAAACAAAAACGGTCCAACCAAAAAATAGCCGAAGGACCTGAACAGACACATTCCTATAGGACATTCAAATGGCCAACAAATACATGAAAAGATGTTCAACATCACTAGCTATTAGGGAAATACAAATCAAAACCACAATAAGATGCCATCTCACATCTTCTAGAATAGCTATAATCAACAGGACAAGTAATAACAAATGTTGGAAAGGATGCAGAGCAAAAGGAATCCTCATACACTCTGATGGGACAGCAAATTTGTTCAGTCACTAAGGAAAATAGTATGGAGCTTCCTCAAAAAACTAAGAATTGATTTACTATATGATCCACCAAACCCTCTACTGGGTATTTACCCCCAAAGACCTGAAAACCCATATTCGAAAAGATATTTGCACATCACTGTTCCTGGCAACATTATTCACAGTGGCCAGGACATGGAAGCAACAGAAGTGTCTTATGATAGATGACTGGCTAAAGAAGCTGTGGTAGATATATACAATGGAATATTACTCAGCCATAAAAAGAGATGAAATACTTCCATTTGCAACAACATGGATGGATCCCAAGATAATCATGCTAAGCGAAATAAGCCAAACAGAAAAAGTTGAAAACCACATGATATCACTTATATGTGGGATATAAACCTAAAAGCAACACATGAGCAGGCAAACAGAGGCCCATGGACATGGATAATGAACTAGTGGTTACCAGAGGGTAATGGGTGGAGGAGGAGGGTAAAGGTAGACGAGGTAAAGAGGGTCAAATACAGGAGGGTCAAATACAGAGAGTCAAAATGGGTGGAGGAGGAGGGTAAAGGTAGACGAGGTAAAGAGGGTCAAATACAGAGGAAACTGGACTTTGGGTGGTAAACACACAATAGAATATATAGATGTCAAATTATAATGTACAACTGCAAATTATATAATTTTATTAACCAGTGTTACCCTAATAAACTTAATTAAAAAGAACCAAATGCAAAACTTAGAACTCAAAATTATAATAACCAAAATTTAAAATTCAGTGGATGCTCTCAATAGCAGGATGAGATGACATAGGGAAAAATAGAAATATTAAAGATAATTCAATACGAATTTAAAAATATGAACAACAGAAAAAAATAGACTAAAAAAAATGAAGAGACACTTAGAGACCTAGAAGTGGGTGAGGGTGTAAAATGATAGAATGTTAGAAAAAATAGCATTCATTCATCAGAGTGAAAGAAAAAGAGTACTTTCTGGATTAAAAAGAATTTAAAAAGTATTAAAAAGAAATACAACCAAAAACTTCTCAAATGGAGAAAAAAACCATAAATCTACAGATTGAAGAAACCAATAACAGGATAAATCAAAAAGAAATCCAGGTTAAGACAAATCATAATCAATTTTCTAAAAACTAAACATGAAGAAAAGAATCTAGAAAATCTTGAAAGCATCCAGAGAGATAAGATTCATTACATAGGGGTAATAGTGGTTTGAACAGGTGAAAAACAGTTTGAATGACAGCAGATTTCTCATCAGAAACCATGGAAACATAAAGTAAAAGTCATAACATTTTTGAAATGATGAAAGGAGAGACCTATCAATCGAGAATTCTATATCTAGTGAAAATATCCTTCAGGAGTAAAGGTGAATAAAAGACATTCACATATAAAGAAAAACTAAGACAATTTGTCACCAGCAGACTTGTTCTAAAAGAATGGCTACAGAAAGTTCTAGAGACAGTAAGGAAATAACGACAGAAAAAAGTTGGAACATCAGGAAAGAAGAAAGAACAATAGAAAGAGTAAGTATACAAATAAAATGTTCTCGAGTTATTTAAATTATGTTTGATAGATGAAAGAAAAAAATTGGAACACTAATGTGTTTCTCAGTGTACATAAAGAACTATTTAGGACAACTATATCATAAAGAGGGAGGGTAAAGGAACTCAAAGATAAGTTTTCTATATTCTCCTTAAAGTGATAAAATGTTGATTGAGTGAGGTAAGTTACATAAATTCCTCTAAATAAGTTACATATATATGTTACATGTATTCCTAGAGTCCGCTTAAAATACTACTTAAAAATATACTCGAAAAACTATAGATAAAATGGAATGCTAAATTATGTTCACTTAAAGTGGTAAAATGTTGATTGAGAAAAGGTGCATACATATTTCTATACATCTATAAAAAATACATGAGATAGGCTGAAAAAAACTTTAGAAAAAAATATACACTAAAATATGTTCGAGTAAGTCACAAGAGAGCAGGAAAGGACAAACCAACCAGGAAAAGAAGAACAAAAATAATAAATGGAACACTGGGGCTAAAAAAAAAACTCAGCCTAAACTTCACACCTTATTCAATATTTAACTGAAAATGTCAAATCTAAATGTAAGATGTAAAACTATAAAACTTTTAGAAAAACACAGGTCAAATTTTTCATGAACCAGGGTTAGGCAAAGAACTCTAAGATAAAACACCAAAAGCATGATCAATGAAAAAAAAATCAATAAATTGGTCTTTAATGATATAAAATTTTTGGTCTGTGGAATACCCTATTGAGAACTTAAAAAGACAGGTCATAAACTGTGAGAAAATATTTGCAATCATATATGCAACCAGGACTTATCAGAAGACATAAAGAATTTTCTAAAATCAATGGTAAGAAAAATAATTTAATTAGAAAATCGGCAAAAGATGAAAATGAATACTTTTCCACAGAGGCTATACTGATGGCAAAAAAATTGTATGAGATTATTTCGATTACAGAAATGCAAATTAAAGCCATGGTATCACTAGATAACTTATAAAATGGCTTTAAAAACATACTGACAATACCAAGTGTTAACAAGGATGCAGAATAACTGGATCTTTCATACTTTATATTCATGGGAATATAAAATGGTACAGTGATTCTGAAAAAACACTTAGGCAATTTCTTTTAAAGTTAAATATATATTTACCATTTGACCCATCAATTATACTTTGGGTATTTTTCCTAAAGAAATAAAAACTTATGTGTACACACACACACACACACACACACACACAACTACATGATTGTTCATAGTAGCTCTATTCGTAATAACTAAAAGCTGAAAATAACCAAAATATCTTTTTACAGGTGAATGAATAAATAAACTGCAGTATATCCATACAGTAGACTACTACTCAGCAATCGGAAAAAGAAATCATTGATACAAGCAATTACTTGGATAAGTCTCAAAGGCATTATGCTGAGTGAAAAAAAGCCAATATTAAAAGTTTACATGTATGATTGATTCTATTTAAATAACATTTTCAAAATGATAGAATTATAGTGACGGAGAACAGATTAGTAGTTGTCAGAGGTTAGGGTAAGGAAAGTGTGTGACTATAAATAGGTAGCATAAAAAAAGTGTCTTTGCAGTAATAGGACAGTTCTGTATCCTGACTGAAGTGATAGTTAACAATATATAAAATGATTTTTAAAATTCAATAGAATTATACAATAAAAAAGTGCATGTGAAATCTAAATAAAGTTTGCAATTTAGTAAAAGTAGTGCATCAATATCAATTTCTTTGTTCTGTTAATGTACTATAGATACTTAAGATAATATAATGGGGATGACATCAACAAAAATAGCAAAGTAAGAACCTCCAAGAATTATCACCTTCATAAAAGAAATAGATACTCTGGCAAAAATTGTCAGAATCAACTTTTGCAAAAGTCATGAAATTAACCAAAGGCTTACAGCAACCAGGGAACTTTTTTCCTAGAAAATAATGAATAAATAAATCTCAGTAAGAAAAGCAAGCTTTGTAGCATTTTCACTTGCAGTATTCCCATCTCCCTCTCTCAATTTCTACAGTAGCCTTGAAAATCAACAACCCACAATCATGATAAAAACAGCAGACTGACAGCCACTAGAGGAAAAAGAATAAAGTTGGAGGTCTTTCAAAGCCTCACACCTAGAGAAGTGTCATTATTTGACCTATCTGGTGCTTCCTGTAAGACCTCACTTGCAAGGCTGTCCTTAACTTATCTGACTTAGAACTTGCCCAGTGGCAGGGGTCGGGGGAGAACAGGAATACTTTTCCCTGAAAGATTTTGTCAAAAACAATTAGAGGCTGTAGACAGTAACTGGAGCCAATAATACACTAACCAAAACATTTTAAAGGAATGACATGCCCACAGGAGCTATGAAAGGCTCTTAACATATTACTTGTACTCTAGAAAATCATACCTGCATGGGACTGTGCCCATGCTCTGGAAAAACCTAAGGCAGCTCTGAGCTCTCACCTTCAGCTGACCTTTGGGGCTCAGTGCAATCAGGAAACTATAACACATGAGCAAGTGTGCCTAGTATCCACTCATTCTGTAATTCTGTTCTTCTAACTCTGAAGGCAGAGTTGTCAACCTACTTGGTTGACTGTTAAAGGCACAAACCAACACCCCTTGGCAAACATTGGGAAATGTATTGGTTCCAGGCATTTAAGGAAATCTCTGTACAGTCAAAACATAATAATAAATATATGCCTACATTCAAAGGGGAAGGCAGCATAATTGAGGTCAATATTTAAATAAAACAGATGAATTACCATGTTGGGTCAATCCCATTTTCACTGAGTCTAAAACATTGTCTTTAACAATGATACCCTTGAGTGAGTCGTTGGAACTCAGTTATCCTTCATGATGCTGTTAGATAGGACAAGGATCTCAAGATCTGAGTGGTTCTCACTAAATGCTTTTCTAAATGTTAAAATGTAACAATGTTTTACAGATGCAGCTGTAAAGAGGATGAGCCTGACAGGAACTCAATGGGATAGGTATAGCCAACTGCAAAGAAGAAATCAATTAGTAATTAAACAGATAGTATATTATATAAGCAATGGCTAAGCCTCCCATTGCTTAGGAGAGCTTTGGATGTGAATCCTGTCTCCTTTACTTGCTGCAAGTAAATAAAACTACTTAACAACAACTACACACATCTAGTTCTTGAGTTGGGTAACAATGCGAGTCTCAAAATGTAAGGCTGTACCCTGTCCCCAAAATCACTAACATTTCCTACAAGGTATTAGTGACCTAAAATCCTTATTTTTATGTTTTTCATCATATTTCAAGGGAGGAGTACCTGTGTTTTGTGATGAGAAACTTATTCTCACTTGAAGCCCCAAGATCTACCTATAAAGAGGGAGAATCCAACTAAAAATTGGCATGCATTGAGATATGGCCATGACAGGGAAATCAGTGCCTATTATTTGTTACTTTTAAACCTTCTGGTATAAGGTACTTATTCTCAATTTATCTCCTTAAAACTTGAAGAGAAGTCCCTTGTCCTTATTAATTCATTCATTTACTGATTACTTAGATTTTCATTCTATCCTCTTTAAGCCTCATTTTTTCAGACTGAATTTTTAAAATCTGACCTCCGAATTTAGGCCCTTTCTCTCACAGGTATCAGTTGATCTTGTCTGGATCTTTTATAACTACCTATAATGTCTTCAAAAAAGATATAAAGACAGAAAGAATGTAAAATGTTGGTTTAAGGAAAAAGTACCATAATTATTTTTGTTTCAAGTGCATTGGTGATATCCTGTTTTCTGGTGCTGATTCTGGTTATAATAAAACTTTATCTGAATGACGGAGGGAGACCTTAGATGTAGAAAGATTTAAATTAATCTAGTGTTATATTATATGTATAATATGTATAATATATTGTATTTTATAAGTTATATATTATATAATACTAGATATAATAATCTAGTATGTTATATATAGTATATATAATACAAATATATATATAATTAATATGTCTGTTATTTCAGTTGAGTGTTCTTTCTAGATTTTATATTTTCTTGGTACTATTACATTGATTGCTTTTTCTCCTTTGTGTAGGCCATACTCCCTTGTTTCTTTCCATGTCTCAATTTTTTGATGAATACTGGACATTTTAAATAATATATTGTGGCAGTTTTGAAAATCAGATGCTCACTCATCCAAAGGGTTTGTTTTTGCTATTTATTATTATTTGTTTAATGACTTTTCTGAATTAATTCTATAAAGTCTGTATTCTTTGTCATGTGTGATCATTGAAGTCTCTATTTGGTTAGTTTAGTGGTTAGCAGGTCTTAGTGGTCAGCAGGTTTTTGTTCAATATTGACCAGTTCAGGAACATACACACAAAGAGTACTTCTATCTCTGCTTAACATAAATTCAAAGAAATGAAGACATTATGACACATGAGCAAATATGTCTAGTAGCTACTCATTCTGTAATTCTGTTCTACTAACAGTTAAAAAACAGCAAGACTCTTGGCTACCACATGACTAAACCTCATAGATACAGCTAAGCAGTAAATTGTCTCCCTTTGATGTACCAGTGACCTCTGATTCATAGTCATCTTGTTAACAGCATACAATTCAGTTTGAGCTCCCTAAACTTCTAAATCCATTCTGAGCTAATTTAAAGTAAAACATATGTACTGATATTACCCTGGGTTTGTGATCTTAGCTGTATTAAGACCAACAAAGGGCCATAATAATATTTTAAATTATTAATTTAAAAATCATAATAAATCTAATGATGCTTACACTTAGAGGAAGAAGGCAGCTTAAAGAAAATAGACTGAATGTCTACTACCTCATGGCCACTTTTTATGCTATTCTATACCACACACACACACACACACACACACACACACACACACACACACACAATCTCAACAATATCACTTCTTGCAATTAATCAAACAAGTATTCTTTGAGAACACATGAAAACATTTCCTTACAAATTACCTTATTTGTCTGAGTTACATGTATGCATTTATTTATGCCTCCATCTGTTTCAAAAAGCTGTTGAACTGGATTAAAATATAAGTACTTTGAAGTGGTTTCTAATAAAATTTAATAGAAAACATGTAAGCTATGGAGTCACTTAGTTCTTAAAAAGAAGCCTATCTGCAACACTTTCTAGCTGTGTGAAAATTTTTAACTTAGTTTCATATTTCAAATGCTGATAATAATTTTGTCCTTGTGAGGTGGTTGCAAGGAATAAAAGTAATACATGGTAAGTAGTCTAGTATTGTCAAAACCATAGAATTGAGTTAAAAAGACCTAAATTCTAATCTAGTCTCTGCCATTTCCAGGTCAAGTTACTTGACCTGGATTCAGGGATTTTACCATCTTAAAAAAAGAATAATATCTGAGGTTGTTGTGAGAATTAAGTGAAATAATCCATGAAAAGTGTTGAGCACAATACCTGGAATATAATGATCAAGAGTTTTATTAATGTAACTATTATCCAGAAAGAACATAAGATGGAAACATAAATAAAAGAGAACATCTAATTAGTACTTGGATATGAAAGAGAGAAACGTAATGGCATACATAGTTCTCAAAAAAATAGCAGTTCTTCAGCAAAATCAAGTTTCCAATCTCTGTTAAGAATTTGTCACAAAGATCTTCATATAAAGAACAGTGAACCAAATATTAAACAATATCCTCAATTACATTACCCAAAACATATTGAAATGACAGTTAATTTTATGGGACTTCATCAACTCTCAAGAACATATTACTAAATCTAATTTATAGGAGTAAAAAGATACACATGTATACTAAGCTAATAACACTTAGATGATGTTTTATTACAGAGATCAATTTTGGAAATTTGAGAAGAGAATTACCATAATCACCACGATTTAAGAATGCAAGCACTGGAGTCAGACACACTAGGTTTATATCCTGATTTCATCACTACCTATGATACCTCAGACAATTCCCTTCTCTCTCTGAGCCTGTTTTCTTGTTTACAATAATGGGGATTAAAACAGTATCTACTATTTTAACAATGTTAATTCTTACAATCCAGGAATAGGAAATATCAATTCTTTTTTTCCTCTTCAATTTCTTTCAACAATATCTTATAGTTTTCAATATAGATCCTTAACTTCCATTAAGTTTATTCCTAGGTATTTTAGCAATTGTAAAGGGGATAGCTATTGTAAATGAGATTGTTTTCTTCATTTCTTTTTCTAATAATTCATTACAAGTATATACAAAATAATGAAATTTTCCATATTGATTTTGTATCTTCCAACTTTCCTGTATTTGTTAATTGTTTCTAATAGTCTTTTGATGGGGTCTTTAGGGTTTTCTATATGTAATAAAATCTGGAAATAGGGATAGCTTTACTTCTTCATTCTCAATTTGGATACCTTTATTTCTTTCTTTTGCCTGATTCCCCTGCCTAGGACTTCCAGTACTATGTTAAATAATAGCAGCCAAAAGTGGGCATCCTTATCTTGGTCTTGATCTTAGAGAAAAAGTTTTCAGTTCTTCACAATTGAGTATGATATTAGATGAGGGTCTGTTATATCTGGCCTTTATTAAGTTGAGGTACTTTCCTTCTATACCCATTTTATTGAGCATTTAATCATAAATGGATGTTGTATCTTCGCAAATGTTTTTTCTGATTCTATTGATATAATCATATGATTTTATCTTTAGTTTTTTGTTAATGTGGTATATCACATTGATTGATTTGCATACATTGAACCATCCTTGCATTCCTGGAATAAACTCCACTTGATCATGATGTATTATCTTTTTAATGTGTTGATGTATTTGATTTGGTAGTATTTTATTTAGGATTTGAAAATACTTATTCATGAAGATATATGTACCCCTATGTTCATTATGGCATTATTCACAATAGCCAAGTGTCCTTCAATCAATAGCCAGATAGGGATTTGGTACATATACACAATGGAATACTACTCAGCCACAAAAAGATAAAATAGTTTTAGCCATTTGTGAAAACATAGATGGATCCTGAGAGTATCATGCTAACAAATAAATCTAATAGAAAATGACAATAACCATATGATTACATTCATCTGGGTTATAAAACAAAAAGCAATAAAAGAAATAAAACAAAACAAACTCTCAGACATAGACAACAGCATGGTGGTGACCAAAGAAAGGGAATGGGGCAAGGACAAAGAGGGTAAAGGGGTTCAAATACATGGTGACGGAAGGAAATTAGATTTTAAGTTGTGAGCACACAATGGAGTATACAGATGCTGAATTATTAAATTGTATATCTGAAACTTATATAATGTTATTAACCAATACACTTTAACTACCAGATATCTAGAAGGTAAAGATAATTATTTTTGTTAAAAATAAAGATTCAATTTAGACATCCCACTTCTGCATAGAAGCAGACCATAGAACTACCTGTAGTTAACGCCAAGACTTTAAAAAAAGAAGCTCTATCTCAAGTTTTAGAACAAGTATTTAGCAGTTTAAACTTCAGATGTCTATACCTTAAACTACTCAAGAGATGCTCTTGATCTAGAAGATTTTGAGAATCAGAATTACTGCTGAAAACCATGTTCTATCATAATATCAAAGCACACTCTTCGTTCAAGTGACAAATAATGTAAACAAACAAAAAAACTCAATGAATTCAAATTTTGTAAGATTATGAATAAGAAGATAAGTAAGGACTTCAATATCTATGCATCTTTGCATGCATTCCTCTTAGCCTAGTCACTTCCAAATGTAGCATAGGACCAAAGGAGCTACAACAGAGTTCCAAATGCTTTGGAATTCACAGTGGCTTCAGAAAATTAAATTGTCAGCTAGGTATCTCAGGGAGGGTAATGTTGTTCCGGGATTCATGCAAAGACTGTGATAGAATTCAAGAAAGTCTACTATAAATCTGATTTAATTCATACTCACTTTCAAATTTTTATATCTATTCTCCTAAAGATGATCACAACCATATGGAGTGATCTCTTTGAATAAGTATCATCTGAAAGTGGCCAAGACTAAAAGTAAATTTTTTACATAATGACAAACATTTTTTAACTTGACCCACAGTAAGAAATATATTTTACATATAGTATACATAATTATATAAATGAATATAATAAAATTCTATGAAACAATACTTACTAAGAACAGCATACAATAATATCATCTATTCTTTTCAATTTATATATTTGTTTTTAATAGTTAGTTGTACTCACACTAAATTGATTTCATCACTCAATCTGAAAAACACTCTTCTACAGTAATTACAGACAGCTCATACCTATAAGCTCAGCCAAATCCACATCTCCCCATGACTAAAGTTTAGGAGAGCAGGTTAAGACTTAAAAATAGCCAAATAACATGAGGTGCCTTTATAATCACCTTTTATACACGTAGATGTGATAGTTGGATCACCCTGTAGGTTTCGAATAATTGTAATTCTATGTGTAAAGGAGTGCAGAGGAGAATAAATCAGAGGAAGGAGGTTTATTAGGGCCAGAAGGTAAGCATAAGTACTGAGCAGAAAAAAGGAAATGAACATTAAGTAGGTAGAGAGGTAGGAGGTGTGGGGCCTACTGGGATGACAAAGGAAGCAGAGAATAGAAGATAAACACAGGCAGAGCCAGGAAAACAAGTAGAAGCTGAAGCAGGAGGCTAAATGGAGCCAGAGCCAGAAGGGAAAGCAGACACAGGCACACAAGATGAAACAAGGCCAAGAGAAAAGATGTGCTATGCCAGAAAGAAAAAAAGGCTGATGGCGTTTGGCTGTTTTATGCATGAGAGCAGAAAGGCACTGTGCTATTATGTGTGTTCTCTCGGGCTATGGGGGAACTAGAACTTTATATGCAACTAAAACTCACTGTAGCTTTAAAAAAATGTGATTTTTGTTTATTATGCTCTATTAATTAGCACTTCTTTCCTACCAATAATTTTGACCTATTTTTATTAAATTGCTCCTGAGTAAATAAACTTATGTTCCTTATCTATTTGATCATTTTTAATTGCCAGAATTTAGCATCAAATTTAATTTCTGCCACATTGTCTCATAATTCATTGTGGATCCAAATGGTTTCCTAATTTCTTTAATATGTCATGCATACAACTATGCTATGGAAATACTTATGTTGTTTTAGTTGAAAAATACGTTAAAATTCATACTGCAACAAGCCAACTTTTTATTATTCTTTAATAAAAACTTATTTCCAAAACAGTCTAATAAATTAGTTATGCAATTACTACATAGTAATTGGCAATGCTTAAGCTACATCTTTAAAAAATTACTAACAGTTTTTTTCTTTGTTTCTTTTTTATTTTTGAGGGAAAAAAAGAATTAGTAATTATGAAAAAAATTAAAAGTAAGTTCAAATTGAGGTAAGATTTAAATTTATCAGAATTAGCCAGACATTTATATTTATGAGCAGAACTAAGTCACTACCTAATAATTCACCAAAATCTATTCATTCCAGATTTAATCATTAGGCAAATGTACCACAAAAACAAATGTTTTTAATAGGCCTATGTGATACTAGCTGCCATATTAATTGATGAACACCTAAATTGATTGGCAAAGTATTATTCACAGTTTAATTTTGGTGACAAACAACAGAATAAAAAAGACTACCAATTTAGATAATTAAAGTTTCATTAAATAAAATGTAATATAACACTCATAATTTACTCAACAATTTTGAAATTTAGAAATTGTTCCCAGCCAATTGACTTATTTAAGTAGGACATTAAAAAAACTTTCACCAAAATGCTTTTGTAAAAGAAAAAAATATATTAAAATAAGTTCAATTAAAAGATAAATTTCAGAAGATTAAGAAAAATTTAAAGAATTAAAAGGTGCAAATACCCTACAATCCAAGATTGTTACGAACATGTTCACTGCAACACAGTTTGTAAGAGAAATAGTAAAAGTAACCTGTGGTAGGAGATACAGGTTACCAAAAACAACCACCACCACCTCCCATTTTTTTCCATTTTTTTTAGTTTGGTTTTTTTATTGCAATATAACTGACATATAACATTGAGAAACTTTAAGGTAGCCAACATGTTGATTCGGTACATTTGTATAATGCAGTCTGATTACAACCTTAGCATTAGCTAACACCTCTACCGCATTACATAACTATCATTTCTTTTTTGTTGAGAACATTTATGATCTAGTCTCTTGGCAATTTTGAAGTATGAAATATTGTTGATGATAATCACTATGCTGAGCATTAAGTCTCCGGAACTTATTCACCTTCTAGTTTTACATGTTAACATTTCCCCCAAATACCCCACGCCCCAACCCCAGGTAACCACCATTCTACTGTTTCTACAAGTTCAGTTTTTTTTACATTGCACATATAAGTGATATTATACAGTATTTTTCTTTCCTTGTCTGAATTATCTCACTTAGCATAATTCTCAGAATTGGAATTCCTGGATCATATAGTAGTTCTATTTTCAGTTTATTGAGGAACCTCCAAAATGTTTTCCATAGTGGCTAAACAAAGTTATATTCCCACCAAAAGCATATGAGGTTTCCCATTTCTGCACGTCCAGGCCAACACGTTATCTACTTCTTGTCTTTTTGATGACAGTCGTTTTAACAGGTTATAAAGTGATATCTCATTGTGGTTTTGATTTGCATTTCCTTGATGATTAAAGATGTTAAACACCTTTTCATGGACCTGTTAGCCATTTGTATGTCTTCTTTGGAAAAATGTCTATTTAGTTCCTCTGCCCATTTTTTAATCAAATGGTTAGTATTTTTGTTATTCAGTTGTATGAGTTCTTTATATAGTTTGGTTTAAAAATATTTTTTTATTTATCCAATATATGGTTTAAAAATATTTTTCACCTATTCTGGAGATTGTCTTTTCATTTTGTTGATACTTTCTTTTGCTGAGCAGAAGCTTTTTAGTTTGATGTAGTACCAATTTATTTATTTTTGCTTTTGTTGCTTGTGCTTTTGGTGTCATCTCCAAAGAATCATTGCCAAGACCAATATCAAGTTGCTTATCTCCTATATTTCTTCTAGGGGTTTTATGGTTTAAGCTTTTATGCTCACGTCTTTAATCCATTTTGAGTTGATTTTTGTATATGGTGTAAGATAGGAAACCAGTTTCATGCTTTTGCATGTGGCTGTCCAGTTTTCCCAACATCATTTATTGAATATACTGTCTTTTCCTCACTGTATATTCTTGGCTCTTGTGTTGATCTATGTGCCTGTTTGTCTTCCAATAACATACTGTTTTGATTACTATAGCTTTGTAATATAGTTTAAAACTAAGACGTGTGATACCTACAGCTTTGTTCTTTCTCAAGATTGTTTTGGCTGTTTTTGTGATTCTATAAATTTTAAGATTGTTCTATTCCTGTGGAAAATGTCATTGGAATTTTATAGGGATTGTACTGAATCTATGCATGGCTTTGGGTAGTATAGACATCTTAACAATATTAATTCCTCCAATCCATAAGAACAAAATAACTTTCCATTTATTTGTATCTTCAATTTCTTTCATCAATGTCTTATAGTTTTCAGTAAACAGATCTTTCACCAGCTTGGTTGAATTTACTCCTAAGTATTTAATTATTTTTGATGCAATTGTAAATGAAATTGTCTTCTTAATCTCTAATGGTCTATTAAGCATGTATAGAAAGAAATACAAGTGATTTTTGTATACTGATTTTGTATCCTACAACCTGACTGAATTCCTTTATTAGTTCCAACAGTTTTTTGGTAGATCTTTAGGGTTTTCTATATATAATATTATGTCATCTTCAAATAGAAACAGTTTTACTTCCTCCTTTCTTATTTGGATGCCTTTTATTTCTTTTTCTTGCCTAACTGCTTTGGCTACTACTTCCAGTCCTATACTGAGTGAAAGTGTGAGAGGTGAGACCCTTCTCTTGTTCCTGATCTTAAGGAAAAGGTGTTAGCTGTGAGCTTGTCACATATGATTTTTATTATATTGAGATATGTTCCCTCTACACCTAGTTTGTTGAGTTTTTATCATAAATGGCTATTGAATTTCATCAGTCTTTTTCTGCATTTATTTAGATGATCATATGATGTTTATCCTTAATTTTGTTAATGTGATGTATCACAGTTATTGATTTGCAGATGTTGAACCACCATTGCATCCCTTGAAAAAATCCCACTTTGTCGAGGTATATAATCCTTTTAATGTACAGTCATACACTGCATAACAACATTTTTGTCAATGATAAATCATATATACGATGGTGGTCCAATAAGATTATAACGAAGCTAAAAATTCCTATCTCTGTAGCCATTGTAATGTCATACCACAATCCATTACTCACACGTTTGTGGTGATGCTGGGGAAAACAAACCGACTGCACTGCCATTTGTTTAGAAGTATAGTATATACAATTATGTACAGTACATAATAGTTAATAATAAACAAATGTTACTCATGTATTAATTTACTACACTATATTGTTATCATTATTTTAAACTGTATTTTCTACTTATAAATTTTTTAAAGTTTGCTGTAAAACAGTATGCCATGTTACACCAGCAGCAGCCTCATACATTTCATCATACATCTTTACCACATCTCTTGATGGCATCATTTTCTCCTGTGCGTGATTTAATTGAAGTTATTTTATAAATTTAGTGTAGCCTAATTGAAGTCATTTATAAATTGAAGTTATTTTATAAATTTAGTGTAGCCTAAGTGTACATAAAGTCTACAGTAGAATACACTGATGTCCTAGGCCTTTACATTCACTCACCACTTACTGACTCACCCAGAGCAACTTCCAGTCTTGCAAGTTCCATTCACAGTAAATGTCTAATATAGATGTGCCATTTTTCTATCTTTCTACCATATTTTTGTACCTTTTCTGTTTAGATATGTTTAAATACACAAATACCATTGTATAACAATTGTCCAAAGTATTCAGAAAGTAACATGTTGCACAGGGTTGTAGCCTAGGAGCAATGGGCTAGAACATATAGCCTAAGTTTGTAGTAGACTATACCATCTAGGTTAATGAAATGCACTTTATAATGCTCATAAAATGACAAACTTCCCTAAAAACACACTTCTCAGAATGCATCCCTGTTGTTAAGCGGCTTATCACCATACTGCTGAATTCAGTGTGCTAATATTCTGTTAAAGATTTTTGCATCTACGTAGTGTCCTTTTCTGGTTTTGATATAAGGATAATGCTGGCCTTGTCAAATGGTTTTGGGAGTATTCATTCCTCTTCAATTCTTGTAAGAATTTGAGATGGATTGATAACAATACTTCTTTAAAGTTTTTTAGAGTTCACCAGTAAAGCCATCTGGTCTGGACCTTTGTTGGAAGATTTTTTACTAATAAGTCAATCTCCTACTGGTCTGTTCAGATTTTCTACTTCCTCTTGACTGAGTCTTGGTTTTATGTATGTTTCTTGGAATTTATCCATTTCTTCTATGTTGTCCAATTTGTTGGCATATAACTGTTCATAATGGTCTTTTATGATTCTTTTTATTTCTGTAGAATCAGTTGTAACATCTTCTCTTTCATTTATAATTTCATTTATGTGAGTCCTTTCTCTTTTCTTCTTGATTAGCTAAATGTTTGTCTATATGTTTTTCTTAAAAAAAAAAACAGCTTGTAGTTTCACTCATCTTTTCGATTGTCTTTTTAGTTTCTATTTGATTAATTTCTGCTTTAATCTTTATTTCCTTCCTTCTAACTCTAGACTTAGTTTGTTCTTTTTCTAGTTCCTTAATGTGTAAAGTTCAATTGTTTATTTCAGTACTTTCTTTTTTCTTAATGTAGGTGTTTATCACTGTGAACTTCCCTCTTAGGACTTCTTTTGATGCATCTCATAAGTTTTAGTATATTGTATATCCATTTCCATTCATCTCGAGATATTTTTTTTATTTTCCTTTTGATTTCTTCTTTGACCTACTGGTTTTTCAGTAGCATGTTGTTTAACCTTCACATTTTCTGTATTTCCCAGTTTTCTTCTTATAACTGATATCTAGTTTCATGTCATTATGGTCAGAAAAGATGTTTGATATGACTCCAACATTCTTAAATTTATTAAGATTTATTGTGGCCTAACATATAATCTACCCTGGAGAATGTTCCATGTATACTTGAAAAGAATGTATATTCTGCTTCTATTGGAATTTTCTAAAAATGTCTGTTAAGTCTGATTTAACATGTATTTTAAGTTCAATGTTCCCTTGTTGATTTTCTGTTTGAATGATCTATCCATCATTGAAACTGGGATACTGAAGTCCCCTACTATTATTGTATTGTTGTGCTGTCTTTTTCTCCCTTTAGACCTGTTAATAATATCTGCTTTATATATTTAGGTGCTCCTCTTACAATTTTGAGATTTAATTTTTCTCCTGTTTCCCAAATTCAATAAAGGATACCAACATATAGCCAAATTACTCACTATACCTGACCTCTGAAATTTAGTCTGTTTCAAATCTGATATGTCCATTATATAATTTCCCTAATCTATTCCCTCTTATTGTTATCCTGATCTTTTTGATGTTTTTATTTCACTGAGACTGTTTAAAATTTCTGTCAATCAAGGAGATTCTGTACCTCTTTTTTGGTGGATGCTGTGATGCACTGCCGAGCTTGTCCTTCAGGACAACGACACACAATCTCCTAGTACTGTAAAGAGTATTGCCTGATGACAGCTTGCAATGGAATGCCTCCCCAGAAACTTCCCTCAGCTGAAGAGAGCTGCCTTATCCAAATTTATGAGTCTCCCCCGGGATGTCCACATCCAATGACCCAGGAATTAGAACATACAAAAGCCAAGCTCCATTGCCTCATGTCTGGGCAATCCTGAAGGGCCATCCCACTTCCAGAACTCTCCTTGAGATCATTTAAAGCCTTTGTCACAATTGCATCAGAGTCTAACTTCTCCCTCACTAGTTCTCTTCCTTCACTCCCTCTTCAGTATTATCAAGAGCACTCTCCAATGAGCTTCCTGCAGACAAATTTTCATTTAAAATCTATTTCCTGGGAAACCCAGCCCAAGATATTCTTTCATTGCGCTCCTCTAGTTATTCTGCCATGTGTCACCAAAATTGACTTTTCTATTTTAATCATATCTATGCCCTCTTCCTCAATGTTATTTTCAAAGAATTTCATTTCATTACTCTATGTGATTTACTTCTCTTGCCCCCCTCATCAGTAAGCATTTAGCTACATAAAGTTGACTGGAAAAAAGATGGCAACTCCGTAAATCAAACATTTATAATTAAAAGTCCTAGTTACTCTGGGTTTCATTACTAGGGTATCATTTAATTTACAGAACATTGCACCAATCGTATGTGTATGGCTCAATTAAGTTTTACAAAGTGAGTACACCTGTGTAATCAGTACCAGAATCATTAAATAAATTATTAACAACACTCCAAAAATCCTCTTTGGGCTCTAGGTCTCAAAGTTAACTACTTTGCTGTCTTCAATAACTACAGATTAAATCTACCTGTTTTTGAACTTTATGTAAGAAGAATCACAAAGTATAAGTATAAATATTTTTTGCACCTGGCTTATTCCCTAATTATTGTTTGTAAAAGATTTATCCATGCTTCTGAGTTTAGTATTAGTTTTTGTATTTGTATTACTGTTTAGTATTCAATTATATAAATATATCACTCTTCATTTATCCATTCTATTTTCAATAAACATTTGTGTTGTTTCCAGTTTGGGAATTATGACAGGCCAAATAATGACCCTTCAAAGTTGTCCACGTCCTAATCCTCAGAATTTGTGAATGTGTTATCTTATGTAGCAAAAGAAACTTTATTGATGTGGTTAAGGATCTTGAGGTAAGAACATAATCCTGGACTATCCAAGTAGGCCAAATGTAATGACAAGGGTCTTTATAAGAGGAATACAAGAGAGTCAGAGAAGGCCATGTGACAACAGAAGCAAAAGGAGAAAAGTCAACACAGTGTGAGGCTACAAACTAAGGAACTATACACCCTATAGAAGCCAGAAAGGGCATGAAAAGGAATTCTTAACCAGAGGTTCCAAAAGGTAGCAGCCTGCCAACACCTTGACTTTAAGCTCAGTGACACCCATTTTAGACTTTGACCTCAAGAACTATAAGAAAATAAATCTGTGTTGTTTTAAGCCACTAGATAAGTGATAATTTGTAATAGCAGCAATGAAAAACTAATAAAGGAACATTACAAATAATGCTGCTATGGGCATTCTTGACTTTTATCTTAATTTGTACATGAACTCATTTCCATCGGGTATATTCCTATAAATGGAATGCTGGGTCACAGGGGTATCAGACGTTCAGTTTTAGCAGGTATTGCCCATTTTTCAAAGTCGGTGAATTAATTTAAACTCCCAAAATCAGTATACCGGAATTGCAGTTATTCCACATCCTTATAACACCTGGTATTGTCATTTTTTAAAATTATTATTTGGGCCACCCTGGTGGGTACATAGTACAGTTTTGTTGTGGTTATACTCCGTATTCACATTGTGACTATTGATGTGGAGCACTTTTCATGTTTATTAGCCATTTGTATAACCGCTTTTATCTAGTACTTTCACAAGTACCTTAAAGCATTTTTTAACTGGGTGGTTTGTCATTGTATTGATTTGTGTGAATTGTTTACATATTCTGGATAAGTCCAGTGTCACATAAATTAAAACCTTTAGAGAGTTAAAAGGGAAGCATTCTGGTGGCTCTCCAGGGGATCCTTCCTTGTAAGAAAAATTTGATAGCTACAATGCTGACACTGTGATTTATCAGAAGCATTCAATGTAATAGCTAAAAGTCTAAATTAAAAGGTACTTCAGAGCAAGGGCTAAAAATATCTCCTATCTCCTTTGTATCTTCTTCAGAGCCCAAGCACTAAGTACACATTTAGTGTACACTACATATACATTTCTTTGAAAGAGTCCTGTAGGTAAACTGAGTTCATTTATTTTCCAAAGTAAGGACTTCCTGGTAACCAGCCAGTCACAATTAACTGAAGCTCAAGAAAATGTATACTAGTCAAGTACCAGGGAGTCACAGGAACCAGCTGGACCTAGAAGCATATTTTTACAGGGCAATCAAAAACATCTTAGAAAGAATGAAATTGCAATGAATGCAAACATTGTAGACAGAGAGTACTACAGTAGTTACATATCACACAAATAAAGAAATAAATAAGAAAATACATCTCTAGAAATAACAAGTCAACCATGATAAACTAAAAGGCAAGGAGTTCAGGATAAGGCTTTGAATAATAAGATACCTGTTTTTATGTGACAAAGTCTTAGTGGAAAGTATACAAGGGAAGACTGGTACAGGGAAGTATGGTCTTAAGATTCACTGTTGTAAGAAGAGTAATAAGAGCACTCCACACCAGAATTATTATGGTTGTTAGAAATACTTTTTGTCTAAGTATCTTTTTATTTAATAAATTAGGCAAGCTTAAGGCAAATATGATATCCAAATTTTCCTTGAATAGCATCCAATAAGTATTGTCTTTCAGATAGTTCCATACAGGCAAGCAGTTCACCTCACAAAAGAATGAAGCCTACATACAGCAGGCAGATAACAGACTTTTTGATAGGATAAAAAATCAAACAGCTTACTGAAGTCAATGGCCAATAGAAAAAAATTATAGGAAACATGCAGAAAGTTGAAACAAATGAACACAATATTGACACAACAGTGAAAATAATACAAATATCTAAAAATAAATTCTGCCTTAATCATTGAGGTTGTCCTAGTCATTTGCTTTAAAACAAGCTTAGTTATATCCATACTAAATTTAGGGGTTTTTTTTTAAAAAAAAAAAGCCTAAAAAATGTTTTGCAAAATCTTTTGTCATCATTTTATTTGCTTCATTTTCTTTTTTCCCAATCTAAGGCTCTCATTTTAAATCAAAATCTTTTAAAATATAGATAACTTTAAAGCATTTTGAAATTGTCTGAAGCATTTTGTTTTAAAAAGTTTATTAGTCTAAGATTTTCATAAATAACCACTCAAACAATGTAGTACTAGCAAAAGAAACACATTTAGTAGTCTATAATCAAAATTAAAGGTACGGTTAGCCTCTGACAGTTACAGCTAAGCTTTTCAATGTTTAATATGGAACTCTCTATTGCTAAGCAACATAGTCAACATAATCTCTGTTTAGTGGACATATGTGGTTTTTTTATACGTCCAAGATCACTTTCTTTGTGGAATCACCCACCCCCAAGCTATGTGGCTCTAATAAGGCTGCCAGTGGGGCCAGGTAGATAACTCAGCTCTGAATAAACATGGCACCATTATTTTTTGCAAATAGTAATTAGTCAGAGAATGGGCATGTGACTGAAGCAAAGATAATAAGAGTTCTTCCCTGGGTTGATACTGGGTAGACAGTATAATGTAGTGGTAAGCACACAGCATCTGCCTGGATTTAAACTGTTGGCTTTATCACTAACTAGCTGAATGATTAAGCAAGTTACTTAATTGGTCTGTCTCTTAATTTCCTCATCTTTAAAATATAGCTGCTAATAATAACTTCCTCATAGAACTATTAAAAAATAAATACAGTAAAACACATATAGAACTTAGTATAACTGGCATACAAAAAGCATTAAATTTTAATATTACCTATTAATACCATTACTATTGCTATTACTATTGATTTTGTTATTAGAGTTATAAATTTGTAGAACTGATAAATTTGGACAATGTGGTCTAAAAATGCAAGTAGTCTATCTTTGTTAGTTGCAAAGCAGATAGAAAAAAATTTTGAAGCCAACAAATTAAAGGAAGAAGAACCAAGAGAACAGAGTCTTAAAGACACTGTGAGCCCCTGGTTCCAATTAGCTACTGGACTTCCCAGTTAGTTATATGAGCCAGTAATTCTTTTTCCTTAAGCTAATTTAAGTTGGGGCTTTTCAACTCAAAGAAAAATTACTAATGTAAAATCTTACATCCATAAATCACAAAATATATGAAAATGTAAACACACGCGTCAGATGAATTTTTATTTGTTGATTCAGATCGTGGACAAACACACACACACACACACACACACACTCACTCACTCATTCACACAGGAAAGCAGTTTTATTCTATATACCTAGATGATAAAATAGCCAAATATAACTCTAGTGGTTGGTAATATCTGTTGCCTTAGAATCTTAGCCAAATCTTCAAATTAATAACCCGTTTCCATTAATGTCCTAATGCACTATTTTCAGGGACACTCAAGCAGACTGAGGTGGATAAGGTAGGGAAAGGAGAAAAATGCAGATGAGGTTAGAAAAGTATATTGATTAGACATATTGAACATCATATTAAGAAATTCAAAATTTATTGTTAAAAATAGGGATTCACGTTATTTTTAAGAAGATACAAGACATTCATTCATTCATTCAATACCTATTTAATGAATACCTACTATGTGTCAGGCACTATGTTAGAGCATACAGACACATGAGAGCTGTTTTAGCGGAATTTATAATATAGCAATCAGGTCTGTATTCTTTAAATATAATGCTAATGACAGATAAGAATGAATGAGAAAATGGATAAGAATAGATACAGATAGATAAGAAAAAGGAAAAATTAAAAGTAAACTGATTAGTCACTAGGACAGTCTGAGAGCAATCAAAAATGACTCAAAATATCTATTTTGAGTAATTAATATTATAAAACCAGTAAAAAGCAACAACTTATATTAATAAATATTATGAGCTTAATTTGAAAGTTTCAGTTCTTCCTACTAGAAGGTAAGCTCCTTGAAAGTTCTAATCACTATTAAAAACTAGGATCTAGAATAGTGTCTGGCTCTTAGTAGGTACTCAATAAATATGTTATTTTTGAACAAGGTATCTTCAAGATTTACAAATAGAAACATTCAACCAATAATGAATTTGTTAGTAACTATTAAGTGTGAGGTACTGTGCTAACAATAAAAAAACACTA
The DNA here is from genome assembly GCA_004027375.1 of Macroglossus sobrinus. Taxonomy (NCBI): domain Eukaryota; kingdom Metazoa; phylum Chordata; class Mammalia; order Chiroptera; family Pteropodidae; genus Macroglossus; species Macroglossus sobrinus. The sequence continues at coordinate 454,160 of PVKZ01000046.1, read as the reverse complement.
TTCCTTGTCCTTTAAGGAACTCATAGTCTGGTGGAAGATTCTTAACCTTTTCCATCTCTAAACACATTTGCATCTCCTGCCTGAATTTTTCCTAAAAAAAATGTTCACAGAAGTAAAGTATCAGAGAATTAATAAAGTAGGAAAAAGGTATTCATAAAAACATTTGATATACACGTGAGTTTAGTGAACTGACTTAAGGAACTAAAAAAATTGCCACTTTGTCAGGAATAAATAAGTAAGAAAGAACAGAAAATAAGACACGGTAATTTTTTAAATCCTGAACTCTTATTTTTCCAAAATTGGTCTTTTTTCCCAAAACTCCACTCTATAGATATCATACAAAAGATGAGTGAATGAGTGCCATTGAAATATAGAAAAATAAAATTTTGTTGTCAGACTTCAAGTTATAGAGTTTTAATGTTAGCGATTATTAAGTAGTAAGTAAACCATTCACAACTTCAATACTTCAGAAATACCTGAGACAGTAAACTTGGCACACAAGTGTGTTACAACATCAAAAGAGAGTCAATCTAGTAATTTAGATAATAGGTTTAGAAATAAACCTACAATAACAAAATAGAATAGAAGTACATTACATAATGAGGGCTAGAGATTTATAGCAACACAGAGAAGGCTACCTCATTTAGTCCAAAAGGGTCAATGAAAAATTCCAAGAAAAGGTAGTATTTAAGAAGAGTCTTAACTGATGAGAAGTAACTGCAAGATTCAAAACCAAAATACAAAAATCAATAGTGTTTCTATATGCTATCAATGAACATTCCAAAAATTTTAATTTAAAACTGCATTTAAAAATAGTAACAAAAATAAAATATTTTTGTATATATTTAACAAAAGAAGTGTAAGACTTGTACATTGAAAACTGTAAATTATTGTTGAAAAGAATTAAAGAAGATCTAAATAAATAGAAAGACATCCCACATCCCGGAGCAGAAGACTGACTTATTATCCCTAAGATGGCAAGACTCCCTACCGATTGAATGCAATCGGTTGGCTTTTTTGTAGATAATGACAGGCTGATCCTAAAATGTAAATGGAAATTCAAACCACTCATAGCCAAAATAATGTTAAAAAAAGATGAACAAGTTTGCTCACTTCTCAATTTTAAAAATTACTATAAAAGCTACAATAATCAAAAGAGGGAAGTACAAGTATATGGAGAAACATAGAGATCAATAGAATAGAACTGAAATTGCAAAAATAAATCCTTATATCAATGATGAATTGATTTTCAACAAGATGTCAAGACAATTCAATAGGGAATGAACAGTCTTTTCAACAAACGCTGCTGAGAAAACTATACGTCCATAAGCAAGAGAATGAAGTTAGTTAATGTAAAATTAACTCAAAATAAATCAAAGACCTAAATGTCAGAGAGAAAACAATATAACTCATAGGGAAAAAAAAAACAGAAGTAAATCTTCATGACCTCGGATTAGGCAACATTTCATAGATATGATACTAAAGAACAAGCAGAAAAAAAGGAAAAAAATTAATTAGACTACATCAAAATTAAAAACTTTTGTACATCAATGTACACCAACAAGAAAGTTAAAACAATCCACAGGATGAAAAACATTTGCAAATCATGTATCCAATAAATGGACATGTATGCAATATATACAACTCTTAAAACTCAAAAATAAAAAATAACTAAAATTAAAATTGGGCAAAGGATTTGAATAGACATTTAAAATGGCTAACGAGCACAAGAAAAGATGCTCAATGTCATCAGTCATTAGAAAAATGCAAATCAACACTACAATGAGAGACAATGAACTTCCATACACATACAGGTTTTTAGACCATATTGTCTGTCAAGTCTCAGATGAGAACCCAAACAGAACCTAACCAACCAAATAGGACCCAGCCAGAGTCCCCTGTATGATGAGGCTTCTCTAAAAGTATGGCTGTAAATCTGAAGATAGAACTATATCACATAACAATTAGTCTCCATCTCTCTCCCTCTCTTTTCCTCTCTCTCTCTCTCTCTCTCTTCCATACCTCCCTCCCTCCTCCACTTCTACCTCCTTTTCTCCCTGTTGCTCACACTCTCTCTCTCTTGCTCTCATTCTTACAAAAAGATGGCCATGTCTAATCCCTCCATATGTGAACAGCAATGACAGGATAGTTGAAATAAACCCACAGTCTCCCAAGGTGACTACTTAAAAGAGAAAATATTTGTTCAAAAGTATAGAATCTGGTGTGTTTATTAAAAATCAGTGCATTTCCCCCTACAATCAGATTTCAAATAAATACATGTAAGATGAGAGTTAAAAGGAAAGATTTACTTTAGTGCATGTGTTCCAAAAGTTGTTCCTCCTCTAAACAGAAGTAAGACCAAACTATGCAAAAGACTTAGATGCTGCAAGTGCAACAGTACAGACTGTGATTTGAGACCATAAAAAACGAGCCAGGGAAAAACATTCACTATATAAAGATTTAGAGTAACCCAGTCAGGCAGGCACTATCTCATTTTTACGGTTACCAAGTAGCTAGTATTTATGAAGTCAAGATATTTTAGGAGCACAACTTTTTGTTTTGTTGCTATTGTTTATTGTTGCTGATATGAATAAGGAAGTGTTTGGTTTGGTTTGGTTTGGTTTTTTTAAAGGGAAGTGGTTCTCAATGAATCAGAACTGGTAATCAGTTTATGTATCTCTTGACTTCCACCATGGTCATAATAGATCATTTTAATTCCAAAAGCAATAAATCAGATGTTAAGACATAGATAGTAATTCAGTCATCATATATCAAATGTTTAAGTAGCTATCTCTAAGTGAAAGGAATATTTCTTTTATATGCCTAAATATTCTAAGTTGATACAATGAGCATGGATTTCTTATTTTAAAAATACATAATCACTTAAAATTCTTATTATTTATATCTATCCAGATAAAGTATCAAAAATAAAAATATATGAAAACTCTTCATAAAGACTAATACCTAGATTGTTATTCTTAAATATGAACAACTGAGATAATCCCTTAATATGTATATACTCAGATTCTTCGTCACATAGTGGAAAAAACGGCAGGAAGCTGTACTCTGTTAAAATAAGCCAGATAGTATAAAAAGCTCATGACCAATTATTTGGAACAGCTGCAACTGAGTCACCGAGCTAAATTTTAAAACCAACCTAACTTTGTCAAACAAATTCCAAACACATTTAAGAATTTAAAGCTACAGATAGTAATTTTGGTTGTTGGTTTGTTTTCATAGGTCGTTGCAGGTTTTTTTGTTATTTGTTAGCCAGCAAGTCAAGGCAAGTTGCTAAATAATTCTTACGTAACATAAAAAGTGCATCTATATTTATTAGGAGTTCAAAGAATTGGCATAAATGATGATACTCTCGCTACTGCTATTGCTGTCCTTCAGTCCTTCATCTCTGATCCAGAATCTCATCTTCCACCAGCATCCATGAAACCGTGGCAGGCTAATTTTTTAGGAAAATCTCAGACCTTTCACAGTTTTTGACAATCTAATGAATCAATAATTTAATATGTACTTATAGAATATCTTCTATGTGATATAGTTTTTTTTTAATTTATATGCTAGGTGATATAGTTTATTTTTTTAATTTGTATTCACACTCCCCACCACCCTTAAAAATATGCAATAGTGACAAGCAACAAGAGACATTTTTTTTAAGCTCAAAAGCTAACAAACATGGATCATTTTAAATTTTGCCTCCCTATTTAACTAATATTGACATTGTTGGGTATTCTTCATAAAGGAGAATGTTGCATGATATTTTGAGGTAAATCCTTACCTACAATCAGGATGGGAAATTTTTAAGTGAAAATGCTAAGGTATAGAAATGGCAAAGATGAAAGGATTTTGAATTATCAGCAGCCTTACCCAGTTTCCTTGGTTCTGATTAAGTGTACTTGATGTAGATGATATAGTTTTAACTTATAAAGAATAAGGTTTGAATTCTATATCCTCAGTGAGTTGACAGTATCATTAGGACAGTAACACAGTCTACAGAAGAGCTACTTTTTTATACCTTTTTTAAAACTGTAGAATCACAGAAATTTTTTAGAGCTGAAGGAACTATAGCGACAACCCAATCTCACATTCTGATTTTATACATTATTGGAAGGGTTTATATAACCTGCCCAAAACTGCACATTTAGTTAAGGGAGAGTTAGAATTAGAGCACAGATTACCCACTTTCAGTACTCCTTCTACAAGGCCTAAATATAATAGATAAATTGATTTATTTACACTTCTGAAATTGTGGACTCTTAGGCCAGAACTACTACTGTAAGAGTGTTGGAAAAAAGCAAAAATATATAAAGCCAGAAGGTTGTTACAGCCATTGTATAGAGAAATAACAATTGACGTACAATGTGAACTCCACCAGGGAAACTGTCGATGTGTTGTATTTTATGGTTTCATTCACTGCTATGTCTGTACTTCTAGAACAGTGCCTGAGACACAAAAGCTATTAAAAAATATATAAACCATGAAGTTTTAAAATATCATAATGTCTAATACCAAAATACAACTATGTTTACTCTTTTTGCTTTGCTAAAGGTGGGAATGAATAAGAAAATCAGAAGTAACATACTTGAACATTTTCCCTGACTGAGATTGCCAAGAAAGGCAAATAAGGATATTAAACTCTCAGAATCAATAGTCTACTCAAAATGAATGTGCATTTGACACTAGCTGTTAAGAATAGCTTTGAAAGATTTTGCCAACACACTAGCTGTCTAATGTTAAAGTAGTTCTATCCTAGTCAGGAGAAAGAACAGATATTATACTAAGTACCGCTTATAATCATTAAGGATCAATAATATGGGTGAAAAGAAGAGAGAAAGAGAGAAAAAAGCTTCATTTTTTGAAAATCTACTAGTAATTACTGAGGTAATCACTGTGTTAGATACTCTACATATATTACTTATTTATTCCTCACCAACCCTTTAAGGTAACATTTCTACCTTGATTTGTATGTCCTTACCACTAATCCAAACTCTGAAACTGTGCAGACTGTCTCCAACTTCCAAATGGATTATATTCCAAAATTATCTTTCTTAAGCTGGTTGTTTGTAACCTAAATTGTGTATTTCTATAGAAGTATCTTTAGGTCCCCAGGCGGACCCACAAAAGCTAAATTATAGCTGAAATACTATAATGCTGCAATGAATAAAAGAGTAGGAAACTTTGCTTTAAAAATTCACATTGTTTGTTAGGTTAGGTTGTTTGCTTTTTTTGCTGTTGTTCATCCTATGAACTTAACCTTTAGCAATAACAACCTTTTCTTACAGAAATATGTATATATGGTGGATAAAGGAAACAAAGAAATATTAAGAATATGTCCAACTGCCTGGTAGTGGCTTGTTAACATAAAGAAAATATGATAACATGAAGAATATTCTCTGAGTATTATAGGTAACTTTATCTAAACATAGCACACTGGCTGAACTAATAAATAAAATCTCCTATGAAGAAGAGGCAGATATTACCTTTAAAAACCTAAATCAAGTCCTGGCTCTCCCAGTATGACTTTGGATATCATCCAAGTCATTTAAATCTGTTTCATCATCTTTAAAATAATAATATTAATTTCCTTGCTCTAGGGAACTACAATAAACCAAATCCTACATGTTCTCTATTAAACAGAAATTGACCACATTGGCCATAAACTTCTATAAAGTTACTTTTTTACAAGTAACCAAAATATATCACATCGCCAATCAGAGAGTCACAGGGTTATTTCTGTATTGCTAAATATCAAACATCTCTACCATTTGATAGAAAAAAAATATGCCACAGAAGACTAAGCCTTGCATTTCCCCATTAGTTGAAAGGTTAAAGAAAAAGACCATGACAAAGACTTATAATCAAGCAGTAATAAGGAACTACTCTGCAACTATTAAGTACTACATTATTAAAAATGATACTTTCCATTTCCTTTTATTGAATGCTTACCATTTCAGGCATGTTAATTACTACCCTATGAAGTAAGTACTGTTATTCCTATTTTACATGACAAGGCTGAGACAAAAGAAATTAAGTAATTAAGTAATTTAATAAATGTCAGACACTTAAAAACCAGGCTTGAAATCCAAATCCCAAAATCTTATATCACTGTACTAGGAAAGCAGAGAACTTGGACAGCTGCTCTTTGCTAAAAATATTAAGACTTACCAAAACTTTCACATTCTCAAAAATATCCCTAAATAAAGAAGGACTTTAGTGAGACACCTTTTGAACTGTTCTAAGTTTTCACTTCCAAAAAATCAAAGTTTCTCAATTCTGTTCAGCCTTCAAGATTCATTGCCATCTGTTCTGAGGAGTTATACTCATAGCGTTATACATATCTCATTACAATTATAATCACTGTTCACTTATCAATCTCCTTTACTAGACTATGGTATTGAGTCCTTATTATGTGACCAAGGGCTCTATAGGAATTTAAATATATTCTCTTATTTAAAACTCACACACACAAAAATCATTTAAGGTTAAGTATAATAAACTAATTTTATGGATGAGAAAACTGTGACTTATAGAGATTAAGACAAAGACCATGTCTTGTTCATTTTTATATTTCCAGTGTCTAACAAAGATGAAAATAGTGGAGATTAATTTATTAATTATTAGTTTGTTTTTTGTTTCATGGCCTACTGACAATATTTCAAGCTTTCCTTTGGTAGACAGTCTTACCTTTTCTAAACTTTACAATTCAAAAACAGATATTACTCAAAGACTGACCAAGTATATATCTTGAGATTATTTCACAAATTATATACTGTATTAATACTTTCTTCTTCCTTATTACTTTTTCTTAGGTCCATGAAGACTCTTTTAAGCCTTCTCTACCATAAAGTACATCTACAAAAATATATAAAACTAAATTTTACTCAACTTTTTATTATGTAAAGTCTTCAATCCCATACCCACAGAACTGCTCTCGTGTGTTTCTATTGCAAAGGCAAGAAAGCTTCTTCCTAGAGTTTAACAACCAAAACAGAGATCAGGATATTCTCTGCTGTGCCATTCCCAGAAAAGAGGTTTGGATCATGCACAATTGGGCTTCTCCATAAAACACAATATGATGCAGCTGAAGACAGAGATGTCTCAAACCACTATTTTACTATTGGCCTCTTCTCCTTTTGCTATAGTATCTACTTGTGTCAATTGTATTATAAGGGTCAAGTACTGAAAACAGATGTCCTGGGCTTTTAATCTAGTACTTACTACTTTGAATTACTTGATCTGAGTTTCATCTACAAAATATGCATGACATCTCACTCCTAGATTTTTTAATGTAATTTAATAAAAGGAGACACATAAAGCACCTAGCACAATGTCTGTTGCTCTACAAATTTTATTCCTTTCTGAAATTTGGTTCTGCTTTTTCACATTCTCTCCTTCACTCTAAGCTTATAGTATTCAGAAGATTGTTAAAGCCTTTCTCATCCTGTCACATTTAACTACCCGAAAGCCTAACTCATGACCCACTGTTAAGCCTATCAGTAATCAAAACGCACCAAATTGTTGCCTCACTGTTTGGCAAGAACTAAAAGTGCGGAAGCCAACCAGATGGCCAAGGTTCACCACTGGCTCCTGAAGCTTAGCCAAAAGCTAACGTTTACACTGGCAAAGCTCTGCAGGTACTCAAAGCAGTTCTGGCTGTGATCTCCTCAATGATGGGGTTAAACACCATAATATTAAAATCTTGGACACATATTTGAGCTTGATGTGCCACTTATGGAATGACCACATTTATGAACAAGGCTCTTGGAAGTTTCTAATATCAGAGTCAAAAATTTTTAATATGGGTATAGATAAAGCTTTTCTAGCAGTGCAGTTCATTGCTAGACTATTTAAAATAATTAGAGTGAACTAATAGGCTGCACAGTAAGGAAGGAAGAAGCATTTATACTATCTCTCCACACCTACTCTTACTCCTACTGGTCTAATCTCTACTAGAGGTAACTTACAACGCTTGGATAAAATTGCGTTGGGTGAAAGGATCTCTGACATTCAGAGCTGATGATAAAGATAATTGTTCTACTTCTGCCTACAAGTTTACAGTTGTTTCTGGCAGGTCCACACTTTGCAAAGAACAAACAAAAAAAAATGTGATAATGCTGTGTATATTCAAAGGTTACTCAAAAAATTCTTTTAGCCAGAAAGAGGCAATGGTGAACTTGACATTTAAAGCTAAAGAGAAACAAATTCCTCTTGATTACTCAAAAAAAGAAAACCAATACAATACACGAATTTCAGATTAGTATCTACCAGTATTTATTGGTCTAAATTAAAGATTGACAAACTTTTTCTGTAAAGGGCTACAAAGTAAATATTTTAGGGTTTGTGGGTCGAAAGGCAAAATTAAAGATAATCTATACTACTAACATAACATGAGATGAAACACATTTCCACAAAATTCTTATTGACAAAATTCAAATAATTGAGTACAATAAAATAGGTCTATTAATAAAAATATAATGAAATTCTTTTGGGGAGAAACATTTTACTCAGTTGGGATTGAAAGTTAGTACTCCAAATCATTCAAATCGATTGCAGCTGTTCTTCTGTTAATACTGATTTGTAATGTGACTTTTACATATTTAACCTTAGAAATGTCTTTTCACTCAGATAAGAAATATCAAGTACTAATATTGACCATATTCATCACATAAAGGACACTTTTAGTGTTTGCCTTTTAGCATTTTATTACCTTGCTAATTAAGGTTGAATGGCAGCTCTTCAACTGCACAGTTAAATAAATTTTTAAATATTTAAATTTTTTGCACCTGCATCAAAGTCTGAAAAATGCTGTTGGAATCATATTGGAGCTGGGAAAATACATCCACTGAAATTTTGGATGGAAATAGAGAATTTGCTACTACTTGTTTTAACTCTGACAGCACAGAAAGCATATAAAACAGCTGAAACTATCTGATAAATATTGTCATTGAAATGACTTTATCACAATATAATAAGTTCCAAAGATAAGCACAGTTTTGTCTTCTAATTATAGGATGAATTCAAAAACTTCACAATTTCTGTAGCCAAAACAAATTTCCAAAGCCATACTGTGTTCAATAACAATGGTTAAGGGTGTTTTTCTCCTGCAGTGACTGTTCGAATGTCAACTCTGAGCTCAAAAAACTGTAATTTTACCACTTCTAAGCCATCAAACTTCTATGAGATAGAGCAAGTCAAACTTCTATGAGATAGAGCAAGTCATGATATTCAGTTTCTGTTTTTGACAAAAATGCACAGAACTGATGGTTAAGTCCTCAAGAGGGAATTAAGTACACTGCCAACACTACTGACTCAATAACCCATTATGATTCAATTATTTTCTGCAAAGTACCTACTCATAAGCAACACAATGAATAACCATGGACCTTAAACATCTTGTATTTCCACAAGCTTTGTAAATTTATCCAACTTAGCCTTTTTCTACTCCGTACATATTTTTTTAACATCATCAGTTTTAACACATCTTAGCAGATTCCACTTCAGGTTGTACTAAATTCGTGTTTTCTCAAATTCTTTTTTAAAATGGCTTGGCCTCTTGTTCTACAAAAACTATTCATAGAGGCTTATTCATCCAACACTTCAAACTCAAATAAACAATGAAGCAGTATCAGTAATATCTGTCAACACAGCAAGAGGCAATGCAAACCACTCAAAATCATTTGCCTTGACTATAAGTTGTTGCTCTTAACGTCTTCAACATTTTGAGAAATTATTATCATCTAAAGGCTTAATAGTCTTAAAACAAGTTTATTTTCTCTAGACACATTTTTTCAGCTGCGGCAAACAAATGGGATTTAATTAACTCACTATGGTAAATAGACTGGATAACAAATGAACCATTTGGAGACTTTCCTTAATTGAAGACTCATTTTCATTTTTTACTTTTGAAAAAAAAATCTACTATAATATACCATTTTAAATTTTCTAATGTTCCTTAGATGGGAATATTGTGGTAGATGCTTAGTATGATAATGATGACATGTATTATTTTAGCACAACTATAATGTCAATACATAATAAACACAATGCTTTGTCATGTAATTTGATAACAGAATAATCCACACTCTACTATGCTATAAAAGCACACATCTTAAGTCCACTTTTCTCTTCCTGTTTTAACATGAGTATACACTGGTAAGTAAAAAATAATTGGAACTAAATGTCACAGTACAGCAAGACATGTGGCACTCAAAATGCCATTGATTTTAACTGCATCACATAATTTTTTAATGGATGAAGCAGCAGTACCAAAAGTGCCACACACAGGTATCTGTCCCAACTACTCAACTCTGCCATTATAGTACAAAAACAGCCACAGACAAGACATAAACAAATAAGCATGACTGCATTCCAATGGAACTTTATAAACACCGGAATTTGAATTTCATATAATTTTCATGAGTTATAAAATAATCTTGACTTTTTTAACCACTTACAAATGTAAAAACCATCCATCTCATAGGTCATACAAAAAAGAAAGTAGAGCAGATTTGGCCCATGTTCAGTAATTTACTAACCCTTAGCCAAAATCTGAAAATGTAGTAAGAGATATAAAAATCAAAACATCCTAGAAAACTTTTCTTTCACTCCTAGGACCTCATTTCAGACCTAGGGAATCAAAACTCTGTGATACAATGAGTTGGAAGTAAATTGGAAAGAAATAGAAGGTCATATTTGTGGACGATGAAGAGTCAAAAAATGAAAGATGATCTTACTGGGACCATAGCAAAGCTATTTCTTTCAGCTACACATGGCTGAGCATTTCACCATAATTTAATGAGGAATAATTGAAAATTAACACTAGAAGTGCTTAATAGTTATAGCCACTTCTTATTGTACTTTACTGTATGTATTTATGCCTAAATTTACCATAGCTAATTACTGAACATTGCACAGTGTATCATTTCTAACTATTTCTCTTGTCTTTATATAGAGAGCCTCATAGGGTATTGTTAAAAAGAGAATAGAAGGGAAAATAATTATTAACTGCAAATACTATGGCTATGCACTATATTAGGCACTTTATATGTCTTCTTACTCAATTCTCAATGCCCTATAAGGTTAATTACCTTAAATTACAGTCCCTTGGGGTAAATAACTTATTAAAGGACAAACTAATAGATGGAAGAAGATATACTGTAAATCAACTTTGTCTGCTTCTAAAACCTAAACTGTTTACTCAAATCCAATAAAGCCAATCAACATTATAGGAAATATTCTGTTGTTCAAAGTGTGATTCATTTTTTTCTTGGAGTATCTAAATAATTTTAAATGACATTAAGTATCGATCTTAAATATATCTTCTGTAGCAGATACAATGTTAAAGTCATAATCATAGAACACAGAATGTTACAATAATTAGCAGAAATTTAAACATGTATTATTTTAAATCTTAATATTTCAATATTCATTCTCACGAAAAATCTGAAGTAAAATTCATTTGCTTTATAATTCACCAAGTGAGTAAAATTTAAATATTTTTCTAATAATAGAATTATAGGCATTTAAGGTGGGAAAAGCCAGAGATAATCTAATCCAGGCTCTTTAATTTTACAAGTGACAGTATAAAACTTAAAAGCCATGGAACTAAGTGATAGAAGAGGTAAGACTATTGCTACCTTGTTTTTACTTTATTCTTCTAAGATAGTACAGATGACCTGATTCCTAGTACAATGCTCACTTCTATTCACTTACCATCATATAATTCTCAGAAGAGATTTTGTAAAGTTCACTATTTTCTACATTAAAGTATAAAAACTGACTGTCCAGTATGTGAGTAAATTGAGATGGCTAACCAGAAATGGCCATGAATTTCTCTTTGTAACATTATAATAATCTTGTTAATAGCTTTCCACTAGTGATAACATTGCCAACTTAAATTAGTACTATTCATGTATCCATCAAAATAATGAGTTCAAACTAACAAACAAAGCAGATATCTTAAATAGCTCAGTCTAGCAAATACACGAACACATACAGGTTATTTACAGTCTCATAAGTAGAATGTAGAAAAATGCAGAGTTACTTTGAACTAAATATATTATTTATACAAGATTTAAGTAAATTAGATCCTTGACCAGCAAAAAAAAAAAAAAACAACAACAACTTTATAAGATCCCATTTGAGCAACTATACCAAAAAAACATAACTCAGTAGAGAAAGTATGATACAATGCCTATTATATCAACATTTGAAAGATACTGTGAGTCTATTTCTACTCATGTCCTAATTTTCATCCAAATTTTCAACTCTGACTTGCATTGTACTCTGTACTTTTTGATGAACAGAAGTTCTTTTAAATGTAATTCAATTTACCAATTTGCTCTATTAGTGCTCTTTTTCTATTTAAGAATTCTTTCCCCATCCCAAAGTCATGAAGATATTTTCCTGAATTATCTTCTAAAATTTTATTATTTTGCTTCCATATTTAGATGTGGGATTGACATATGGGTATAGCATATGGTAGGAGAAAAAGATAAATTTTTTCCAGCAGAATATCACAACTGGCCCTGCACCATTTATTGAAAAGACAATCTCTCTCTACTGCTCTGCTGTACTCTTCTGTCATAAATCTAATTGTCCAGATATTTACGAGCTTGTTTTTGGATTCTTTATTCTATTCCTGTTCTATTTATCTACCTTTGCACCATTAACTCAAAGTCTTAATTATGGTAGAATTATAATAATTCTTAACATCTGTTAACGCATTTGATTTCACTTTGTTCTTCTAAAAGAGTGACTTTCACTATTCTTAGTCTTTGAAATTCCATATAAATTTTAAAATTAACCTGTAAGTTTACTTAGAAATTAAACTGCTGGAATTTTCATTGGGATTGCACTGAATCTATAGATCGATTTGGGGATAATATTTAATAACATTGAGCATTCCAATCTATCAACATTATTGAACTTTATTTAATTTGTCCGAATAACATTTCAATAGTTTTTGTTATGAAGGCCTTACGTATCTTTCCTTAGATTTACTTCTAGTTACTTGATGTAAATCATTATATAAACATTATATGTTTATATAGAAATATACTTTATTCCTGTATGTTAACTGTATCCAGAAACATTGCTAAAATCCTTATTAATTCTAAAAGTGCATATACGTTTTCTTTTTTAAATTCTCTCCATACCAACATCTGCAAATAATGAAGGTTGTATATTTTCTTTCCCAATGCTCACACAATGTTTCTCTTCCTTACTCTATTATAATGGCCTAGGACTCAATAGAAGTGGGCATCCTTTTCTTTGTCATAAGTATGATATACACTTAGAGTCTTTGTAATATTTTTATCAGATTAATAATGTTCCTATAAATTCCTAATTTGCCATGACTTTTTTTATCAAAAATGGATAAATTTTATCAAATATATTTTCTACATCTAGTGACATTATCAGTTTTTCTCTCATTTATTCTCTTAATGTTGTGAATTACACTGATTTTCAAATGCTAAACCACTACTATAGTCCTGGAATATACACAATATAATCATGTTCTCTTATCTTTTTTATTTTATTTTTTATTTTTTACAATTTTTGCATCTACATTCCTGAACAAAATTTAGCCTGTAAATTTCCTTTAAAGTAAGGTCAGGTTTTGAAGTCAAAGTTTTGCCAACCTCCCCAAAAAATGAATTTTTATTTTCTGTCATTTTTTCTATTCTCTAAGTTTAAGGTAAGAATTATCTTCATTTTATGTGTCTAGTAAGCCGTCTGGTCTTAAAGCTTTCTTTGTGAGAAAGTTTTTAAACTACAGATTCAATTTCATTAAGAGTTACAAGATACTTCAAGTTTTCTATTTCTTCTTGTAGCAATTTTAGTAAATTGTATTTTTCTAGGCATTTGTCCACACCAATTAATTTTTAACTGTATAGTCATAAAATAATATCCTTTAATCACTTCTAATGTCTATGGGTTCTACAGCAATGTCCTCTTTTTTATTCCTGATATCGGTTAGTTGAGCTTTCCCTTTTTTTTTTCTATCAGTGATATCAGGTGTTTGTCACTTTCTATTAATCTTTTCTTGTTTTCTTTTCTCTTCATTGATTTCTCCCTTGCCTTTATTATTTACATCCTTCTGATTTCTTTGGGCTTAATTTGCTGAGATTTTATTTTTACTTTCTTGAGATAAATGCTTAGATCATTATATTTCACCCAGTCTCCTTTTATAATATACATCCTTATAGCTATCAATTACCTTCAAAGGACCTTAGCTGCATCATACAAATTTTGACAAGGTGTGTTTTCATTATCATTCAGGTAAAAATATTTCTAAATTTCCCTTCTACTTTCTTCCTTAATCTTTGGATGATTTGGAAGTGGATCTCTTGGTTTCCAAAAATATGGGAATTCTCTATCTTTTTGTCACTAATTTTCAGCACTATGCTTAGAGAACATACTACGTATATTTCTACTGTCTGATCTTTGTTGACAATTGAATAATTATATATTCTTTTCATGCACATGGAACCCCCAAATTGACTACGTGCCTGAAAAGAATATATATTCTGCAGTTGTTTTGTGCAGTGCTCTATATATGTCATAGATGTAGCATATTAATCATCTGTTCACATTCTATATTATTACTAATTTTTGTCTACTTGTTCTATTGAGTATCTGAGAATTCCATTATATAAATCCCTTGTGAGTCTGTTACTATGGTCTTTATTTCTCTTAGTTTCAGTCATATGTGCTTGTCTCCTGTATGGCCGGTTATTTTGTGTGCATGTAATATATATTATGTAAAAACCATAAAAATTATCTGAGGCCTAGGATGATGTTACCTTCCTCCAGAAGGAGTTGACTTTTTTTAAAAACAGGTGGGTAGAATGATTAATAATCCTGGATATCCATAATCTAATAATCAATGATGAGGATGATTCTAGACTGGGTTTTATTTTATAAGTAGACCATTCTATTTTTGAGTCACTCTTATTTCTAAAGCATAGCCCAAAGCTGGAGAATTTAGCATGAAATCTCTCTTCTTAGTGGACCCTGAATTCAAACTGTTGTTCCCTTATCTCCACCCCATGAGTATACCAAGAGCTTCTCAGCCTCTCAGCCACTTCGACTGAAAACAGAAGTTTCTCCTAAGGGAACAAAAGACTCACATGCCCAGCTCACCTCTTTGGGTATTCTTCTTCTCCACGATCTTGTCCCCACAGTCTTCACTGATGTGTTAGCTCTTTGATACCTTCAAACAGATGATTTATATATATGATCCAGCTTTTCTAGTTGTTCTCAGTGGGAGAGTTAGTCCAAATTGCCTAATCCACCATCACCAGAAGTGCACCTCTCAATTCCTCTCATCTGTAAAATGAGGATAATAATGACAACTTCCTCGAATATGTTATTAAAAGAGATCAGAGTGCCTATTACATATTAAATGCTCAAGAACTTTTAGCTATGATTTTGAGCTACCTATTGCTAATTCAAAGCAAGGCTCGGTTAATAGATGTCGTGTTGTTTTGCCTGCCTAATATCTATTCTCCAGCATCTCAAAATTCCTTTGACAAACCAGTCTTGATGTGGCTGTCAATCATGATGCCATGTCCTCCTCTGACAAAGAGTTGGAAACTAATCAAAGGTAGGCCAGATCTGCCTCTCTACTGGTAATGTCAATCTTAAGAAGAAAATGGTGAAGCTGATCCATACACACAGCCAAGTAGAAACAGGCCATTTATCAGTTTTGTGAACTAACTATCCAGAGCTATCCCAATTTCTGTCTAATCCAGCAGTCATTCTACTTTTCTGAGAGCTATGCAATACATTCCTAAAAATTTATTTTCTTAAGATAATCAGGGTCCTTTTGTTGTTGTTGTTGTTGTTGTTGTTGTTGCTTGAAACTAAAATACCTAATTGATAGTCCCAACAGAGATCTCATTTTCAAAGATTTTCTATCAGTCCCTATAATTCAATCTTTCTGTCAACTAGAAAAAAAAATGAAGGGTCTTGATATTACTCAGAAAGTTGCAAAAATGCTTCTTCTATTATGATTAAAGAATCAATATGTTATAACCTCTCTGTGCTGGTTGTTTATTGGCTCTCAGTTTCATTTTTGCCCTACCATGCTCTCACTAAAGGGGCTAGAAGCCTATAGACTACATTTCTCACACTCCCTTAAGTGGTGGTTTCCATTTACATTATGCCACTGGAAAACACTGGTAAAAGTCAGATGGCAGGAGAAGATAAACCATTTTATTTTCTTTTTTCTGTTTCTAGTTCCTGCAGAGTCAGCAGTAATATTCTAGGAACCTTGGCCGAAGTTTGGTCATGAGTTCTGGCTCCAACAACAACAGCAGCACCAGATAACTACCATGTAAATGCTGGCTACTCCAACAGAAGTGCAGTTCTTGTAGGAGTAGCAGTGGATGACTGCAGGCTCTAGCATCCTCTGGGGTGAGTCCAGTACCACCAACAAAACTATAGGCTTTCTATGTGCAGGCTCCTAGGCTTTCTGCATAGCAGTAGCAGCTCCAAGAGTAGCTCCAACAATCTTAGCAACATAGTACTTATGGGCACTGTTTAACACCATATTTATTTTTTCTCTCCTAGCCCTAAGAGTAATAGTGGTTTCTTGAAGTTGCTGACCTTTTGATAAATGAATCATCCACTTTTTGTTTCTCCAGCCATACTAATACCTTTGGTAATTCCCTGTATTGCATTCTCTTTATTTTAAATATTTAGAGTGGCTCTCTGTTTTTTCATTTATATAACTTTCAGTGACATGTGGGGGCCTCTTCTTTTTTTATTTCTCCATTTTTGTGTTTCTTTTGTCCACTCTTTCTCATTCTCATTCAACCACTCCATTTCTCTATCTTCTCTTCATTTCTGGTTTTCTTTCTTCTTGACCTAGTGCTTAAGTATACCAAGAGTATCTGTAACATTTATTATAAAGACACTCAGGGCAAAAAAAGTTGGAACATTTTCCATTTAATCAGTAGTTCAAGTACAAAAACAATAATTTACTCAGAAACTATAACTCTTTATTAAAATTCTATTTTTATTATAATTACAATTGTGAATACCTAGAAAATAATTTTTGTAAACACTAACAGAATTCATTACTTCAGTGGCAACATCATCTTAGCCCAAAAGTCTCAAGGCTAGTAACAATTCTAATTCTTCACTTGGAATCACAAATCAAACTTTACATTTGTTCAAAACTGAACTCTAGTTTGAACCGGAAACCTGCTATCCCTCTTGACCTGCTCTAAAACATTCTCCCTCACCACTTCCCCACGCACACATTATACTACTTAATCCTGTACCCTTAAATTGCCATTATATTTAGAACAAAATCAAACTCTCTGCCATGTCATGTAAGTCCCTGCCTAATCTGGTTTCTGCCTACTGGTCCAACCTCAATCTATCTACTTTCCTTATTCAACACAGAGATAAGGAAAATAATCAATGGTCACATAATGACTCAACCCTAACTCATCATAAACATGTGCACACATATGCACACACATGCACAAGTCTCTTTCAGTCTTTGGGCAAGACCCTCCTATGCAAGTTTCTCCATATACTTTCTTGTCACCTGTCTTCCCTCTTCTTCCAGAAAAGTGCCTAGATAAAATTCAACAATATCTTTCCAAATAATACGTAGCAAATGAGTTGAAAAAAACTGAAGGTGGAGCCTGCATAGTTGGCAGAAAATACAGTAACATAGACTAGACACCGAAAATTCCAGACATCTGCTCTTTCTCCTCTGGTGAACAGTAAATCATCTCTCATGTGCTTCCTCTCTCTCTCTCTCTCTCTCTCTCTCTCTCTCTCTCTCTCTCTCTCTCACACACACACACACACACACACACACACACACACACACACACCCCAAATCTTCATTTCTGGCTACATCAAAATTATTAATTCAGGTGTACCTTGAGGATCAGCTTTTAGACTATTTCTAATACTGTTTTAAAATTCCCTGGCATTGTACCCACTTCATATATCCTATCAGTACCTGGAAACTTTTCAAATAAGGTGTCTTTAATTCCTTCATTAATTCATTACTGAGCACCTTCTATGTGTCAAGTACTATAATAACCTCACAAAGGAACAAAGTGATAGAAAGTCACACACAATTGCTGTCTTCAATCTCCACATAAACATAACTAATCAATAACTGGTTTAATCTGTAAATAGATGTCTGCTTAAGGTTATAACTTTATTATTACATATTTGAAATTATTTTATATCTATTTTATTATCATTTGCCATTTGGGAAAACAAATGACTGATTACTCTTTTTCTAATGTGCTAGAGATTGAGGAGAGAACGTTAAAGAGTAGGACAGCAGCAGAAACCCAAAGAAGTCATTTGCAAATGGGGAAAGTGTATTAAATGGGAAAACTAGGAAGAATCACAAGATAAGTTTCAGCAAGTTTACTATTTTACTGTGGCCCTATAGAACAGAATAAATTTAAAAAAAAAAAAGATATTTTACCAAATAATATTGGAGATCTTTTCTATAGGAAAAAAAAGACTGTACATTTAGGGAAATACCTTAACAAACTACTTCAGAGGGGAAGGGGAACTCCAAGGGAGTAGATAGAAAGAAAAAAAAAAAACACAGCTAACTTGATATGTATAAAAAGTAACAGAAATTGAAGAGTGGAGAAAAAATGAAGGAGAAAAGAAAGAGAAAACAAAAAGCAGGTGGTGCTAATAATATGCCCATAAGTTTGAACCCAACTAGGAAGAAATGCTCAGAGACTTTTGAAGAATGGAAAAGTCTAATTCAATTTTGAATTATCTACTGCATAGAAACCTCATTATCATTATCCCTAAATCTCCAGAGAAATGTTATGAACATTGCTGCCTAATATCAGTAAGATTTTAGAATCTAGAAAATAAGGCTGTGTCCCAAATTTGGCTTGACACCAGGGCAGAGATACAGGCAAAACATACAGCAAAAATAAATAGTGGAATGTTTAATATTTTTGTGTTGTAATTACAATGAAATGTTCTGCAAGTATTAGAAACTAGAATTGAGGAGAACCTATTTGATTGAATATTATGGCATTTGATAGGTGGTAAGGAAGATGACTAAGAAATATATTCACAAGAAAAGGATTTACAATATCCTTTTAAGTAAAAATCATTTATAATAAATTACTAAGCAGAACATAAAATTGTATGTATAGCATCACTACATGTATGTAAAACATGATGCATATAAAGAAAAATTACAAGAGAATATGTAAAAACAAAAGTTGTGTAGGTGGTAAGAGTTTACAGAATTTTATCTTTGTTAAAA
Organism: Macroglossus sobrinus; assembly: GCA_004027375.1. Lineage (NCBI taxonomy): Eukaryota > Metazoa > Chordata > Mammalia > Chiroptera > Pteropodidae > Macroglossus > Macroglossus sobrinus. Next base: position 434,860 of record PVKZ01000046.1, on the reverse strand, counting down.
AATGTGTATTATTGTTATTAAATTTTATATTAAAAATTAAGATAAATGAATAGTCTTTGAATTTTATTTCTAGATAATAGAATTAATGCTCTGGGTGAAAGTATTTGGAAGATGGTGATTTCAGTATCTAAGATGGTAAGACAATTTAAATTTAGGAGTATTACTATTTGGATCAACTTGAAAAATTATGAACAGACCTGAAATATACACTTGTCAAAGTATATAAGTCCACGGCAGGGCTTAGATTTGGATAAGCAGTTTGCAGAACTTTGAAAACAAAACAATTTTCAAAAACTATTACTTTTTAGTTATGAGAAGACTTTTAAAATATAATTATATTTGTCAGGTTACTAAGGGCAAGAGCAGAGAAAAACTGAGATTATAATTAATTATTTCTAGCATGTTGTTTTAAAAAAATAAAAGACAAAAAAACCCAAGAGGACAATTTGCTATTATCAACAACCTCAAAAATCCTATATAGTGAAGAAAACATTCAAGAACAAATACTCAGATGAATTTCACCTGCGTTCTTCTCACCTCCTCTCACCCTAGTCTCATCATCTAACCTCAAGACTGAGCTTTACATAAACACATGAATCTAACTTCAGATATGGATGGCAAGCCCAAGACGGGTAGCAGAAAAAGTAACCTAAAATGCATGGTGCCTATTTTCTCCTATTAATATTTACTGTATATTTTCTGGTGCCAGATGCCTTGCATTTGCATTTCACCACAACTATATGAAACAGCATTATTGTCCTCAATTTATAGATAAAGCAACGGAATCCAAGAGATTAAGTGACTTGCTCAAGGTCACACCACTAGTAACTAGTAAACTAGGATATGACCCAGAGCTGACTACTGCCAAAGCCTTTCCTTTATACTGCTTACGTACATTGCGCCATCTTGCCTCCTTGAAACCACCTACAGAAACACAAGATTAGAGGAAAACAAACATAAAAAGCAATATTTGCATTCGTAAACATACAACTACTTATAAAGCTATCTTAACTAGTTAGACTATAGAAATTCCCCTAAATTCTAACAAAACAAAAACAGCATTCAGAAGAGGAAACTTTTACTAGAACTACTATCTTATATTGTTACAGGAGCCAGCCTGACTCTAATAAGTCAAAATTTTCTGACTCTAGTAACTTTAAACAGAGGTAAAAGGCAAGAAGCAAAGCCATAAAAAAAAGTACTAAGATTTGAGTGCTGAGTCTAGGCCAAGAATCAAAAGTTCAAAACTGAGGATGAAGCATTGCTTATAACAGTCCTGAAAGGGTCCAAGAAAGAGAACCAGAATAGAACTGACTCTAAACTGGAAAGCTCTACAAGAGATTATTCATGAATCACAGAAATGAATGAGAACTGTGAGGAAAAAGCCAGGATAAAGCTGAGAAATGTGAACTGGAAAGGGTGGGAAAGAGAAGAGTGTTTGAAAACACTGAAAATATTGAAACATATGGTAAATTGTAAGACAGTCTGAGCTATGGCATGGTTATATAAATTCCTGCTGCAAATCTGGTGGCAGATTGGAGGCATGTGTTCCAAAACAATTCCATAAGATTTCCTACTAAAGTTGAAGAAAATGAGTAATGAGAGTTTTCTGTCCTTAAATTGTACATGAGTCGCTTCAAAAAGTGATTTTAGCATAAGCTTTTAAATGAAAGCAAGCTGATAAAGTCCCAATCTCAAATATTTCCGGATAGTTTTTATGAAATATTATTTTCTGAATTATTTATTCCATATATACCCCCTTATGTGAAGGTCCCCTTCCCTATTTCAATGCTTCAGAAACAGTGAAAATCCTATTATAGCTAAAAGAAAAGATTTATGAAAGGAAGAGGTAGAAGATGAAGCTGGAAAGATAAGCTGGGGAGAGACTGTGAAGAATCTTGTAAGCAAAAGTAGTAGGTTGAATTTTATCCAAAACAACAGGAAGCCTTACAAGGTCTTTAAACTAGGGAATAAATAATTTAAATTTTATTTTTAAGAAGGTTTTCTGCAGTAATACAGAGAACAAATCCAGTATAGAGACATAAGATCCTAGAATAAAAGACAGTGGTAGTACCAGTGGATATACTCTGGTGACAATTCTCACACTAGTTAAACTTTGACACTGGAAATCATTAGAATTTATTTACTTATTAACATATTACATATTAATTAGCATAAAATATAAATATCTTTTTTTCAGATAAACTATAGATATAGAATCTGCTTATTATCTAATGAGAGTTATAGAATAAATTATTCATATCATTTTAATAATTTCCAAATCACTTGTTGAGATTTAGACAAATGTTGATTTAATCCCTTTAAAAGGACCATGACTTGGTATTTAAAACCATACCAAGCTTTTCCCAACATCTTCCTCATAAAATGACACTCATTAGTCCCTGGTACCCAACAGTACTTTGTTGCAGCTATAAGACAGCTAGACACACTGTCTGCTTATCACTGTCACATAAACATATACAAGGATGTTAGTGTTTCCCATAGAGCATGAAACCCCTGTGCCTCAGGACATCTCTCAAAACATGGTGCCACAAAAATACCTGCACTGCAGCCTGCTCCACTGCTTCCAACAATAGGACACACTCTGTAGATAAAGACTGACATTCCAGCTACTATGTGCCCCTCAAGGACCACCTTAATCCACACCAGCAAGTTTACTAGGACCCATAATCCATCCCTACAGATTCAATGGATGACATTATTAGGTAACTTATTTGCTCAATATAATTTACCAATCTGCATAAAAGTGATTTAATTTTTTTATAACTAGAATCTCTGTACTGGTACAAATCAGTTAAATACCAGTCCGTATACAAGGCCCTTTACAACTGACCCCCACCAATTAGCTTCCACCACTCCATCCCTTCCTCCCATCTTCCAGGCATCTAGCAATATAGGAATACTGGCCATTCCCCAAGAATGTCCTCCTCCACATACTGAATTATAACTTTTCCTACAAAGCCGGTATGAATGTTATCTTTGGTTATAAAGCTTTCTCCCTAAGCCCTCCACATTCATATATGTGCTCCTTACACTTTTTCAACTCAAAATTAGTATGTAACTATTATAAAGCATTTATCATGTTTTAATTATTTCTTTACATAGCTCTTGCCCACTACACTGTGAGCACCTCAAGGGTAGAGATTATGCCGTATTCCTCTCTATTTCCTAAATGAGTACAGTGGCTAGTATACAGCAGACACTCAAAGCACAGTCATTTAAAAGAATGAAGAAATACCTAAACCAAAAACAATCTTTATGTTTGATTTTCTATACTGTATGCTATACTAGAAAATTTTACAAGCAAACTCAGACATATTTTAGAGGATACCTAAGTTCTTTCCTTCAATTTGCTACCAACTGCTTGTATTCAATTTGTACGAACTGCAGTGACTGACGAGAATTAAAAGAGATCATCAATAAACAGTCTTGATTAGAAATTGAGCATATCTGTTTTAAAAATAAAAATTATTTTTAAAATATCTTTTAAAAATAAACCTGATTTAAAAGGTATGCTTATAGAAGCCAGGTAAGTTTCTCATTTTAAATGTTGGAAAGATATTATTTAAATGTTTTTACAATACAACATTAACTACATTCCATAATATCTTGCATTTGTTTTGCTTATAATTATAATAGAAAATGTGATTTATTTTTTCACAAAGTCCCATATAGATGCCCCCAAATCTTTACCAGTTTACCCCAACATGACATACATGTCTATTACCACTTCCATGTGTGGCATGAAATGAAAAGGGTTAGGAAGCACTCAGTAAAGGATGTAACTATTTAGCTAAAATATATAGTGGCAGAGGACAAAACAAGACTGCAAATAGTAAATGAATAGGAGACAGTCATGACAGAGCTTATTTGTCATGCTAAGAATTATTTACTTTTACCAGCCTTTGTCAACCAAAGATCTGGAAGAGAATTAATAAGCTCTATAGCCCTAAAGCATCCATTGTATATAATAAATTAATTTATCTCTTAAGCATCTAGAATGGTACTAGTAAGTACCTATTCTTGGGAGAAATGAGAAAAGAATTACTCATAATTTTGTGTGTTGCATAGGCCAGAGGCTGTCTGCAGCTAGTAATGGGAAGACATTGATATTTTAAGCAAAAGAGTTATATGATCAGATTTTTAAGGTGTAAAGCTCTTTCTAGCAACAGTACTACTTAAATCACTTTAAATAAAAATTCAAATGATCAGAGATCAATAAAGACCCCAATATTGATCTATATAAGTAAGCCTACAGCAGCAAAATCTAATTTTCAATTCTTTCCTTTAAATAATATTTTAATGGCTAATGATAATAAGTGACAATAGACATGTAATGACCACTGTGATTATGATAACTTAAAATCTTATAGCAATTTCTATCTCATAGGCACTTTCATTTACATAGTGTCCCTTTATCCCTATGTCAGGCATGATTGTAACTTGCGTTGGGCAATGAAATGTGAGCAGACGTTGTATACATGTTTCTGAGAGGAAACTTTAAGAGACAGCTTGCGAAACACCAGTCTCCTTTTTCATCTGCTCTCAATGATCCAGATAGCTTTCCCATCAGCCTGTGTTCCAGAATGAGGATGACAGGAAGTAGAGATCCCAGTGACCCAGAGAAAGCATAGCATGAAAATGTAATAAACTTAGGTCTTTTTATGCTACTGACATTTAGGAATAGCACAGCCTACTGTAAAATTATAAGTTTATTGCTTCTCAGGTCCAAATCCACCCTTCTTTGTCCTGCTTTTTGTGATACTCTAACCATTTTTCATTTACCAGTTGGCACAATGTTAATTAAGCTTTGTCAGTAGAGGGAGCCAGAGCGACATTAAAGAAAGAAGGGGCTGCTCTTTCAGGTTCTGGGTGCTTTGTTGTTTTCCTGAGATGCTTGGCTGCCAGGAGCTTACAGGACACCCAGTCGCGCTCACCCCTAGCACGTTTCACCAGCGCCGCAGCGGGCGTCTGTCCAGCAGTTTCAGCAGCACTCCAGCAGGCAGTATTCCAGATACGTCTCGCTGACACCCCATTAGGTGGTTTCCCAGTGAGTTTACTGAGCTCTCCAGCCAGCTTCTTAGCCAGGCCCACTGTCACCCCCACAGATGACTTCCTGCTTGCTTGCTCTACCCTATGACAACTCAGTGAGCCATAGCCACACCTTCCAACAACGACTGAGTCTCAGCCTTAGCCATGGAGGGGAGTGCCTCTTCCAAATTTGTTCCTCGCTTGTGTACTCCGCCTCAGCCCTAAAAGAGGTGGCTGCTCCCTGCAATAAGTTAATAATCCTTTATTAAAATCTCCCTGTTCAAAACACTATTGTAGTTTGTTTCCTGGCTTTACTCATATCTAGTCTATCTTAACACATAAAACTACATACTGCAGCAGGAATTTATATTAATAGTTTTGAACGACAACCTTAGATTATTTTCTTTTTCTACTTTATTTCACAGCTACTTTTAGTGTTTTATATACCTAAGTTTAAAGAAATGTATTTTAAACACTGACATAATACTGACATAATATAGTAAGTCATAAAACATACTATATCTTTTTGTTAAGTCAGATTGCTTGACTAATAATAGTAAGAAAGAAAAATAGTATATGAAGGCACACTTATAACAGAGTAAATTATAAACATATCAAGAGAAACATATCAAGAGAAACCATACTCTTGTCAAAAGAGTAAATCCAAATCTCCATTGACTAATACTGCAGTATAAAGTTTATGATGGCTCTTTAAAAATGACCATTAGATCAAGAAAATACTACATTTAAAATATTTCAATAACTCTCCAATATGTTAGTCATAGGGCAAAATTACTTATTCCTCCCTCTATAAAAATAAATACAATTATTAACTAAAATGACTAGTTAGGAAGAACACTTCTGTGCTCTTTATGTACACAGCCCAGAACAATTCACACTACTGGTCCACAGCCCCCAACCTAACCCCCAGTTAGAACAACATTTTAATTTAGGAGTAAACTGTTAAATAAATAAAAAGTGGCAATAACCAACTGGCAGTAATTTGAAGGCAATAAAGTATTATAAACCCATGGAAAAGTGTGATGTTAAATTTAGTTCAGAGATATCACTCTGGAATTTGTGTCTCTGAATAATTGCATTTTAAAAAGATAAGAGTAGCATAATGTCTACTTCATTAAAAAGACATATTTCCAAACTTATATTCAGCAGCCCTTACATGTAAGGAGAATAATGCCCCCCCCAAGATGTTCACATTCTAATCCAATAATGTGTAAATATGTATCCTTAAATGGCAAAAGGGATTTTACAGATGTGATTAAGGTGAAAAGATTATTCTGGCATGTTTCGGTAGCCCCAATCTAATCACATGAATCCTTAAAAGAGAAAAATCCTCCCCAGCTGTAGGCAGAGAGAGATCAATGACAGAAGTAGTGTCAGAAAGATGGCATCATGAGGATTCAAGACCCCACTGCTGGTTCTGGGATGTAAGAGGCCAAGTGCAAGCCTCAGAGAGAGGCCTCTAGGAGGTTAGAACAGCTGATAGCCAAAAAAGAAATAGAGATCTCAGTCCTATAACTTCAAGAACTGAATTATTTCAGCAACCCAAAAGATCAAGGAGACATCTTTCCCTCTAACTTCCAGTAAGAAATCCAACCTATTCTGAGACCCATGCTGGAATTCTAACCTACACAACTGTAAGATAATAATTTTGTATTGTTTTAAGCCACTAAGTTTGTTATTAGCAGAAAACTGATATAAAAAAAACACTATTTGTAACCTGGAAGATCTAGGTCTTTACTAAAGAAAGTAACAATGTCCCTTCAATGGGTATTAAAAAATTGGGGGGAGGGGGCTCATAAAAGTATTTATTGATGATTAAACTGGATTGATATTCTCAACAGTAATGCTTTCCTCTTCTAGCTAATATATTTAACATTTATATGGTATTTATTATATGCTAGGAATTCTAAGGTCTTTACAAATGTAAACTCAATTAATCATCATAATAGATTCTAAAGTAGGTGCTATTATCCCCATTTTACAGATAAACAAACTGATGTACACAAAAACAGAACTACCAAAAACAGAGCTGGGATTCAAAGCTTGTCTGACTCCAGAATCCATCTAGGCATTTAAGCACCAGGCTCCTAACTGTTTTCCATAAGACTAAACTGCAATACAATGAGAAGAAAATGGGTTTTGGAATTAGGAAGATCCAGGTACAGGTAGGTCTGTGTTCTGGCACTTAGAAGCTTGGTGATCTGTGTCTCAGCATATAGTAGATACTGAAGAAATGTTAGTTCCTTACTTGAATTCCTGCTACAAGTCTAGAGCTATATTCAAATACAAAGAAAATCTTATGTTGAATAAGCTTAAAATAAAACCCGAATACTAGTCTCATAAATCTGAATTTCTACCTCTTTCTTCCAGTTCCACATATTCCTTCTCAAATTTCAGCTAAGACAACCCATGGAACCACAATCTGTCTTTAAGGATACTGTAAGCTTTCATTATTATATCAAGAAAAATAGACTGGAATTAACTGTAAAAATATTACTAGAAAGTAAGGAGAAAATGTTAAAGTAATTAAACATGAGATATAGGCAGAGCAAAAGCTCTTTGATTTAAGGTAATCCTACCCAGATTACCCATAGATTACCTCAGATGAAATGGTTTATTACATACACCTTCTGGTTCACTTCTTTGGCTCAACTTTATAACCACGTTACTTTGTTCTTACTAATATACTTGAAGGGTGATCACTACTCATATGTTAATGTTATCTATGCTAGTATTCTTTATATTCTTTATCACCTAGAAATCAACTTCATCACCTCATATTCCAGACATTGAACCTGGTCTTAACAAAGACGCTTTATCATCAAATGTGCTTATCTTCTGCACAGTAACCATTCAATAAATGTTGGCTATTAAGTATGAATGTAGTAAGAGTTATAATTGAGGTATGCAGTAAGAGTTATGAGAGCACAAAGGAGAGTCACCTGACCCAGTTTTCAATAGGTTGGAAACCTGAGATGAACCTCAGTTAAGAACTAGTGGGACTTAGCCTGAAAAAAAAAAAGTAGGTAAGGCTTTCTAGGCAAAGAGAACAGTATCTGCTAAACTACAGTTGGAAGGTTTTTTAAAAATTATGGAATTAACTTCAAATAGTTTGATATAATCAAAACATGCAGTGCCTGTGGAAGACTATCAGGATACAAAGATTGATAAAAACATTACAAAGGAACTTCTATAACATACCTAGTTTGGAGTGTACAGTAAATGCAATGTAAAGGCATGGGAAAATATTTAGGATTTTAAAATAAGATTGTGTTATTAGAGTGTGGTACTATTATGAAGATTGAATTAGGTGAGCCTGAAGGTGAAGATACTGTTTAGAAATAATCAAGAAAAATATAATAAAGGCATGAAACAATGTAATGACAATGAAGATGGGTAGAAGGAGATAGATTTCAAAGATATTGGGAAGATAATAACAGGATTTGGTAATTGATTATATTTGAGGTCTGAGGGAAAAAAATCAGAATGACTTCCACCACCAGGTTATATTAAACAAATGTTTATTGTCTGACAAGTATGTGCCTGGTACTACCCTGGACATAAAAAGATGAGTAAAACTTGGTACATGACTTCAAAGAAATCAGTTGTAGTAAGAAGAACACAGAGATTAGGAATATCAGAAACTTCATAAAATAATTATATACTAAATGCACTGGAAATTGAGAGAAGAGACACCAAACTAACAGAAATGTACCAAAGAGATATATCTCTTAAGAGCGGTGGAGCTGGGCACAAAACGGCTCATCAGGTAAAGAGTAAGGGCATGTGCATAATAAGAATTAAAGAACATGACACAGAGATTCATTAAAAGACTACTAGCACAATACTGGAGGAAGTGAGTCATGAATACCTAAAGTCATGGTCCATGCACATTCATAATTCCAGCAAATTTTTACTGAACTACATCAAGTCTGGATCCTGGAAGCAAACAGATGGCATATTCAAACCGAGTAACCAAGGATAGTTTAATAAAGTGGCTGTTTTACAAAAGTGTGGGCAGGCTTTAAAGAAACCAACAAAGGAAGGTGCAGTACCCAGAGCTACCAACAGTGAAAAGTAATTTCCAAAACCAAAAGAGAATAGCTATACTAAGATGGCCACCAGTCAGAACTGTTGTCTTTGGTAGAAAGACACAGCCAATTGCAAAGGCCTAATCTGAACGAAGCCTGGGAAGAAATAATCTCATTCACCTCCTTCTCTCCAACCTGCCACTGTCTCACACCAATAAAATTCAGCTGGAAGTCAGAGAACAAGAGAGCCCACTGATGCAATCCACCAAGGTCAGCCTCTCATAATACACAGCAAAGTGGGGTGGGGGGAAGAGGAGTAGACTTGGAGGGGTGAATGAAAAAATATGTAACATGCAGTGATAAAGTTCAACAACATTCAACCATGTCTCCCTGCGGTCTTATAAAATTCACTTCCGATTTCTGTAAACCTTCCTTTTAGTTTGGAGACGAAATTTAACCATTAACCTTCAACCTGCAGAACTTTTAAGACAAGGATTTAGTATATTCTAAAATGAATTCTTAGTATGGCAAATTCTGTCTCATGTTTATGTACTGTTCTCTGCTTTCAGAGCAAGTATCTCTGTTAAGATACAGCATATGCACCTTCTTGCACGTTCAAGAATAAATCCTCAGGTGGAGCACAGCCCAGTTACCATCAATCACGCAGATGAAACACCCTTCCTGATAAATTCTGTATTCAAGAATCCTATGGCTCAGTTAAGAATTAGGTTAGTTCAGACCCAACAATCATTGAAGGGAGATCTGCCTGTGATAATAAAATTCAGTACCATGGCAGTACTAAAGTCACCCAGTGCAGATGTAAACTTTAACGCTTTCCAAAGTTAAAGAAATAACATCAAATAATTATAAATGGATTTTTATTAGTTAAGGGAATGTTAGCCACAATAATAGATACACCTCCAAAATCACTGTGATTTAACACAGAAGTGCATCTCTTATTCATGTAAAGTCTAATGGGGAGAGAGTAGTCACCACCAGAACTCAATCTCATAAACCTACATAGATATTAGGGAAGGGAACCTGGAAAAGGCAGCTGCTGGATAGCAACAACTTTATGAAGGACATATATAAATCTTTGGTGAACATGAAATTCATTTTTGACAGAAAAAATATTGTGCTAATAAAAGTATAATTAATTCTTTATGCTTCTGGTCAAAAGGTATTATGTGTGATATGATATGTAATGAAACAACAAAACAATGATGGATGTGAGCATCATCTCCATCTGTCAACTGACTAATACCAAAGCATCAAATACCAGTAAATACCATTGTCATTATTATATTGTTTAGTGTATCCACACTAAACAATATTGTTTAGTATGTAGCTATATTGTTTAGTGTACCCCTTTTCTCCCAGTTGCAGTATGCATGAAGATGCTAGGTTATTTTTCCATTCCAGGTGAACATAAGCTTGGCTGGAAGAAACGCTAAATGGCACACAGACAATTCCATCTTCCTTCTGTGCTTAAAGGAACATTTACCCAGCCCCTCTGTTTAGCAGAACCTACCAAATTTTGTGTATGTTACATAAAAATATTAAATTTTCTAATATATAAACTGTATAAAAGGCATTAATTCTAAATGCCTTTAAAAAGCATTTAGCTAGCACTGTTATATAGAAAATACAAATTAGAACTTTTTGACATGTATATATAAAATTCATGTTCATAACATATAAACCATAAAAAGTTGTTCATTTTTAGCCTAATTTATACTATCTAGTCGCCTACATATTTTTGGTAACAGTTCTAAAAAGAAATCTAAAAAGAAAACAATATTATATCACTCATGTTTAAATGTATCTTTAAACTTTTGCCTTTCTATAACCCTACCTCTAATCCTATTTCTAGATCTTCTCATCACAACAAAATTTATCTCTCATAGTACAAACATTTTCTGAAATCCTGCAATAACTCAATAAAGTAATATAAAGAGGAACAGAATCTTCAATCGCAACATGTCATTTCCATGGCTAATTTCCTCTCTATATTTTCCTAAAATACACTCACATTTCCAAAATTTCTTTACAGGTGATAAAAGTATACAAAAAATATATGTTTGCCCTAGTTAAATCTAATATATAAAACAAAGATTCTGTAATCATTAAAAATATCCAAAGAATGAAACAAAACCAGGTGATGAGAAATTCACTAATGCTAAATTGTCAATGGAAGGAATATTCAATAAAAGGAAAAGAGACCTGAAGATTTGAAAAAAAAAACTATAGGGTATTAATATATCTAGTATGGAAAAGTTTTATAAGCTATTAGTAGAGTTCCTTCAAATTATGAATAGGTTCAAATAATTCTGATCTCCCTCTCCCCTTTTTCATTTTTTTCTTTTTTTCAATTAAATTTATTGGGGTAATATGGGTTAATACCATTACATAAATTTCAGGTGTACAACTTTATAATACAACATCTGTATATTCTATTGTGTGCTCATCACCCAAAGTCTAGTGTCCTTCTATCACCATATATTTGACACCCTTTACCCTCTTCATCCTCATCATACCCCCTCCCCCTCTGGTGACCATCATTCTGTTATTTGTATCTATGAATTTGTTTGTTCATTTACTGTTTTTTGTTGTATATCCCACATTAGTGAATCATATGGTTCTTGTCCTTTTCCATCTGACAAATTTCCCTTAGTATGATATTCTCAAGATCCATCCATGTTGTCGCAAATAGCAATATTTCATCTTTTTTATGGCTGAGTAGTAGTTCATTCTGTATAAGTCATTCTCCCCTTTTCTTTGCCTTCTCTTCTTTCTCCCCAAAATGTGCTCTTTTTTCTACTGCTCTATTATTTCCCATCCTACCCCACTATATCCCAAGTTGTAGTCACTCTAGTACTCATGTTCATATTATAAGCTCTTTAGAATAACTAAAACAATAAAAAAAAAAAAAGAAAGAAAGAAAGCTGCTTCCCAACTGCTCTCCCAAGAGAACACTGGTCCTAAGACTAGAGTTCAGAAAGCTGACTATCAGTGAGATGAGCTGTCAAAGACATATTTATTATGTATAGTAGTCGTTGAGAAAGTTAAGCATCATAAAAGCTTACTTCACCCTTTACACAGTTATAAAATCTTAGTAATTTGGCTCCCAAATTTTTCAAGATCTGTCCAGTCTCTCCACTTCCACACGACTGCCTTATTTCATATCTTTGTCATTTATTACCTGGATTACTTAAGAGTCTCCTAACTACTGCTCTTGTCTCTGGCATTACATATTCTCGTCAATCCTTTATATTGTAAAAGTGTTCCTTTTTTTCAACAAGTCTGCTTATATTGCACCACTGCTTGAAATCCCTTTATGACTTTCAACTGCCTTCAGGATTAAATCTGAATCAAAAGAACAGCATATAAGGTCTTTTAAGCTCTAACTCTTGCCTTCTCTCTAGTCTCCTCCACTGATTCACCTCCAATTAATCCTATGCTCCAGACCTTTTGAACCACTTCAAATGAATTTCTTGAGCATGCACTGACTCTTTTAAAATAAAAGGTAAATTTTGAGGGGAGGGAGACAGGAGTTTTAGTATTTTTGCTTAGAATATCTTCCACTGCCCAGCTACTCATTATCTGAAACTCAGACGAGACGTCATCTCCCCAAGATTGGATCCTCTTGTATGAATATATCCATGATACACCGTACACAGTCGTTTCCTAGCTCTTGCCATGCAATATGTTAATTGTGGTTTATCATGTTTCTTCTAGTGAGTTGCTTAAGGGTTAGCTGAGAATGGTTAAAAGTGTTTTAAGACCCAGAGATATCTGCAATTCTATGAGTGAAAAGAGAATACAAAAGTACTTAGTCTCTAGTATCTTTATTATTTAGGAGTAAAATTTCTAGATATTAAAAGAATAAACTGTTTGATACTCTCAAACAATACCAAAGAGACAACAATCTACTCACTAGGTTAATGACATTTTTTACTATGGTTATCATATACTAAAAACATCTTTACAGTCTTTTTTTCATGACACTTTACATTTGTATGTGTTCAAATGATTACGGTTGGCCTTACATTGTCTGCCCCTAGAGGAAACTAATTATTTCTATCCAAAACATTCTGTACATTCTTTACTATTCAGCTCTGTTAAACAGACTGGAAATTTGTAAATGTTTTGAAAGTAATAATTTTAAAAGCAAAATATTCTTTAATTTGTAGTAGTTCTTAAGTTAAAAAATGAAACAGCACAATATTCTTTGGGTTGCTAGTCAAAAAAAAATATTCTCTTAGTCCAAAACAAAAAAAAAAAAAGTTGAGTTTCAATCCTACACAAATACTCTAAGTCTACTTCCAGTAAAAAGCAAAACTGGACATATGTGTAAAAATTACATAAAAAATAAGAGCACTACTTTTTCTTTTGGATTACTGAATTTCACTGTGAAAGCAAATACTATCGAAAGGAACATAGTATTCCCCGTGTTTCATTCATTCACCTAATATTTTTGAGTGCTATTATGTGTGGGACATGTGTTAGATAGGTTCTTTATCAATATATATTGTCAACAAGAAGATATTATTTAACTGTCCTAGTTACTTTAAAATACAGAATATATATATATATATATATATATATATATATATATATATATATATATATAAAGAATTTATTTGGTACTTTCTCATAAAATGCCAATCAAAATTTTAGAATGTATTTTGAATCCTTAAAAATATGTTTTCGATATTTGGCAATGGCCCTAGTTACTTACATGTACAATAATAATTTTTATTTAAAAGTCTTCATGATTAAATTGCATCATTTATCTGACACGCCACATTCTTAAGTTTTCATTTAAGTATAACAATAAAAACAGTCGTTTTTTTTAAATATTAGAATGAGAAGGATCATTCTATCACAAACCCCAAGCCATAAAACAATAATAATTTCAAATACATTTTTTTATCCCGACCAGTAAAAAAATAGTACAAACAAGTTTATAAAACAAAAGATATTAAAGAGCTTCTACGAATCACTAAAAATGACCAACGGAAAATTAAATACAAAAGGTTCTACACAAATGTAAAAGACACTCAACCTCACTGATATTAAAACTGCAGTCAAATCTACAATGGCATATTTTTCACCAAAATATTGACAAAGATTGCCACACACTGAGTTGGCAAGGATGTGAGAAAGTCTCCCTAGTATATGTCATTTATGCCCACTTCCTCTGTGAAAGAAAATTTGGCAACATTTATTAAAATTTAAAATGTACTGACCTTTTGATCAAATCATTCCATTTCTAAATATTTATCTCAGAAATATATTCACATGTGTGGGAAGTGATATATTTACAGAGATATTTAATACAGTATTTTTCCTAATGGTAAAATAATTAGAATCAACTTACCATACAAAATATGGTACTAGTTAAAAAAAATTACAGAACATTCTTAAAATGGGATATTATGTAGCCATTAAAATGAACAAGGAAGCTATATATTAATGGGTGCGGAAATTATCTCCTAAAAAGTAAACTTCAGGCCACTTTTGTTTTTATGTTTACACAAATACATCATATGTGTGTGTGCACATACATACACACACATAAAGACACAAAATATTTAATGTTCACACAATCTACTCTTATGCACAGAATACTTCTGGAAGACTATACAATAAACCTACAGCAGTATTTTCCTCTGGCTAGGGAAATAATTAGCTAAAAAAGTTTGTACTATATGTATATGTTACCTATTAAATAAAAAAGTTTACAAATTGACTTTGAAAAGTACTTTTTAAATTGAATTAATTTAAAAAATTAGAACTGCTCACTTATTTTTTAAACGTAAGTTAAATTATTACCTTGATCTATCAGGGAAATTTTTACTTATTATCTTCCTGTATTTGGGGGGTAAATTATCCCTTTGACATTAACAGAAAATCCAAACTGAGATTGAAAAGATAATTTACATGTCAAGAAATACATAATTTCTAATTTCTCACAAAAATATCATAACTGAAAGACTATAATATATGTCCATAGTAGAAATTTAATAAATATTTACTGAATGAATACTTTGCTACTGATTCAGTGGGTTTGCTTTCCTCATTTTTTCATAGGCCCACACCAAAGAACTAAAGCACCTCACTGGAAAACAGAAACTTTTAAATTACGCTTCTCTTTCAAAAAAGTATTCATTTTCACAACAAAATTGGTAAACTCCCTCATTAACATTACCACAAGCCAGTCAACTTTACTTATTAGGTACCTACAATGTGCAGGTATTAAAGATGTTGCACAACACAAACTCCAAAGAAGGGTACGTTTTTATTCTTGCCCTCAGTAAGTTTACATTATTGAAAGACAAGGCTAAAGGACATTATAAAATTTACTGATAATTATCCCAACTAAAAATTTAAAGGAATTATGTAAGGAAAAGAAAGTAATTATTGACCTATTGAGGGATCTACTGAGATATAAAAGTGCTTCCAAACTTCATTCACATGTCAAACGGTATTATTTGATGGTGACAGACTTCCTGAGTATGTGGACGTTCAGTTAGGATTTGAAGAAATTGCTAACAATTAAATATAATTTTTAATTATTCAGGCTCTTAAGGAGAAAGTTTACTATAGTAGTCTCAATCTGTTTTATTGCTCACCTTTCTCATTAAAAATCTCTCAAGCATGAACCTCTTAACATATGCATATTTGTTTATAAATTATATGCATCTTAATATTGTCAATCTATATATTAAGTGTCAGTAAAACTTAATCTCTTTTTCAAATACAAATAGAAGTGTAAATATGTGTTAATGTTTTCTTCCTGTTCTCCAAATATGTTGTGATACTCTTAGGTATGCACGCCCCGCTGGGTATGAATACTTAACATGGATATTGAAACTCACAGATTGTGCAAAAATATTTTCCTCCAGTAGTTCCAATTTTTCACACATCAAACTTTTTGTTAACACAGTTGTTAAAAGGTAGCAGACATGAATTCAAATTTATTTCTCCCTGCCCATGACCTTCTTTCAAAAGATGTTAACAATGCAATTAAATAGACATCAGTAAAGTGAAACAAAGGATGGAATAGTCATAACCAGGCAATTGCCCCTTAAAAGTTATTGGGAAACAGTAATCACTGAAGAATATTATTTTTTTCTTATATATAGCATTTGAAACTTAATACCCAATATTGAAAATATATTACTTAATAAGTTGTCAAAACGATTTCTCTCGTCATGATAATTATATTATAAAGGCTATTCTTTTCTTCATTTCCCTTGCCTACTCTTATTTTATTACAAAAGCCAAAAGTGTTTTTGAAGAACATTTAAAATTAAATTTTCAAACATGTTATGCCGATTTGTTTAACTTCTTGTTAAAATGAACACAAAAATAGTTCTGAAACCATGTAGGCCACTTTGAAGTACGACCCCTTCTAAGACTAAGTTAGATAGAAATATAAATCGATATTTAAAATAAATGTGAAGATTTTTTCATCAATGTAACTTCACAGGCTATACTACTATATGTTTAGAGAATTCTGTTTTTACATAAACTACAAATATGAATTCACAAACTTATGTATTTGTATGGTATGTAGATTTATATATAACTGTTACATATTAACATGTACCTACCTGAAAAACCCTTTCACATTTTCCTAACATATTGTTTGCTTTGAGTAATTCTTAATTCAGTTCTCAAAAGTTCATTTAAATTTCTATATATTATAACAATAAATAGTTTTTGAACTACAGTGCCAATACATACTATGATTTAGCATACCATAAAGAAATAAAAAACACATTCTATATTTAAATATGTGGGTCAAAGAAATAAAACTACTGTATTTCACCATCATTTTGGCAACACTAGTTTTATAACAATTAGAGCAAAAAATATTAATTAATATATATAAATATCAAACTCTAAGTCATCAAAAGCTTGGCATTGTTAGTATATATAATAAAGTCAAGCAAAGTTACGAATATGTTCAAAAGGCTTTTTAAAATAATGCTTTATTCTTCCATTACTTGAAGTAAGCCACTTAAATCTCTTAATCTTTTTTTCATTTTCCAAACCGACTAATCAATTACATTCCCAAACAAGTGTTCAAACCCAAAAATTATCTTTGAAGATGCAATTCTTTATTTCAATTAATATGTCAGGAATACACTTGCTTAGACCTTCAATAGTTTTTGATAAACAGTATTTTTCTCAAACATGTACAAATAATTGATACATTTGTCATCATAAATAATTTGAAGTAGTAGTTTTTGTTAAACTATGGAGATTTAATGTATAGACAAAGAATAGTTTATAAGTACATTAAAGAATACTGAACATAACAACCTGTTTTTAAAATGTACATAATTAGAGGTCAGTGTGTTAGTTCCTTCATTGAGGATCTCTACACTTTCTATTGTGTTTCTGTAGAATGTGAGGAAAGTATACTTGAAAACGCGGAAAAGAACCATTCCACTTTGGCATATAAACTGTACAAATAAATTTCTTACCGAAAAATTCAAGTAAAAAGAAAAAAGTTGAGTTGGAAGAACATAAAAAGATTATACATCTTCTGCACAATCTCTTTCACATAGTAACTCAGAAACCCAATCACCATAAACCATTTAAAAAGCAAACCTGTAGAAACAAATCACTGCTAGACAAGAGGAGTTTCAAAGCTATAAACTATCTGCCTGGACAGTTCCCTAGTGCTGAAGTTACAGCGCCGCTAAACCGATGCCTGGGTGCTGCTTCTACTCTCCCACCCTCGGCCAAATCCCGGCTGCCTACACTAGGAACACGAACAGTAGAACTTCACAAGGAGGGAAGCATCCCAAACTGCAGTAATGGTAGGAACTGGAGTGTCTTCAGAGTCTCTTCAGGATTAAACAGATTTACTAGTTGCAAACAGGAAGAGCAGCAGAGTGCAGGGTGTTAGAACCCGCTGAAGGGGAGGGGCTGGAAGATGGCGGCGGCCGCACACCCACCAGAGACACGACAGAGCTTAGGCCCCTCGCCCGCACTGCCGCCCTCCTGCCCGTGGCGACTGTGGGCACCTCTGCTCTTCTCAGCGTTGGGGGCAGAGCCGCCCTGCGGAGGCACCGGACAAGGGGCCGGCGGCAGCGCCCGCATCCCCGGTCCGCGCGCCTTCGCCCGGGTCCCAGCCAGGGAGCACCTGTGCACGGCCATATTGGATTCATTGCCCCAGTCACTGCCTCCGCGCGGGGGCGGCGGGAAAGGAGAAGGCTCGCGCGGAGCCAGGGTTCAGCCCCAGCCCCGCCGGGGTTCAGGAGCCGAACTTGCCCGCGGGGAAATCCGGGAGGACGCCCGGGAAAATTACAACGCCCAAAGGCTCGCCACCCTCACCTCAACCGGCCCCGGCGCCCTCCCTCCCCGATACACACCCCCGCGCTCTGACTCCCAGAAAGCAGCCCTGGCGGCCCGCGCTGGCCGCAGCCCTCGTGGCCCAGGCGCCGCCGGCGGGAGGGAGGGCACCGATCCGGGAGCGCAGGCGGCCGCAGGGAAGCCGCCGAGGGGGCGGAGGGCAGGGAGGGAGGCGGGAAGATGGAGCTGGGTCCTTACTTGAGCACCGACTGCTCCTTCTCCTCTTCTTTCTTCTGCCGATCCATGACGGCCAGAATGATTTTCCTCTCCTCCTCCGTGAGGTGGCTGAGGTCGGGCATCTCGGGCTGCAGAGGCGGCTGAGAGGCCGCCGGAGTGGGAGCCGGGCGGCCCCGCGGCCCGACAGGAGCCGACATGTTTGGGGGAGCCTAACCACCCTAGGGAAGCAGGGAGGCAACTCCACTGGCGGTGGCGGCGGCAGCACCCGCGCGGGCGGCTGGGGCAGCCTCCGGCGCTGGGACCAATACATACAAATCAATGGCCTTCAATCCGAGGCGACAGCCCCCCTCCCCCAAGAAAAAGAAAGGCGGGGGGGAGGCGAGCGCGGAGGGAGGGAGGACTGAGGACTGTGCTCCGGGAAATGTTTCTTCAGCCTCCAGGGGCGAAGGGCTGGCAAGTGAGCGGTTTGGGTGAGAGCAGAGCGGGAGGCCGGGCCGGGACGCGGTGTGCGCGGAGCGGCGGGGGATGGTGGTGGAGTAAGGTGGCGGGGACGGCTAAGGGTGGGGTGACTGGAGGGAGCGGGCGCGAGGGCGGCGCGCGGGCCGGGGCGCGAGTGTGTCCGGTGGGGGCAGGGGGCGCGCGCGCCACCTCAGAGGGAAAGGGGTAGCTATGAACCAGCCCCCTGGGGGAGTCCGAACAACCGGCCCCGGACGCCGGGAGGCAGAGTCCTGCGAGCCGGAGGGGCGCCGAGGCGGGAGCAGAAAGGGTAGTAAGAAAGCAGGGGCTAATTTCTAGAGAAGCAGCTCAGCCGTCCCGCCGACCGACGCGTCACTGGGCTCCCAGGCGCCGCGGAGGGAGGACCCCTCCGGAAACGCCGAGGAAAGGGACACAGAACCGGAGACCCCTCCGGGCTAGAGCGGAGAAGCGAAAGCGATGAAGGGATGACTAGGGCTAGCAGCGGAGAGTCCTGAGGCCAGGGCCCCTCGGCTGCCAACCCCCGGATCCCAGCGAGCTCCTACGCGTTCGCAGGATCGGGCGCTGATCCTTCCTCAACACGCGCCCGCCAGGGGTCCCTCAGCCGCCACCGCCCCGTAGGTCGGTGGAGTCAGCGCTGAGGGCCCGCTCTCTCCCTACGCCGCCGCCGCCGCTCGGTGTCACTGCCCGCGCCTCCCCCGCCCCTCCGCCTCCCGGGCTCCTCCCGCGGGGGCCGCGTCACCTCCCCGCTGCCCAGGCCCAGGCAAGGTGGGAGCCCCGCGGGCGGCGGCCACCCCTCCCGAGGCGATCTGTGGGCTGTAGTCGGGCAAGGAGGATGTGGGTGGGGGGTGAAGGGCGGGGGTGCGGAGAACCAAACGTAGACGCGGCGCCGGAGGAGTCGGAGTGGGGGGAAGAATGTGAGCGGACACCCTACGGGTCAGGTCTGGAGGTTAAGGAATGGGGACCAGGTGAATGGGGGGGGTGGAGGAGGAGTCTCAGGCCGGGAGATGATGTGTTGTGCCTGGGGAGTGGGGGGAATGAGGGAACAGTGAGGGAGGTGTGCGCCCGGGTGTGGGGCTGGGAGGTAAAAGTGATCGCGTGGAGAGGCTCCCAAGGCGTCGTGGGCGGGGTCCCCTAAGGAAGGAAAACGTGGGTGTGGGTTGTCCCCTGAGATGCCAGCGTTGGGGGGCTCAAGGGATTACTTGAGGAGAGGAAGAGAAAGGTATGAGCGAGTGGGAAACTCAGGTGATGTCTGGGACCTGGAGTGTCGGGGGCAGGGGGGATGAGGAAGTTCTGGAAAACAAGGCTGGTGGCAAAAAAAAAAATCGAGAAAGGGCAGTGGGGCAGGTAAGATTGAGGAGTTAGGGTTTATCAGGGAGCGGTGTGAGAATGAGGAGCAGACGGGAGGCTGTCAGGGTACAGCACTAAGGAACATCCGGAGAGTGGGGATCAGCTCGCGCTTGGGCCAAGGACCTCGGTCTATTCAGACTTTTTTCGCAGACCTACTCTAGAGAGAAGAGGCAAAGAAGCTAGGGGATCCGGTTAGAGTCTGGTTTCGAAACAGAGATGGGTTCAGTGAAAAGGTCGAGGGTAGCTGGAAAACCAGCTCCTGGAGAAAGACAGTGAGTGGCTCGTGCTGCCTTCTATTCTTGGTGAGCTGAGGACCGCCCAGACAACCCTCCGGCTGGAGCGGGGGCAAGAAGCGGCCTGGAAGAGGCAGAGATGGACCCGGCAGGGATTGGGTCACCAGGGATGACCCCCTCTTCTGAGTACTCTCGCAAGTGCAGTGAATGGCAGAGTTGTGTGTATTTCTGTTTGTGCACACACCGCTACCTCGCCTTCCACACTCGACTGTTTAGTACCTGGCCAGATTATGGTCTGATGAGTAGTGTAATGCCTTTGGGATTTGTATTATATTTACCTTCTTTATTAAGCTCTCTCCCTCCTCCCTGTGTTCCCCAAGGTCCATCCGACATTAAGAGAGCTAGAGACAGACAAAACAGCCCTAGAAGTCTCATGATTTTTAAGCTTAAATTTGTTTCTTCTCTCCCATGCCTTGTAATTGGAAAGAAGGAAATGTATTTGTGTTTTTTTTATTTTGTTTTATCTCAACTGCTTCAAACCAAATTCTCATACTCCAAAAAAATTCATTTTTTATCTGAAAACTGAGCAAACTAGATGAGAGCATACGAATCCTAATTTATTTAATTTTGTTTTAGAGATAGAGAATTTTTTTAAACCTCTAATCCAGCCTCATCTTGTGGAAAAATGGAGACTAAAATCAACTGAGTAGTAAATGGCATCACTGCATCTAGAACCTAATTTTACTCCAGTTGAAACCATGGTGGTTTTCAAATCTAGCTGCACATTAAAATTACCTGGGTCGATTTTTTAAATACTACCTGTATCCAAATCAAAACAGATTTCTGGGGTTAAGATTCATGTCATGGGTATATATTTTTTTAATTTTCCAAATTAATGTATGCTGAGGGTTGAGAACTACACCATGTGCATTGCAAAATAGATAATGGAGAAGAAACTGGGACGTGGTAAACAAGCAAAAAGAACACTTCTAGGGAGACTGAATTTTTTTTGAAAGTTGTGTTTTCTAATATTTGCACTTCCCTTTCCACTCATATGCAATGACTAGTACCAATAAATACACATACCTATCACTATAGCCTAGGAAACCCTGAGTGCCACTAAAATATACTAAGGGCTTTAAAAGGGAGGAGGGCAGAACTAAAAATAATCAAAAAAGGATGGGTGGAATATTCTACTTTATTCAACTATTACAAGTTTAAAGAAGTAATACCACATCCACCCCTCAGCCAACTATCAACCCAAGCAAAAATAAGCTAGAATACACACACTATCCTGAAGCTGAAACCCTGAGGTTGAAATAGTATAGTTATTTTGAGTACATAAAATGTGAACTTAAAAGTGATTGTCCAGTTTGGACAATTTTCGCTTCCTTTACAGTAGAGAATCACATCCTGGGCCCTGCTGTTTTCTACCAGTCACAGAGCATGCTGGATGCCTGTGGCCATCTCCCAGCACCCCACTGCCTTTCACCTGCCTAGAAACAGTGCCAGCATATGAAATACAGTGCGCATGAGCCAGTATCACTGGGACACCTGACCTGAGATTGAAGCAGAAGTGAATGAGTAAGCTGTTACTGCATTTCCTTTTTACATTTCTTTACTAAAACTACATGTGTTTTTGCTATTAAAGGGAATCCTTAGGGGCGAAAATATCTTAAAATCATCTTCCACACTTTTTCAAAATAAAAGTTTATATATCGTATAGATAGAATATATGTCACATAGAATTTTAAATGGGTTACTTTTTAAAGTAGTATGTCCAATTTAATATAAGATTGCTATACTCAGAACTAAAGAAAGTAAAATACCTTCAGAATATCTATTTTCTTACCTCACTACGTTACGGATTCTAGAGGTGTTTTGTTTGTTCTAGTTAACTATTTTACCTAAAATGTTTATCGTATCTCACTGTATCCTATATAGCATTATGTTTTACTTAGGATATCCCTCAAGTATATGAACACATTCAAAGTTGAGTTAAAACTGCACTGTTCTTATTTAACTCTTTAAATAACTTGCCATCTTCATCATTGAATCCTCAAGGTCTTCTTGATAGGCCCAGACTAATTTAAAATGCAAGTCCTTCAGTTCCTATAGGAACACCAGCTTGTGAAGCCTGTGAGCCTGTGGACTTTCATTTATTACATGCGAGTAAAGGCTACTTACTTATAACCTACTAAGTTATAGAAGGCATATCTAAACTAAAATCACAAACTAAAATAGTCACATCAGTAGAATTTACTGAGGACTCAGAACTCTGCTAAGATACCTGGCAGCTTCACAATGTTTGGAATCATTACAGCTCTTCTGCACATGAATGTACATAGATAGCTGGCATTTCTCCTAACAGATCTCTCTGTACCTCTACAGTCTTCTCTCAATACAGCATGAAGAGCAAGCATCTCAAAACAATCAGATGATATCACTTCAGTGGTCAAAATCCTGTGATGGCTCTCCATTTTACTCAGAGCTAAACTCCTTAAATAGCCTACAAGTCGCTCATGATCTCTCCAACCTCATCTACTGATTTCTTTTAGGCTTTCCTCTAGCTGTTCCCCCTGCCTAGAACACTCTTCACTAAAATATTTACTTGTCTCATTCCCTCTTCAAATTTTCACTCAGTTATCCATCCTATTTAATACTCCAGCCTGCCCCACCCACTGCCTGGTCTCTCCAATCTTTTTTACCTTACTCAACCCTCTCTTTTTCCATAGCACTTGCCACTTTTTCTGTTTATCATTAATCATCATCTTCCCCCCTGCCAGAATATAAGCAGATGGACAGAGAAGGATTTTTACTAATGTATCCCAAGCATCTAAAACTACATGGCACATAATAGGTATTCCAACAAATACTGTTGAATAAATTTCTGGGTAGAGGATTTGTCATCTTTATTGGTTTCAGTTGGGTGAGAGAAAGGGGGAAATCATTCTCTAAAGAGGGAAACAGGTACAGAGAACTACGATCTAAATTCTTTGTCAAGGTATATAGATTCATTTAGGATTCAACTCCTGCCTGCCTCTAGCCTTATCTCTAATCTAGCCTACCAACACATCACCCTCTTCAATCAGGATAACCTACTTGCACTTTACTGAATGTGTAATTTCTCATTTCTGTGACTTTCTATTCCATCAGCTTGGATCACCTTTTCTACTCCCTGTCCTATAACCTTCCTACCAGTTAACTCCTTTGTCTTCTCAACCAGTGCTCATCCCTTCCTTTCTCCTCCTACGTATTTGCGCTAGGCTCTGTTAGCACTACACAGACCTTGCTCACGAATAGCACTTGTCACACAGCGTTGTAGTCATTTATTTTTTTGTCTGTCTCCTCAACTAGACCATGAATTCTTAAAGGGCAAGGAATACACCTTTTACTCCAGTTTCCCCAGGGTCTATCATACTGTCTTACATATTATAGAGACTCAATAAATGTGTGCTGCACAGTTACATGAGCAGTCATAAATAATGAGAAAAATCACTCTTGTTAGAGTGTGAAAAGAGAGAGGCAGAGAGTTGTAGCAAAAGATAAACCTAATACTAAAGAAACTGAACTCATCCTAAAGTCACTAGACTATAGGCAGTGGAGGGAGTTTCTTTAGCCAGAGAGCTGACATGATCAGCTTTGATTTTCAGGAGAATATCCTGCCTTCAGTTCCTCATTCATAGCCAAACACCTGCTAATAGAATTACTGAAAGGACATGGATGTGCATGATTTAGGCTTGGAAACACAAATAGCAGGATTTTTTACTTCCTATCTTCAGAACTTATTTTTCTGGATTTTTTTTTCAGTAAATTATGACAGCATGATAATGAGGCCAAGGTCGTGGTTTAAATCATTGGATGACTCAGCCAATGCAGTGGCCACAGCTGACTGTTAATCTTTTCCAGTTGTCAAATGACAACATGTTATTTCTTGACCAGGAACTGGGTGGAAGAATATGACGAGTTTATCAAAAGTTAATCATAACACTCAAAGAGCTTTGCCATGGTTATAGGACCATACTGTCGTTTTAAATTAAAATAACAGTATTCTGTTAGTGATAACAAAAGAGTACAGCATCACAGAAAGAATGCATTGTTTGTTCCTAGAAAAGAGGCTAGAGATTAATATGGTTGAATTACTGGGATTTGAAGCCAAGAAGTAATAAAAAATTTAGTGGATGCTAGTGTGGATAAGCTTTATTAATTACTTTTTGTGTACAAAAAGTTTTTTGTTAATTATCATGTTATAAAAAGTTTTTATGTACAAAGTTTTTTTCTTAGAGTCATTTATATTAAAAGGATCTGAGAAAACCTTATCTACTCATCTTTCATTTATAGCATTATGGAGTTATTTCTATTTTTATTCCTACCAATCAATCAGCACATCTTTAAAGTGAAATAGGACAATAGTAGAGGTTGGGACATATAGGCATAACTGATGTTACTATTTTCTTAATTACATCTTCATCTTAATTGCAACTCCAACCTCTATGGAAGCAAAAAAAAAATCAAGTGAATTTTATGAGATCGGAAATAAATTAAAAACTTCTAATGAACAAATGGATCTAGGCTTTAAATAGCAACTCCTGCTAATATCATAAAAGGCAATCAGCCAGACATATGTGCTTCCTGATGGAAGAATACAACAACCTGTGAAGTTGTCTTACTAAAAACACATAAATAAATAAAAACTGATTTGAACATCTAGATCCACCTACCAATTTACAGGAAACACTGAGGACAAAGGAACATATTAAACTGTAACATGGGATTGCAATCTATGGAACACTGTACAGAAGATTCTATGGGACAAATCCCAGTTTTTCCAACTGGGATTGCAAGGAAAAAATAAAGAGATGGAAGGGGGAATCTATACTTTAAATGAAACTTAAGTAACATCAACCTTGAAGTACAGGATTTGTGGACCTCACTTGGACTTGAATTTTTTAAGAAAAAAGATAGGGGAAAACATTTTTACAAGAACTGGAAATATAAACAGTAGGTACTTGATGATAATAGGAAATTATTGTTTTTTTTGGTTAATGATATTTTAATGATGTTAAAACAAACTTTAATAA
The DNA here is from genome assembly GCA_004027375.1 of Macroglossus sobrinus. Taxonomy (NCBI): domain Eukaryota; kingdom Metazoa; phylum Chordata; class Mammalia; order Chiroptera; family Pteropodidae; genus Macroglossus; species Macroglossus sobrinus. The sequence goes on along the minus strand of PVKZ01000046.1, from coordinate 409,066 downwards.
TACATACAGAAATACCTATGGATAAAATTATATATCTGAGATTTGCTTCAAAATAAAATAGATGGTGTGAATAGGGCAAAATTTGCTATGGAAGATAATTTTTTAAATCTTCATAATAAAAGTTTTTAGAAAGAGAATAAGCTTTTAACCTTTTACTATGGCTGCCTTTCACTAAACTAGGAAATCAACAAACTCAGATAACCTTTTATCAATCTCTATTTGATAGATAATTATGTTAGTTAGTGCTTTCACATTTTTTACCACCTCACACCATTTATGAAGAATACCTAAGAGATAATTTGACCAAAATAAGAGATTGAATTTTAAGGCAAATTTTCAGTGTAAGTCTCCTGGCTCCCTGTCCAGTATTCATGCCGCTATACACAATTGCTAAAAATGATTGTCTATATATTCTGTTTCCCTGATTAAATCTGTGTACACCTCTACCATAATATCTGGCATATAATAGCCATTATAAAATAGATATATTTAACTAACTTGCTTCCTAATAATTATACTTAAAAAGCAAAAGAAATTATAACAAACTAATGTTTAGTTATGTTCCAGTTTGCCTGACACTATCCCAGATTGCCCAGGACAGTTGTTTAATCTGTTGACCAGGTATAATTATTAATTGCAACTATTTTCATTCTCATAAGTATCCTACTTTGCACCTCAAATGTTATGGTCATGTTATATTTAGGTAATATAAATTAGGCTCAGATGCACAATATGTAATGGGTATAGAAAATATATAAAACTTGAACAGTATGTTCATAGAGTAAAGGTCTATGTTATAACCATCTTGTAATTACCATACTACATGCTAGACATTTAATAAATTTGGTTGAAATAGAGTTAATGAATTCTACATTAGAGAAGAGTAAATTAATTACCTTATATTCTCCCCCCAGACAAGATTTTGACCCCAGCTGTAATCCAGAAATAACTAATACTAATACCAAGAATATCAAGCCAATCTTCTAATGAAGATTCATAGCAAAAATGGATCAAACTGCCTAGGATTTTTAAGACATGCATAATAATTGTTATATAGAACCCATGTACATAGCCTGAAATACAGTGCAAGAATATAGTCATAGCAAGCTTCTCAACTGCAATAAAAGATAATAATTGTTTATTTGAAAGCATGTGGCAACTGAGTGTAGAAGTCTTGGCCAAAATCTAATCACTTAGAAATAGCCTGCAATACAAGATTTTCTACAAAATTGTGGCTTTCAAAAGGTGGGTTTATCTTCTGCAACATGAACTAGATGCCGTATACTTCAACTGTCTCCCTCTGCCTACAAGAGTCACTTTAATCTTATCTAGATGGTGCCTGATCCAATTGCTTTCGTCCATGTTCTTTATTCTGTCAGACAGTGAAATTCAAGAAACTACATCCTAGATCTGATGAAAGGAGACGCAAAGCTTACTATCAGCTGTGTAGTGATGGCACTCATCACTAATTACTTCACTATCTTTCTGATTAGTGTCATATAAGACTAAACTGAAAGGGAGATAGAAAAGAGCCCTGTCATTGCCTTCAAGGGAAAGGTGAAGAAAAGATTAGCAAAAGACATCAAGAATAATACAAGTTTATTTGAGTCTTTACCTTACTTAGTCAAAGGAAATTTAGTTTATTCAAATACTAGAGAGAGAAAAATAACATATTTCTTGTCTGAAAATTTTGTGGGGTGCCTATTTTATACAGATAAAATGTCACCATGCAATTAAATGAGATGCTCTATGAATAATAGCACAATGTCTGGAACAGAGCAAGTATGCAAATAAACATTTGTTTGTCCCCTGCCCTCCCAAAAAAATCACCATGGCAATAATTTTGAAAAAATCATTCAACTTTAGGGGCTTCAGTTTTCTTATAAAATAAAAATCCTCTATACAGTGATCAGTAAGATTCTCTCTACTTTTCAAATGTAATGATTCTATGAAATCCATTATCTAATACTCACTTTGAAATGTATCATTCAAACAGCAAGCATGTATTGAGAACTATTGAGAATAACATAACTATAAGAAATAATGTCTACCTCAAAAAGTTCAGTCTAGTATGAGAGACATACAAATACAATCCATTGTGGTACATGCTATAAGAGAGGTATCTATAAAATTATATGGGAGTACAAAAAAGATATAGCTAACTCTTATGAGAAACAATAGTAAAAATTTTTTAATATGTTTCGGAATAAGAAGTTGTTTAGATAGAGTAAGAAAGATGAATACATGGAACTGCAAATTATTTTATGTGACTTGAAGTGTGGGTTTTAAGAGATTGAGAAGTATTTACTGGAGATGAAACTGGAAACTGAGTTGGACCAGAAACTTGAAGATATGCTAAGGAGTTTAGACTTCATCCTGCGACAGTGCTTCTCAAAGTTGAATGTCCATGAAAATCACTTTTGTAGATTTCATTATAATTGATTCTGATTCAAGTAGTTTAGGGTGGAGCCTGAAATTCTGCATATCTAATAAACTCCAAGTGATACATCCTATACTGCTTAACTATGGACCACATTTTGAGTGTGAAGTGTATTATAAAGCTGGGAAGTGAAATGGTGAGATTATTTTTAGGAAAGAGTACAATGAACAGGTAGGAAGTTAAATAGAGAGAAGCAACAATGATCATAAAGGGAAAAATTAGGAAGCTATTAATAAGGGTCAGATAGTAATAGTGGAAATAGAAAGGAGATGATATTTTTAAAACCGTTTTAAGATGTAGGATGAAATAGGACTTGGTGACTAATCAGTTGTGACATGTGAGGGAAAGGAGTCCACAGACGAATCCAGTAATTTTAATTTTATTAAAATGAATAAAATTTCATTAAATCAGTCTTGACCTGCATTCCAAATATAAGATAAAAAAATACTTGTTTGAATGAAGCAATCTTTGGCAATTGTTCTATTTAACTCTGTAACAGTCTAAGGTTGATCTAGAGCTGTGTTGTCTGATATGGTAGCCACTAGTCATAGCCATACTAACCATATATAGCTGTTTAATTTTAAAATGATATTAATCTATTATTATATTAAATAACATTAACATTTTAGTTCATTGCTTAACACTAGTCACATTTCAAATTTTCAACAATTCTGTGTGGCTAGTGGCTACAGTTTTGCATAGCACAAATATAGAATGTTTCCATCTCAAAAGAAATCTCTACTAGACGCCACCAATAGAGGACCATTTAGGCATCTATATTCCAAGGAACAAACATGAAAATTTTTTCATTGTCTTTATCTGTATTTTTTTTAAATATATATTTTTCTTCTTGGAAGATATTTTAATATTTTTTAAAATGTAACAGTCAATGAATTAAGGAATGAGAACTTTTGAAAACCATATGGAAGGTGAGGAGATATTGGCAGATTCAACATCATTTTCCTTTGAGAAACAACACCGAGGTTTGGAAATCCCAGGAGACGTTTCAAGATCATAACACCCATGAGAAAATGAGCTCATTTGTAAGTAGGTCTGTGAGAATGATAACAGACACATTCCCCATATGTACGCGATGAATAAATAAGCCTTGTGCAATTACAATGAGTAGTTTAGTAAAGAAAGAAAAACTGAGTACAGAGGTGTAAAGATAAAGTCTATTCCAAGACTTTTACCCCTTAACAACAGTTAGTTTACCAATAAAGAATGCTTTACTTAGGATGCTTTCAGTGATTTGTAAAGGAAATTTCACACAAACTGACAAACAATAAATTTATTGGCTCACTTAACTAAAAAACCCAGAATTAGATAAAATATCAGAATTAGTCGATCCAGCAGTCTAGCTATGTTTTTATCAGGGTCTCAGTTTCATTCTGGATCTGTACTTCTCTGTTCATGGTGTTAACTTTATTTTAACAGTGATCATTTTCACTGATAATATGACTAACAAAAACAATCAGGGCCTTTCCATATCTGAGCTAGTCAGCTCCCATATCTAGTCAACTGAAGTTCTAAACTGTGCACTGACTAGATCACTCTCATTCATCCCTGTGGGCAGGGCAGGCCATGCTGTAGTGACTTAGGTCTGACTAACCTAAAACCATATTGTCTCAAGAGAATTACCTTGTAGGCTTAGCCCACCCAAACTACATGGTTGCCTAATAATGAGGAAGAGTGAACCATATGTTGGGAAAATAGCCATGATATTTACTACATCAGTAGAAAAAGAATATTGACTTTTTTTAGTTTTCACTTATTTTTGAAATCTTTTCAAGTGATATTTTCATGATAAGAAATACACTTTGAAATGTAAATTAGCAAATGATGTTTCAAATTCACAGATGAAAATCACATTAGAGCATACGAAAGAAAATGATAGCATGAAGGTGGTAAGTCTTACTTTTGTGCAGCCACAAAAAGTGGAAGAAGTAGACTCAAAAAGAATCGGTATTATAAGGATAATTGGGATATATCTAGATTTTACCCTAGAACTCCAGGTGAGAATCTTTGATAAAATGAAAGCAGTACCAAAAGTGAAATACAAGGACTTTGGCCACCCCATTGTTAAAATATATACACATAAGAATTAATTATTCTATAAATAGAGTTTCTAATATACAATTATATATTGAATTGATTATCCATGATAAGGTACAATCTTAAACATGTTATTGCTTATCTTTTCTCTAGCATTGATTGGAGTATTTTTATCCAAGTTCAGTAGAAGCACTGCAAAAAGTTTTTCAAAGTAGCTGAGGGGACCCATAGTAGATTTAAAAAATAATGATAACGCCTTCACTTTGGTTTACTCTCACTTATGTTTAATGAGTTTCAACTACTACCTCAATGAAACTAATAATTAAAATTGAATCTCCAGTTTCAGTCCTTCATTCTTAGCTGTTCATATAGCATTTATACTTGAAGATACTGATACCACTTCAAACTTAATATGCCTAAAACAATTTATTCACTATTGCCTTCCCCAACAATAAAAAACAAGTTTCTTTTCTGACTTCCATTTTTCTGTCATTGAAGTCATCATTTCCCCCCCAAATCTTCTGGAGTAGGAATGTCAAAAACATCTGTGATTATTCCTTATGTTTTTCTTAACATTTTACCAACCCCTACATAATATGAATTATTTCTTATATATTAGAGATAGCCCTTAAATCATCCTCACTGCCACCACTCCAACCTAAATTTTTATCACATCCCACTCAAATAATTGCAATATTCTAGGCATAATGTAGGAGAAAAATCACTGGACTTTGAGTCAACGTACCACTAATTAGTTATGTCATGTATCACAATCTCTGTGCCCAAATTTTTGTACAAAATAAATAAGACTAGACAAGATTATCATGATGTTCTTTTTGGTTCTAAAATTTTGTGTCAGGACTATTTTCCCTTGCTTCAGTTTCTTCTATTCTACCAAATAATTCTGTACAGTGCTGCCAGACTAATCTTTTTTAAAACACTACTTTGATTATGACATGAAAAAGGCAGACTAAAGCAATAGCTAAGAGTGCCAGCTCTAAGGTCATAGTGCAAAGATTCTAATCTCAACTTTGCCATTTTACCAAGCATGTTACTAAGCATGCCCTTATCATCAAACAGGAAAAGACAGCACCTTATTTAAGAGTTCAATAATTAAGTGAAGTAATATATGTATAATGCTTGGCACATTCTAAATGCTCAATAAATATTTGTTTTTCTTAAATTTCTCAATCAAATCCCATTAATTGACCTTGCCTACAAATCAAGTCCAAAACAGCCTGGGTTAAATTTTTCTACATTTATATTTGAACTACTTTTTTTACACTTGCCCTTGCTATTGCATTCTATAAACCCTCTACCTCAAATATCCTGGTCCACTCTTTGTCTTCAAAAGGTTCCTGACTTATTTTCCTCTCTTCAATATTACTTATGCCTGGAGTCTCTTTATTTGTTTGAAAGATACCCATGTAAATCAGAAGGCTTCAGCTATATGAAACAAAAAGCCAATTTAACCAGGTTAAACAAGAAAATATACTGGTCTAGTGGTAAGACAGATTTTGGATTGGCTTAATCCAGGTGTTCTACCTCTTCTTTGTAGTGCTCTTGGCAGTATCCTCCTGTTTGGCCTTCAGACTGACTTATATCAAGAAAAATAGCTCTAGTGATTCCAGATTTCACATGGACTTTGTCGTTAAAGGAAGAGAGTCATCTCAACATTCTAAACAAGAGTCCTAAAATTCACTTTAATTGGATCATATCCTCCTCTTCCCATCCCCTAACCCCAGCAAATGATATGACAAGGGGAAATGAAAGGTGCCAATGATTGGATTAAATGAACCACAGATCCTCCTGAAGCTTGAGGTGAGATCAGCTTTCCCCCAAGTACTTAAGCTTATGGTAAAGGATATTATCCAAGTTAAAATCTGGATGCTGTTAATAATGGAAAAGCAAGCAATGAATGTTGGTTATGGAGCCAACAGTGTCCATTCTACTATCATTAAGGCCCAATTAAAGACCATCTGTTTGACAATGTCAGTTTCTATAAACACTACTTTGACTTGCCTTATCCTGAGTCTTATGCATGTATGTCTTGCCTCCCTAAGTAGATTATAAGTTCCTTGAAGTCAGAGATATTGTATTTCTATTCAGCACTGAGCTGCATACAGAGAGCACTCCATGAAGGGTAAAACAGTTTTATGGTTGATTCCATGCTACATATTTGGAAAGTGAAAATAGGTGGTTGAAAGAAGTGGGATGGGTAAAAAAAGAGTATCTCAACTTTTAGAACTGCCCTTGGGAGAGAGTAACAAGTTAAGCAATGGAGCCCTAGATGAAATAATTCAGGCAGTTTCTCTCCCTAAAACAGGAGCCCACAGAATCCCATTTCTGCTTTCAGAATGAATTTTGAGGCCATTATGACTTTTTAATAGCTGTGTTCAATAATTATATGTATGCCTCTACAAGGGACTTTCTTAGCCTTAACAATCTCAATTTAAGTTTTTTTATTATTATTTTTTCCTTAAGATCTTACAAAGTGTTTTCTCTAAAGTGGCATCTAGGGAAACATATATATTTATTTATTTTATAACTTCTCTCTTCACCTCTTTATTGCTTCTCTAACTATTAGATCCCAAGATGCTCTTGCAAACAGGACTTATTATTGACAGTCTTCACCCTTTGAAAGTTGAAGTGATGACAGACCCACTACTTTGATTAAAAAAAAAAAGTTTTGTTATTTCTATATATAATATTTTATTATTGGAAACCACACATTATGTATTTGGCTGAAATGTTCTGACTTGAAATTTGGTTATCTGATATGTCTCATAATAAAGGCTTCACAATACAACTATTGCTTGCTGATTTGCTGGCATTTTACTTTTTTAACTCACATTTTTAATTCAAATATGACTGATCTGAAAAATTCTCCTTCAAAAGAAGAAAGCAAATCCAGCTGTCTAATTATGACACAATCTTTTATTTATAAATGGAGATCATTAGCATTCACCTAATGCTTTTTTCTCTTTATTACACATACTCCTAATAATGCTAAATGAAATGAAGGTGCTATATAGTTACCAGGGCAACATAGCAAAGTATAAAAGTGAGAATTATTAACATGGTAAGAAAAAATTCATTTCTAAAAAGAGATTTAATACACAGTAAATATGCAAATAACTACTTCAGTTTCCTTCAAACCTTAAAAAATTTATTTTTAGGTAATGGTTCTAATCTTCTGTCTGCCTCCTACTAAACTATGAAGTACTTGAATGTATGTGAAATGCCTTATTATTTTTCACCTATCTTCTAGCATAGTGTCTGCTACCCCACTGAATATTTATTGAATTTAATTTAAAATCAATAAGCTCTGTTAATAAACAATTGTTTGGCAATGTTTGACTCGAAAATCCTGGCATTTGAGAAAAAAAAAAAAACATCTAAGCATAGGAATGTTATTTTCTTCATTTAAAACGTTGAAGAATATTTTTCTTCCTTTTGCCCTTAGCTTTAATATTAACATAAGTATTAAAAATGTTTAACTATATCCGGTTAGGTAAATTGATGAAACATCACTTTTCCTAATTCTAGCTCACCTTCATTTTAATTTTAATTTTAATGTATCTTTAAATTTTTTTATAGAGGAAATGAAAAATTATTAAACTCTTCTAGCTCAGAGTGAAGAAGGTCATAATTTTCTGCTTCAGGATTGCTGATGTTTGTTTCTTCTTTATTTTCCGTGTGTTTCTATGAGAGAACTACTCTGTTGTTACTGCATGTTATATGATTAAAATCATTTTGTAATGATGGCGATAACCCTTTAGATGACTTCCTCCCAGAACGCTCAAGAAGTTGGCAGATCTGTTAACTTCAGCAAGAAAGATTTGTATAACTCACTGTGATTTGTAATAATTCCAATAATCTACTATGGATAAGGCAGGTATATATCTCAGCCTAGAAACCTAAACTGCGTGAGAAGATCCTAGTTAGTCTGAGACATTTAAATTAAGCTCCTAAACGTTGGTCCAAGAATGACATAAAAACGGCTTATGAGATGCCTTGTGTTATTGAGACAAGGAGATGAAATGCTTGCAAAATTGATCTACTCTTCGAACTTTACTGTGTGATTATAATGATCTCATTATCAAAAACATACCTTTTTGTTTGATTTTTTTGGCTATTTAATTTTTTGTTCTATCTTTATTTAGTAAAGTTTTCAAAATGACCATCTATTTCTTCTGTCCTAAGGAGAACCAAGGAAGGATATATTCATGTTTGGACCAGATTTAGGTATCCAGCATAATTCAAATGAGACAGCTCAAATCTTCCCAAGGGAAGATGAAAATAGAGGTGAAAGAGTTAGGGTCATTTACTTGGCTTCTCCTCCTAGAGATTTTCCTTCCAAATTTTTCACTGAAAGAACTTCAGAGGGTTTTGTGTTTTAGCTTTTATAAGAATAAGGCATGCCTCTGTGATACAGCATATAATACTTTTACAAAGTGTGTAAAATAACTCTTAAACACGTCAACTCATGTGGTTTCCCTAAGAGGAAGAAATAGCAAAATAGTAAGGAAAATCTCAGCAAAACAAAACTAAAGACATGGAGACATCTTTGACTATTACCATCATCATCAATTTAATTATAGATCCCATGGTGCCTGATGATTACCTTCTATGCCACGTGATGCTGGACAAAGATAATTTCCTAATGGCTTCAAGTATTTAGTAATAATTAGGAGTATGAGATTTAACAGAGTTGAAATAATATTGAGAGATAGAAAAGATATAAAAATTCAATTAGAGGAAAGCTTAGAGGAGTTAGATGGGGGAATTATAGGTTGGGTCTTTACATATAATTGAGAAAAAATGACAGAAGAAACAGCTGAGGGAAAATTCTCAATGTATATAAAATGTTCCTATATTTGAAGGGAACAGAAGATTATACCCAGGAGGTACATAAAGGGTAGAGAAATGTGGTTCTCATTAGCTTCAATCAACCAATTTTCAGTGTTGCCCAGCACAGTTTTATCAATTCTTCCAGGCTTGTAGTATACAAAAATAAGAACTACCTTTGATTCTTTTCTCCCTTGCATCCTCTATACTATATCTATACTATCCCTAAATCCTTCTATTTTCATCATTTTCTCACTTTTACTCTCACTTTTTTTTTATACACTACTACTACCCCAGCACAGTTCACCCTACTTCAGCCTATCTTGTATATGGCTATCAGATTAATATTTATAATTATTGTCACATCACTATTCATACTCTCAAGAATCTGCATTGCCTAGAGTATCAAGGCCAAGCTTCTCTTTCTGAGAAACAGGAGCCCTCCTCAGTCCAACTTCACTCTACTTGTATAAATTTTATTTCTTCATACTGCCTATAACATACACTCATTTCACAAAGGAACATCTATTTAGGCACTTCTCCCACAATGCCAAATACATTTGCTTTAATGCTTGTGCAAATGCCAGTATATTGCTGAAGTGACTTTGCTGCTTCCCTCTCCTCTAAATTGTCTCACATTCAAAGTTTAGTTCAAATCCCATTGCCAGAATAAGGCCTTTTTTATTCTAGCTCTTACAACACAGATGTCTTTTATTTCTGAAATCATTCTATCCTTAGAGTTAGTACAGATAAGAACTATTTTATTTTTTAATGCTTTACTAGGAAGATTGTAAGCTACTTAAGACATGGGCCATGTTTTTAACTTTTTTTTTTTTGCAATAATGTATAAAATGAGGTAGGCCTTTGTTAATGCTTTGACTCACAGAAAAACAAATTTAAATTTGAAAATTATGATTTAGGAAAAATCTTTAGAAATTTGTACAAATTTAGAAATTTAGACAGTATTTATGTGGTGTAAGTTTTTTTAACTTGTTAAACAACTTTTTAAAAATAAACTTATAGCAAAAAGAAAGCTCAAAGCTTTCCTCTTTCTCTCTGGCATTCTATCCCCAGTTCTACTCTATTCAATTATGAATGACAAATGTTTATTGATCACTTATGGGGAGTTACTGCAAAATGTCTGTTCCTCTTCTTTGTCTTTTTCTTACTGATTTCTACAAATTATTTGCCTATGATGAAAATTGGTCTTTGTCTGTAACATGTATTAAGAATATATTTTCCAGTTTGCATTTTTTCTTTTGAATAGTTTATAGTATATTTTTCTCACATAAATGCTTTAATTTTTGTCATCAACTTTATCATAATCTTTTTGTTCTGTAGAGTCTGTACCTTGTATCATACTAAAGACCTCATCTCCAAAAGTATTTTCAAAAATTAACCTATTTTCCCATTGACATTTTTGTGGTTTTATTTCCTCTCTTTTTTTTAACCAAATATTTTATCTATCTGAATTGGGGATGGGGACTCGGGACATTATAAGAAATGAAATGGAGATACAGATTTTTTTCTAAATAGCCAGTTATTCCAAAATGATACATTGAATAATTCATCTTTTCCTAATGTATTTAAGGTATATGTATATGTATGTGTGTGTGTCTATATACATATATATACATATATGCAAACTTCTTAATTAGCTATTTTATTATTGTCAAGCAGAGGTCTGACTAACAGATTTGGCCAGAAAAGAAACAATAATATCTTTTTAGGATTAAGTTTATTACTTACATAGAAAAAGGAATAATATGGAAAGGTGCCAGCTTTTGTGGCCCTTGGGAGTGGCAACAACAAAACATAAGAGACCTGATGACTTTCACACAAATGATGGGATACCTTACTGCTGAGAAGCCAATGTCACATGGCTGTAGCTGTGCCCTAAATAGGGAGTGGGAGTAAGGCAGAAAGCCTCAGATTCATCAGAACCCAGGAGGTGAAGAGAAACTATTTCATGACACTCTCCCTGGTAGATAAGGGGTGAGTGGGAGATGGCCATGTAGCAACAGCTGGTAAGCCTCCCATGTTCTCATGTTCTGGGAAAATCAAGCATTCTGTCACATCAGCTGCAGTTTAATCTTGCTTACATGACCTATGTGAATACTTGCAAGGTTGTCACACACGAGCATAGAACTATTGCCTTACAACTACGAGTCCCTTTTTACTGTGGTCATATGAAACCTAAAGCCCCAATATATAGAGTTAATGAACTCATCATAGCTCAAATTTGTTTCAAAGACTTGTATCATATGTTTGAATAAGAATATTATCTGGCTTAAGCAGAGGGAGTGAAATGAATTATACTTCAAAAGTCAAATATTTCCTCTAAAACTTTTCTTTAAAGAAATATTGTGAATAGGAATGTTAAATCAGAATGTACAAAAGAAGAAAGAGAAGCATCCAAATAATCAATGTCTTCCTAATTAAAGACCAAACTGACTTGTAACTTTATACAAAGCAATTTTTTTATTAATAACATACCAATACCTTATCACAAAGTTGAGATTTTGATTAAAATTTTCAAATGACTACACAAATTGTTATTAGTAATATTTCTTCCTTAAATAATATCTTCTCAGATTTTAACTCATTTTAAAATAAAAATTTTTAATTAAAATGTCATTGACTTCAAAATATTAGTATACTTTATATAAAATCACATAAACTTGAAATATAAATTTGGTTGATTCCATAAGAATCTTAAATATACTGAAAAACTTTTTAATGCTGTATTTGCATTTGAAAATTTCAAGATAATATTTTTCCAATTGGTTAAATGTCACATCAAAAACAAGCATTTCTTTTTAAAACAAATTAAATTATAAAATTTATTTGGCTCTGTTACTCAAAAATAAAGATTTCTTAAAACATTTTTTTAATAAGTGAATATTTATGAATGAAAGAGGAGGAAATTTGGTATTAGCCTGCTTGATGCAAATTCATCATATGAACATCTTGATCTACATAAAAGATAAATTAGGGCATGATAATTTGCTCTGCAAAAGATATCCTTTTCACAAGAAATTCAGATTTAAGTCATATCTTTTGATTTTTTATTATGTACCAATTACTATGCCAAGTGCTTTCAGACAATATCTCATGTGATTCTCATGAGTCCACACAAAACTCAATCTCTCGTGTATTTTTTAATACTATTTGAACATCTGCCTGACTATGGAGAGAGGAGAGAGAAGTGGCAACAGACTTAGTAGATTAGGGCAAAACCCAAGTGATTGCAGGAAGAGAAGATAATAAATAGTTTTAATCAGAACCATGGAAAGGCTTCAACTTGAAGGCCCAAGACACAGCAAAAGGCAGAGGTGAGGTTTGGGGCTGAAACTGAAGGATTGGTGGGAAATCTAGACGGAAAATGATTAGACTCTCGGTTCCCTTCCCAGCCCCATCCAGTTTGTGACTCTGCATCCACCACCATCCATCCTTTACCCCTACCATATACCCAAACACTTTCATCAAGATACCATAGATATATGGGTCTCTGAACTAAACTGGCTCTCGACCTGAGTTCCCAGGCTTGAGGGTAAAGTAGGAAGACAAAGGACTAATTTAAGAGATTAAGAAGATCTAATAGACCCCCTCTCCTGCCCTGGTTCCAGAACTTAGGCACCAATGCCTTTTGTAGTCTATCAAAAAGTATCCTCCAAAAATTTATGTCCACCTACAACCTTAGAAAGTGGCCCTATTTGGAAATAGCATCTTTGCAGATGTAATGAAGAAGACATCATACTAGATTAAGGTGTGCTCTAAATCCAATGATTAATGTCTTTATAAGAGGACAGAGAGAGAGAAGAAGGCTATATGAAGATAGAGGCAGAGATTGGAGTGATGTAGCTACAAGACAAGGAATGCCAAAGATTTCTAAGAACCATCAGAAGCAATCCAATTATAAAACTCCCAGCAAAAGAGTTATGGCCCTTTCTCTTTCCCTACAATTTTTCTGGTATCTAGTCAGCTGCCGAATTGCAGTTGGGTGACGGTGGTGAATGAACAGGGATACAAGAATTCTCAGGCAAAGACCCTTTTCTTGGAAGAGACAGCAAGAGAGCAAGAGTGTCATATTTCAGGTAGTGTCCTACACATTCCTGCTAATCCCACATCACTGCAGTTGTTACTTGTGCTCCTATGAAACTACAAGCCATCAGAAGATAACCAGTATTAATAATAACAATAGTAGTAGTAATCGTAATGATACCATCTGAGTGAGCTAAGCTCTTTAAATACTGTATCCCATTTAATTACAACAAGAACTCTACGATTTAGGTACTGTTACTGAGGGAAATATAGCATAATGTTTGTGACTGGATTTTAGAGATAGACTTGCCTGGAAGTAGCTGTGAAATTTTGGGCAAATTTCCTAATGAGGGTAATGATAGTCCTTGCCTCATAGGGCTTTCTGGTAAGCATTAAATGAGTTCATATATGTAAAGTCCTCAGAATAGGATTATTTTAGAATGTGGACTTTGAAGTCAGACTGCTTGGGTTTATGCCCCAGCTCCACTACTTATGATCTATTTGGCCCTGGGTAAGTTACCTGATTTATCAATATTTGGTTTCCTCATCTGTAAAATGGGTGTGGCAAGGATAGTACCTACCTCATAGTTTTTATGAGGTGCGTAAGCAGCGTCTGGCAAATAATAAACTTCCCATTCTCTCTTTTCTCCTGGAACTCCAGCTACACGTGATAAACCTATTCATTTTGTCCTATTTATCTTTTACTCTTTTTCTGTTTCCTATCCCTTTTTGTGCTTAAGTCTGAATATTTTCTTTTGATCCTTCATCCAATTTGTTAAATCAAAAATCAAAAATATATATACATACACTTTATTGTTCTAAATAATTTTATGTACTCTCAAAATATATAAGTAAATGAGTAAATGCTCTGTGTATAGCATACATTCAACAAATGTTAGCTATGATTTTTAACCCTATATAACATTAGAGGAAACTGAAACTTAGAGAGATCAAATAATTTTTCACAGTTACACATTTAATGGGTGATGCAGCCGTGATTTAAACTCAGAGTTCATAGCCTTAATTATCACACTATCATTCCAGCTATTGCTGGAATACTAGTAGGACACTGCAGATGTTTGGTGATTTACCTCATTCTTGAGAGTAAATACTGGTTTTATTATCTAGCAGATGTATATGTGTGTGCATATTTTAAGAGCTTTGTCAGAGTGGGGTTCATTTCAACCTAATCTACCTTACCTGCACCACCCTTAATTTTGCTCAAAATATGTAATTCCAAATTAGAAAGCCAAATTTTCATCTGTCATTTCATATATGCAATCAGCAGGATCCCTCACCCAAAAGAGATGAGCAGTGAAACCTACCAGTTCTCAAGCAAGCAGTCTGAGATTCCAGAATTAATCTCATTCTGCTGCCATCCTGAGCCCTTGGGCTGAGATGTGACTTGCAAAGGAAATGAATGAATCACCAGTTGTTTTTAATTAGTCTAGCTATTTAGAGCAGCACCACTTTAAATAATTAAGTAATTTGAATGAAAAAAAAAATAAAAGAAATAGTGATTTCTTTCTTTGTTGATAAAGTTAGAATGTATCAATATTAACTGGCTGAGAAAGAAGAAAAACTTTAGCTGATTCTTCAGGAACAATTCTGCTTAACCAAAAGGCACAGATAGCAAGAACTCAAATGTAAAATTGATATCACATCAGACTATAAAGTATAAATATTATTTTGTTCAACCTCTTATTTCCCATCAAACACATACATATATACACAAACATTATCCTTTTTACAGTAAGTTCAGTGATTTAATCCTGTCTCCAATCATCAGCTCTTTTTTTTTCCAATTTACTCTTCTCTTAAAATGTCATCTATTTTATCAGCTTTGATGATCACATCTACAGATGACACCTTAATTTTCAAGTCTTGTGTCTCACTCACATTTGTAACTACTTAGAAATACCTGCATACTTATCCTGCCATCAGCCCAAATCAAATATATTTAAAAGTAAACATAATTCCACTTCCATCTAGGATATAGAGCTGGAAAGAATATTGTTTCCACTCTAATAAAAAGAAAAGGCAGGATGATCAACATAATTATACCTTTCCTTCAACGTATCAAAAAGCTGGTATCACAGGACAACAAAGTACATTGAAATTCAAGGAAAAACAGAAACTTTCAAGGAGCGATAGGCTGAGAACACTGGTTCACTCATGGCAGAGCACGGGAAGAAGAAAGTCCAGGTGCCATACAAACGGAAAAAGGACTACAGCTAATTTTTTTAATGAATTGCTAAAGTGTGGGCTTGTGAGAGAGTTTAGAATCCCTGGAGGCTGCAGAGACACTGCAGGCTCTTCTCCATGCATATCACTAAGTGAGTTTTCTAGGTGCTCACTATATGTGTGGTACAGAAAACACTGTGTCTGAACAGGGCCATTCCACAGGGACAGAAAACAGTTACAGATGAACATCAGGGACACCTTGGAGAAAAATATCACAGAGGACTGACTACAAATTGCCTAAATATGAAGTGCACACTTGTGCTTATGTTTGGGAAGAAAGATGGAAGAGGCAGGAGGAGGACATGACTTCTCACTTAATTTGCCTTCGAGATGAATGATTTTAGCATCCTCTATAGTGTGGCTCCTTTTCAACAGTTTCCTAATGTGAGACTTGGCAGGTATAAATACCATGATGGGAAGATGTAGAGGAAGTGATGTGAAATCAAGACTAAGAAACAGCAGAGAAGACAAAGTGAGGCTGTTTTTTTATGAGGTTGGTCCTGTCTCAAAAAAAAAAAAGTGTTTTTCGTCACCCCTACCCACCTCACCTGCTCCCTCAGGCTTCAATGTGCAAAATCAAATTCTGCCTACACTCCCGTACCTGCTGTATGAATTATCCTTTTCTCCCCTTTTCCAAATGCCCCCTGAATTTTTATCCCACCACAGTGCATAGGGCCAGGGCACTAAATAAAGAGCCCAGGATAGTAGCCCCAGGTTTGTCTTATCTGGTTGATGGCTGTCCCTGAGCCAGGTGCCATCTATTAATGAAAGTTAACACCGGTCTCCTATTTCTGAGATAGCACAGTGTCATATGCCCTGTTTTCCTTTTTTCACTTAGAGGTCTGATTATACCACCACCACTCCATTTTAATAAATTTCCAAACCTTTTCCGCATTCCAAAATCAAAATTTTCTGCTGCCTGTAATAACCACTGGATTTGATTAGCAGCTTTGTTTTAAAAGGAAGCCAACAAAAACAACAACAATAAACAATTTTAAAATAGAATTGGTCTTTGGAAAAGAAGAGCTCTAAGAAAAATGCAGTTGGAGCTTTATCACATCCAAAACAAAACAATTTATAATGAATCTGAATCAAACACAATCAAAAACATCATTGCTCACCAAACCTAAATGGTAAAATGAAACTCTACCTGTAGAAAAGAATGGGGCAATTGCAATAGAAAGAGAATAAAGCGGGGTTTTTTGTTAACTTCTGACATAGAGAAAATCTGATTTGAAGAAAAATGTATTTACGTTTACTTAAGTTATGTATTGGATTTCAGAGAGTGCGTGTGTGTTTAAGTGCACTTTTACCCACCTTAGTTTATTCTCAGGCCTACACATGGAAGGATTTGCAAAGTACTGAGAAGATCTCATACCTCAAAATAATTCTTTTTATACCTCAGGACAAAAATATACCAGAGCACGCCCAGAGAAAATCTTCCTAGAATTCTATCATTCATAAGTTTCTCATCACCATCTGCCATATGGACTGTGGCTTTTTCCTTATTATTATTATTAATTATTATTATTATTATTTTATCTCTTGTTTTCCCTCCTTTCTCGGTCTTGTAATCACAGCCAGTCAGTCAGTCAGTCACTTCGGTTTCAATATGGGTTTGCAGTGAGGAAATTTCAGGATACAAATCACCCAGAGTGACCTGTATTTTTGCTTCTTAAACCAGCTTGATGATTCTTAACTCATTAAACTCAATTTTAACAGGTCTCTTTGGTCTGCTCAGATGAAGTCATTTAAGCTGCTTCTTTCTCTTTCCAAGACTTTTCTAGATAACAACTGTATAAAGCTAATATACTTCTCCCACGGGGCTCAACTAGCATCCTTACATCCTATCCTTGCTCTAGTTTCTCATGCTTCTAGAACCTTCTTCAAGTTTCTTTAAAAATTTCTACATTTCATTTTGCCCATCTTTTCTTTCACAGTTGTACTTCCAGTTCTTCCAGAATCTTCATCCTATCCCTCTTGATATAACATAAAGCCCATTTACATTTCAATTATTCTTGCCTCCATATGGACAGGTGTACTATACCCTTAAATCCACACATTCATTGGGGAAAGATGATCTTCCTGTAATCACAAGTTTTAATCAACAGAATCCTTGTTGGCAAAGATCACTTTACATCTGGGCACCAAAGTAAGACAGGAAAGCCCTGTGATAGGGCACAGACCAGGGCCTACATGTAGAGATGCTAAGAAATTGCATGGGAAAGGTCCAGTAATTCATTAAGGCTCCAAATAGGTTATAGCTACAAAATTTGGGGATGAGGTCAAGACAAGGTTATCTTCTGCTATTAAAACTAACAAAAATTAGAGAAGACTGCATCTGAAAAATGACTCACTTTAAGTGGTTTATAAACGTGTCCCAAATGAAGCTATTGTCTCTTGGTTCAATTAAGAAAGTCACTGAGTTTCTCAAAGAACTATAGCTTACTCAGTGATAATGCCTCAGAGTCTTGTGCTATCATAACAGGAGTATTAGAAGTCTGCCTCAGACCTCCAATAGAAAAGGCAGGCAAAGGAACACGCTGACATTGGTTTTATCCAGCCTCCCAGAGGGAAGGACACTTTAACTTCAGAGGACCAATGTCAATTATTTAGTTAGAATGTACCTAGAATAGAGCAGGGGCAAGCTACACTTAATTTTATAAAAATAGCCAGTAATTACATCTAACTATTTTTGTTGTCATTATTTTCACCGAGTGGTGCAGTAGGCAGAAAGAACTAGGAAGAGGAGTGGATAGGAATGTTATGGATGAGGAAAATAATGTACATTTAGTGCCAGATAGGAAAATAAATTGCTAAATGGAAGTTTCAAGAGAGATGCAGGTCGGGAGTGGGTGAACAGAAAGAAAGACTAGGAAAAGGCAAGGCCGACCTACTGATAAGAGAAAGTTAGGATGAGGCATGATCACAAGGGAGTGCATTTAGAGATAAGTAAATGCTGAATCTGAATGCTTGAATGAAAAGGAAAATTGGGAGAAGATGTCCGAAGGAGAGCTTGCCATAGTAAGCACTTTTTTTTTTTCCAAATGAAGCTTTGTAATGTTAAGCAATTGAGGAGTAAGCATTTATGACCAGCCAACCTAGAAGATAGGGAAGAGAATGTGATTAGTTGAATGTATTAAATTAGCAATCAAGACATATTGCATAAGTGCTACAAAAACTTTGTTACTTAATATAAGAAATAAATTCAATGTTTCTCAAATTTTAGTCTTCAGGTACTAACTTTATCATCTTTGACATGTCTTCATACCACCAGCAATATTATCTTAATGTAATTATTTCCTAATATAACTAAAAATATTAAAATTTTTTCACACTTTAGCTTCATCCTAAGCAATAATATCCATGACACCATGAGTCTGATAAGCTAGTTAGAGCTGCTTGTAACACACATTAACATAAATGTATAACCTTAAAAGTAAAAGCTCTCCATCCAAGACAACTGAGATCAACCTGTGTACTACTTACTGGTGATACACAGATCCCATTCTTAGAAACTCTAAGATATATATTATTTATCCCCAGTAATGCTGTGGTTTGGTGTGTAATAAGGAAAATGTTAAATGCACTCACTTTTTATTTTTCAGGCTCCTTCTTACTTTTTGAGAGAAAAAGAAGAAAATAAAGCACCATTAGCTTTGTCCTACTTGGGTGGCTCAGGAGCTTACTTTTAAGTTATCAAGACTACTGGATTACTCAAAGTCTAAGCCAGGGGTAGCCCTTTGGGAAGAGGGCTTTAGATCACTAGAAGAGCCAGATCTCCTCTGGTATGCAAGGAATGTTGGTAGAGAAATGTTCCTAGATACTCTGCATATGCTTTTATCCAGGGTATAACTCACCAAATAGAACAACTGTATATGGAATGAACAGTGTACCTGTTAAAAGACAGAACCTCTTTGGGGAAAGTCAACTAATATTTATAAGTAAGTTCCCCTATACTGTGAGTGGAGAGGGTCAGGTAAAAATCCATACTACCTGGACCCACCACACACACTTTTACTGCATTTCTACCAAAATGCAGCACCAACATTTTGTTCTTCCCAGCAGATTTACCACTAAGAGTGAAGTTGCCAGTAGTGGTATCTGGGCAGATATGAATTTGCCTACTGTAAATTCTGAAATTGGCATTCTTTTATAAGCAGTCTCTTGTGAGTTAGGTTAGAATGAATGAGTTCACGTCCCTAAACTTGAACGATTTTGTAAAATGTAAATATATATATTTACAAACTGCAGAGCTAAAAATCTATGGAAACTCTACCAAGAAGATCATTCATATTTGGAGCCCAGGTTGGTCAGAGGCTGTCCTCTCTTTCTTTGCAAACTTAGTAAGTACAATAGGTACTAAAGACAAACTTAGTCTCTAATCCAGTTTCCCAAAGGCTGGCCCTGCTTGTTGGATACCATTATGAGGGCACCCCTCTGCTCACTTCAGGGCTGCACCTAACATTTTACTGGGGGAGGCTTTGCCTTGAAAGTCACCAAAGGAGCTGTTTAAGAAATTAAATGAATTTATGTCATAGGGAATATATTTTGAACAATAGCAAAGACTGGTTTGTGCTGTAAGCTTTCATTTGTTAAGAATGAAGTTTGGCATCTTGTCACCAAACCATCTTCCTGTCTTCCAAGGGCTGTGCTGACCTTCTTATTGTCTTTATCTCATTTGGTTCATCAGGTAACAATCTCTGTGTTAATTAGATGCTAAGAGGACAATGGAATGTCTAGATAGCAGAATCCAGGACTAATTGCTAATTATACAGGACTTAAAACAACGTCTTTAACATTAGCTAAGCTTGCCCTGGAGCAGGTTAGTCCATAAACTTTATTTCTTTTTACTTTTCTTTTCAACAGTCATGCCATGCTAACTTTACTTTTTGAAAGCATTTGATACTACAAAACTTTTAGAAGAAAACACAGTGGTATATCTTCATGACCTTGGATTAGGCGATGATGAATTCTTAGATATGGCACCAAAAGTGCAAGGAACAAAAGAAAAAAAGATAAATTAGACTTGATCAAAGTTAAAAACTTTCATGCATCAAAACACATTATGAAAAAACTGGAAAGAGAACCTATATAAGTAGAGAGAATATTTGTAAATCACACATCCAAAAGAGAACTTGTACTCAGAATATATAAAGAACACTTACAACTCAACAACAGAAAGACAAACAACTCAATTAAAAAATAGGCAAAGTAAATTGTAGACATTTCTCAAAAAAAAAAAATGCAAATGGCCGACAAGGACATGAAAAGTTGCTCAACATCATTAATCATTTGGGAAATGGAAGTCAAAACTACAACGAGATGCCACTTTACACCCACTAGGATGGTTATAATTTTTTAAAAAGGAAAATAATAAATGGTAAGGATGTGAACAAATTGGACTCTTGTACTTTGCTGGTGAGTATCTAAAATGGTGCAGCTGCTGTGGAAAACAGTGTGGTAATTCCTCAAAAAGCTAAACATACAATTACCATTTGACCCAGCAACTCCACTACAAGGTACGTAGCTCAACAAATTTAAAGCAGGTACTGAAATATTTGTCCATAAATGCCTATGGCAGCACTAATCACAATAGCCCAAAGATGGAAACAACCCAAATGTTCATCAATGAATTAATGGATTAGCAAGATGTAGTATATGAATACAATGGAATATTATTCTGCCAAAAAAGTACATGCTATGATTTGGATAAACCTTGAAAATATGCTAAGTGAAAAAAAGCAGACGCAAAAGGTCATATTGTATGATTCCATTTATATGCAATAACAAGAATAGGTAAATATATCAAGAGAAAAAGCAGATTACTGGTTGTCCCAGGCTGGAGGGAAAGAATGGTGAATAATTGCTTAAGGGGTATGGAGTTTTCTTTTGAGGTGATGAAAATATTTTGGAACTTGATAGAAGTGGTGCTTGCACAGGATATACCAAATGCCATTGAATTGTACACTTTAAACTGGTTAATTTTATGTTTTGTGAATTTAACCTCAATTTAAAACAAAAGGCAGTTGATGATTGTTGTTGAATGATCTGACATGCAAATTTGAAGCCAGAAACAACAGAATGCAACATTATGTCCATGACTTTTGATGATATACAGAGTCTACTGAGTTAAAATAATTTCCCAAAGAATCATATAAAGCTATCTTTTCAGGGAAATCCTTTTTATGAGTTTGTATGCTCAAAGTTTAGCTGATATCTGTTAAAAAGCAGTATAAATTATTTAGCTTTGTTTCCTCATAACTAATGGAGAATTGGTTCAGAACAAATGACATTAATTTGAAATGACTGTCTAGCTGAAGTGACTGGGAGATCCTGGGTAACTTGATAGTGTCAGATGATGAAGCTGATAGATGCATGGCATTACAGCTGGCAGCTTAACAACTATAGAAGTGCATCTACCATTCCATTGAATACTCATTAGGACTGGGGGAGTCACCAGGAAAAGTGCTGTAGAAGAGTTGTACACTATTCTACTAAGAACAGATTAGTCTGCCAAGAGAGCATATTTTATTCCCAAAGATACAGAATGTGGGTAGAAAAAACTAAGAATCTTTACAGAGAAGATGTGTGTTTTACTTTATGGAAGTCAGTTTCATTAACTTCCACAGAAAATGCCTTGATATGAGCCACCTGAAACACTGATTAAAAGGGCATAACTTTAAATTTGCTCTTTCCTGGTCTGAAATTGGTCTCATTTCCCAAGCTGGTTAAAAGTTATTATTGCCCTAATGAAGAACCTTGA
Organism: Macroglossus sobrinus; assembly: GCA_004027375.1. NCBI lineage: Eukaryota > Metazoa > Chordata > Mammalia > Chiroptera > Pteropodidae > Macroglossus > Macroglossus sobrinus. The sequence continues at coordinate 386,666 of PVKZ01000046.1, read as the reverse complement.
ACTGTGTTACATGCACATCTTGATAACATACTAATGTTTGCATAACACCAAACTATTACCTCTCTTCCAACCTTTGGAAGGTCCAGCTTACATACTTATAGAGATAGAACAATCTCACCTAAAATAGAAAAGAAATAAAATGGAAAATGTTAACTTGTGCTTTCAGGTGGGGTGTGGTTCTCAGAATGAAACACAAACCAGGTTTTATATCAGGATGTTTTCTTGGCTATAAGTATTTAGAAAATCAAACTAATAGTGCCTTAAACCAATAGAGATTTATTTATCTCATAATTTGAAGCCAGGAGATGGGCCAGAGGATCTTCTGCTGAGTGATGCCTTTTCTATCTTTCCATTCCACTATCTTTCCATTCCACTATCTTTAGCCTCATACTCTGGACTCATGGTTATAATACAGCCACAATAGCAGCAGATATCATGTTCACATTTAAAGCATAAAGAAAGTAGACATGGAGAGAAAGTAGGTGGCACCAACCATATCTGTTTCTTTATTAGGAAAGAAAAGCTTTCCCAGATACCTCACAGGAGACTTCTGCTCATGCCTTCCATATTGGCCAGAACAGGTTCACATGGCCACCCCTAACAGAAGGGAGGTAGAAAAAAAAAATATTGAACATTTCTAACTTCTGTAAGTAGAGGATTGGGAATGGCAAAAAGGATGGGGAATGGCATATTTCAATGTTTGTCATGCTTTTTCTTGTGTAAACATTAAAGAGATGCTTAGATGGAGAAATAAAATAATCAATTTTATGCATAATAAACAAGAACATGGACAATGTATGACTCCTATTTCAACTCTCTTAATCTAGGAGGTATAATGTTCCTTAAGTTTTCACTTCATCTCAGAAAAAAGAAAATGGTATTCTACTTTAAATGATTTCTGGCCTTTCTTTTCTGGTCCTAAAAATTCTTCATGCATATTGACTCATTCAGTTGACTACATTTAAGAGAAAGACAGTGGAGGTTGGGGATAAAGGGGAAGATTGAAAATGAGCTATATGATCATTTACTCACCCAAATTTATAAATTTAAGGGGTCCTGGTTTGGAACAAGTTACTTTTTTTCTCTACTATTCTTTCTCTCTTTCAATGCCAAATTAAGCACATACACTTATACACATTCACGCACACGCACACACACACACATACATACACACACACACACAAATGATATAAATAGTTACCACCAGCATAGGGGAAGGAATCAATTATCCAAACTCTGGGCAAAGGAAGGTTGTGACTAAATACTCAATGCCAGGAAAAGACAGAAATTATTATTTCCCTAGGGAATACAAATCTCTTTTAAGTTATCGCACCTGAAAAAATAGATTTATGCAGCAATATTTTAGGGAACAGTGGTCAGATTTATGATGGCATAAAATTCATTCAATCTACAAAAAAAAAAAAAATCCAGCTCCTCTTTGTTCTCCACAGAACCTATCTTACCCAACCAGGCAAAAATAAGCTTAACCTTGACAAATTTTCTCCCTGCAGCAAATGCTTGCATCAACTGGCAGGTTTTCTTGGCTGTGGATTTGTAATGACTTTCTTAATTTTGAAGAACAGAGTAAACGACTACATAAGGATTTGAGTATTATCATCCACAAAACCTGCTGATTACTATACGTTATTATTAAATGGGTTTTCCATATTTCATAAGTATTTCCTGCACTGGTGCATCCTTTGAGATACTACATATTGCCTCTGAAAATGATTCAAAAATAAAATATGAGCTTCAAAGAAAATGAAGCCAGCTGTGTGGTACAATAGATTTTAAGGAAGATTTTTATAATATCTTAAGGATAAGAACTTTAAATTACATTTCCCAAGACAAAATGATAGTAGCTTCTATGGTTTTCATATAAATGTTAAAATAAGTTTTACCAAAAAGAAAAAGTCTTCATAAAGTGCCATGTTTATAGGTTTAATACTTGAGTTTCAATAATTGGTGTTGCATCTGTGATAGAAATAACCCATGAATATCACTTAAAGGCAAAATACATTCTTTTCTCCTAGGTTGAAATGGACTTCTAATCTACTAGACAAAGGGTATAGTTTAACTATCTCTATGGCAACCTTTTTTTTTTTTCATGTATCACAGCATCTTAAGAAAGAACATGCTGTGAAGAACTGGGCGATGCAGTTGTCCTAGACTTTAATAAATTTGCTATTATATGCTATTTACAGATTTCTATCATATCTATAATCTTAGACATTAAGGTTGAGAGATACACAGGGTCTTCATAAAGTTCCTCTACAGATATCTGGTTATATTAATCCCCTTTGGCAAACTCCTATAGTACAATGTTTTAAATTTGGAAAGTACATTCTAATCATTTCCGTTTATCTTCTCAATATCCGCAAGGATGGAGTGAACTCTGGATAGGGAAAGTATTGGCTAATACTCAAGGCAGAGGAATCTGTTGGTCTTTCATAAAGATTTTATAACAACAGTCAGAGGTTGAGAAGACAGACCATCTTGTCACAAATGCCATAATAAAGGAGGACAGCCAAAGAGGCAGAAACAAGATCTTATTATTGGAATCCAGAGTAAGAAAGAGTTAGACCTACAACCTCCAAGCTCAGAGAATAACAAAATCCCATAATTGGTGAGCTTACTGTTCCAGGCACTGTAAGGGATACATAGTTCACATATTTCATTGTCACTGAAATCTCACAACAGTCCTTGAAGAAGATATTATTACTGCCATTTTCAGATAAGGAAAGGAGGCTTATGAAAATTGCTCAATAAAGTTTAGGTTCCTTCTCTGCTGCTCTTCACTATGATGATGTCTAACAAACATGACCATTTATTCAGTCATCCTTGATTTCATACTACAAATATTCAGCATACAACTATTTAGTTCTAGATACTGTGCTAGCCATTGGGTGAACCAAAATAAATAAGACTAACATAAGCCCTACACTCAAAAGGTTAAATTTGCTAGTTACTGTGGCACAGAGTTCATGTTTAAGAAATAGCAAGTATTTGTATAGTATGTGTTATATACCAGGTGCTTTTCTAAGTGTTTGACATGTATTAATTGATTTAATTCTCCCAACAGTTCTACCACTTTATAGATGAAGAAAGTCAGCCAAGGCTAGAGGTTGAGTAATTTACCCAAGATTACAATCTTGTGATTTGCAAAGTCAGGATTTGAACTCAGTCTAACTTGAGGGACCATGATCTTATCTACTATACTATTCTATCACTATAAAATTACTTAATGCAAGAGGTTAATTAGAGACCTCTCTCACTGACTCCCAGGCCTGCAGGATGTTAACTGTTAGATATATTTCTCTAAGAGAGAGAGTTTAAAATGATGAAAGAATTAAATAATACCTACTTCTTAGGAAAAAAGGAAAGGGGGGTTTTGTGGGATTTGACAAAGCTGAGAGATCAGGAAGCTGAGAATATGGCTGAGGACAAGACAGGGATGGTCCATATCCTCTCAGAAGTCTCAGCAGAGAAGTGCTCAGGGATTGCAGAACTAGGGACATTCATATCCCGTGGGATCAGGAAAGTTTTCTCTGAGGAAATATTTGAGAAGACCTGAAGAATTTGGGACAAGCCCTGAGGGCAGAGAGAACATTTTGTGGAAGTCCTGAGTCAGGATAAAGCACACTGAGATCAAAGACCTGAGAGAAATCCAGCATGGAGATGGAGAAGTGTGGCATGAAATAGAGACATGATGTTGATGGAGAGAGCAGATCATGTCAAGCCTTCGAAGCCATGTTAAGAACTCTGGACTTTGTTCTAAGTGCAATAGCAAGCTACTAAAAGGCTGTTAAGCACAGAAGAGACATGGTAAAATTAGCTTAAAAAAAAATTTGTTTTAAGGATTCTTCTGACCAAAGACTGGAAGACAAATTAAAAGGGAAAAAAATATATTAAAAGACCCATTAGGGGGCCATTGCCATCTGACTGAGGTAGGCTAGACTGGGGTGTTGGCTGTGGGGAGTAAAGAGGAAGGAAAGATTCAAAGATAAGTAGGGGATATTTAGGACCTTATGACTGATGGAAAGACAGAAGGGAGCTGAGGACATCCAAAAGTATTTATTTTATAAATAAAAGACCCATTAACCCACCCCCACCACATGCCCAACTAAAAACTAGAACATTTCACACAAAAACACTGTGGCATTTGAGTCCCATTCTCAAAAGCCCATCCAGAGAGACCACTATCTTGATCTTTATGTTTATAATTCCCTTAAATTTTAAATCTAGTTTTACCAGATATGTGTGAATTCATGAAAAGGCCTTGTTTTCGTCCTACATTTTATTATGAAAACTATCAAACATACAGAAAAGCTAAAAATTTTTACAGAGAAAATCCTTGTTCCTACTATCTAGTTTCATAATTAACATTTTGCTATATTTGTTTTATCTTAGAACTATGCATCCTTCTAGGCATACATCAATCCATTTTATTTTCTGATGCATTTCAAAGTAAATTGCAGACATTACTACACTTCCTCAGGCATATCATTAATTAGAGTTCAATATTTGTTTGCAGGTGGTTTTTCTTTAGGTAAAATTTACAGAGTAAAATAAATGCAGAGATCTCAGCTTCATCATGAGGTGAAAATTGATAAATGTACCCATATGTGTAACCTGAACATCTGTCAAGGTACAAAACATTGCTATAACCCAAGAAAGTTGTATCATGTCCTTTCCATTAATTGCAGGCACCATGGCCCACAGCAGAGGCATGATTTTTTGTTATGATTTTTTTCACTATAGATTAGTTTTGCCAATTCCAGAAGTTTATTTAGATGACACATATATGTTTTCTTTTGTATCTGACTTCTTTCTGATGTTTTTGAGACTCAGCCAAGTCATGGCATGTATTAGAAACTTGTTTCTTTTTATTGCTGAGTAGTATTCCACTGTACGAATATACCTTTGTTTATCCATTCACCTGTTGGCAAATACCTGAGTTGCTTTCTATTTTCAGTTATTATGAATAAAACTGCCAAGAACATTCTTATTAAAAAGGAATTCACTTTAAGCTTTAATATAGCTAGAATAAGAATCTATATCAATCCTGTTGAAGAGATCCATCACATTTATTCAACAAACTCAGTTGAGTATCCATGATACAAGATTCTTTTTATGTGCTGAGAAATCAACAATAAACACAAAGTCCCTTGCAGTGTTGCTGGAAATAAGGGGTGGAGGATGGAAAGTTGTGACAGGAAAGTTCTCTTTGCTCTTCTCCGTTTACCCATTTCATTTCTCTGCCTCATGAGCAGAAAACAGTTATTATAAAAAGAATGTAGAAGAGCGAAGTTTACTCCGATATAAATGTGATAAGCTCTCCTTCCTGTCCAAGCTCCCCTTCCCAGATACTGACTGCAGTTTTTTCCTTCCTTTGTGCTCTTTCTCCACAGAATTCCCCTTTCTTTGGCCAATTTGGGCTAACCAGTGAATCAGAAGCAGAAATGTATGTGGGTCAGGGATTGAGAGATGAGAAAAAATGGTCTTGAGGAGAGGAATACAGGGTTACAAAGGAAAAGAGACAGGGGAACATCCAGCCCCAAGAGGAGAATAGAAGTCCCCATCTAAAGCGGAAGAGGAGGTACTTTATATGCAAGATTCTCAGATCAACAGACTGTTCAGGGCTTACTATTTTTGTGGGATTCTCTCTCAACTGTTGTTTTTTTTTTTTTTTAAATAATTCTCAAAAAGAAAAAATGTACTTTTTAAAAAACCTAATAAATTATAATCCTTTTTAATGTAACTTCCAAATGGTAATTTCCTAATGAATTAATTGGCTAAGAGCTATACACTTGTTCTTAAAAAACAGAGACTGACTATTGCTAACTTTAGCAGAAAAGGAATTTGTTGGAAAGGTATAGGATACATGACAGTTTGGTTAAGAAGACTGGACTCTAAGGCTGGAAATGAGCATCCACTGGCTTTGCCCATAAGGGAATGGGGAGAGGGAATGCTTGGCTTTATCAGTTTCAATAATCGCATAGTGTGGACTCCATTAAAGTAGACACTGGGCAGCCATGAAAAGGACAAATGCCCAATGCACACTGCTTATGGTGATTTACTAAAGTGTTATATTAAGAAAGGAGTAGAATTTCAGACAAGAATTTCAGAAATGTTTGCAAGAGCACCCAAGAATACCTCCACTGCACCCAAGAATACCTCCACTGGCCAACTCAATAACAAGCATCACCCAGATCTACCCTTAACTTTGATTTCTAGATCTTGCAGCAAGTATCTTTGTCAAGATTGCTGTTTGCTTAGGGTGAAATATTGCCTCATTAGAAATTCCAAGCTCTGTGAAGGTGTAGGTATACACACCTTGATATACCCACTTTACATTATGAGTCTCAATGAGAATGTCACATATGATAGGCACCATTGGTTATTATGAATATGAATAGATTTGGAGTAGTTTCTTCTATCTTATTAATTTCACTTTAAGCAAAACATGATTAGTAAAATTATTTTAAAATACATATTTCCTCTAGAAAATATTTTACATTTTTTTCATAAAAATGAATGATAGTAATTTAAATGTCCCTGATGGATGAATAAATTTCCTTGTTACAATAGAAATTGAGTTATTAATTATAAATCAGAATGGATAATGCTATTCAAAGATTCATGTTGAATCTAATTAATAAGACTGCTTTTAATAAATTAATTTCCTGACCTATTTCCTTATAGAATTGAAACTAGACTCAAATATATTTGTTCTAGTTACTTAGTTGTTGTATTTGAGCTTGAAAATTTATATTTAGGATTCTATGTACTGTGATAACAAACAGACATAATCCAAATAAATTTTTAAATTAAAATTACAAATATTTAGGAACATGCATTACCATCAAACCAAACTCAATATTTGGGCTTATAGTCCCTACAAATTAAAATTGTTTAAAAGAAATTTTTTACAAAACTAATGTGATGTTTTGATTAAGTAATCCTTAGGGGAATGTTTCTTCGTGAGGAGGTTCAAGGTGTTAAAGCCAATAAAGCAAGGCTTCCTGAATGTGTTAGCAGAACATCAACACCTCGATACAGTGCTTCTATTTTATCCCTGCTAAGGTGAAGATAAAATTCCCTTTGAGGTAATTATGAAGTCTGTGAAGTTTATGTTCTTGGGTGCAAGGCATGCTGGGACCTCCTCAGCCTGAGAGAAGATTTGACTTGACAATATAGGTTTTGCATTTGCTGGTGATGTCTGCAGTGCTCTCAGCAGTGCTGTGGTTTAGTGAGCTTGAGAAGAATTCCAGGGCTCAGGCAATGGTTGGTCAAATGACAGAGAGAAGGTTTCTGAGTAGTGGTTCAGTTTAGGAGCCAGACAAGACAATTAACAATGTCAGTAAGCAGGGCATGGGCTAGCAGGGTCCAGCCATGGAAACTACTCACCACAGGGCTCAGAGTACAGCCACATGGAGGAACCTTCACCCAGTCACAGGGCGATACTGAGGGTCTAGGGACTCTGATTCTCGAGCCTCCCTTATTATTTCCTACCTCGGTTAAGAGCAACAGAGGCAAGCCTGAGCTGGGGGAGGTGTTTGAGATTGAGGAGCTAGGAAAACAGAGGCAGTCAAAATGAATTGAGGTTGACATCAGCCTCCTCTTTCTATGCTTTCTTTTTTATCAGCTCAGGAGTGACTTGTCTCCTATTTTGAACTCCCAAGTCCTTCCTGTTTTCTTCACCTCCTTGCCCATATCAAAATACTAATATAATATTGCTATTTATGTTACTGATTAACTGAAATGTAGTAAGCATTTGGGAGACTTGCCTAGCCAGAGCTCATTCTAAAGATGTCCCACCTAGTGGTCAAGGGCAGACCTGCTAACTAGGGCCTCCTAGGTTAGCCACTGCACAAAAGACTCTGCCCCCGACTAGGTGACCCCAGTTAAGGGATTCCTCTCTGGGGAACCGAAATGGAAAGACATAGAGAAGTAGCCAGTTGGAACTGAAAAGTCATGTTGCATCAGGCTGGGGCAGCCATTTTGGGACATGAATAGCTGAAGTTATAGAAGAGTAGAAATTACGAGTAAGGAGAAGGAGCCAATTGGTAGAGAATTAAAAGAACAGATGCAGAAGGAGTCTTGTTTTTTTTGTGACTCTCCAATGCCAGCTCTAGAGCCCTGGATGTCTAGCTCAGCTGTACTGGGCTTCTTGTCTTTGAACTACCCACAAATTTCTTGAACTACCTTGAGAAAAATATTGTTCTTTGCAACAAAATGATCCCCAATATATAACAAAACTGGGGCTTGTTCAAATAAGGAGACAGAAATCACAATATCATTCAGGCCTACTTTTAAAGCTGGCCCTAAAAGTAAAACTGATTCCCTCCTTTGTTTGGGTGAATTACAAGTATAAAGATCAGAAGAGGTGTCTTCCCTGTTCACTGCTGCCAGCCTTCATGTATGCTTGGGTATGTGTATGTACGTACCTGCTGGAAGAGTATTTTCTGTCACTGCTGGGTGATTTTGTCATGGGCCTGTCCACCAGGATCTGCAGCACACCCTGCTCTGGCTCACTGCCTCCACTTCTCACACCTTCCTTTCTACCTTGTTTCCTAAGACCTCTAAATATATATTTTTGTTTTTATAGATCCATTAATCTTTAGTATCTAATGAAATTTCTAGCCCCAAACCCTCTTGTTTTTCTAGAGAATATTAGACTACACATTATATGTCATTTGATCTAGGGTAAAAAGTTTCTGATAACACAGCATTGCTACAACAGGTTCTTTTATTAATAGTGACATATCTGAATGAAGGATCACAGATTTATTTTGAAAATAGCCCTGCTGTATTGCTAGTCATCCATGCAATATGCTGGAACCAGTTGGCCTTTGATAAATATCATTCATCTCTGGAGGGCTTCTTCCTTCCCCAGCAGAAAGTTCAGCTTTCCCTCATGGGTGCTCCTACAGTATCCTGCTCAGGCATCATAATGTATTGCAGTTATTTCTTTTCATGTCTATCTCCTTTAAGATTGAATTCCTTTTATAATAGATTTAGTGCAGAGTAGGGCCTTTCTTTGGGGGTTATTATGAGAATTAAAGTTGATTAATTTAAATGTGTACAAAGCATTTACAATGTTGTGACTGTTCACTAAACATTAGCAACTATTATTACTATTATTATTAATAATTTGCTTCCTTACACCAGGTTTCTGCCTTGGTATCTTTGTAAGAGATGTGCCATTCAGAAATAAGAAATGCAGAGAAATGAAATTTGGGAGTTTGAGCAAAATAATGAACTCATTTTTGGACATTAGCTTCAGTGCTTGTGAAGAGATCCAGGCATGAAGTTGACTTAAAAACATCCCCCTACAGCTGGGACTCAATAAATGTTGACTAAATGAAAGGATGCTCCTTTACTCATTCAATCATTCATTCATTCAATGAAAGAGTTCTTGGTCCTGATTTAACTCTAGCTATTCAATAACTTTAAGGGAATGGGTCAAAGCTAACTTAATGTTTATTTTACAAAGTATCCACAGTTAGCACTATTACAACAGTCAGAATACCAAAAAGCTGGAAAACACTGATTTATTATATGTTTTTAAATCTCTTTCACCAAATAATCAAATATTTATTTAGTACTTTCTTTAAAAAAAATTTTTTAGAAACTTTATTTTTCATCAACCTCATTACCATTTTGTTTAAGACTATGTGAAAGACCTGCTTAAGACCACTCAGTGGTTGTTCCTACCCAGTCACCAGCCTGAGCAGTGGGGGCTGCTGACCAGAGTTCAGTGGGAAACTTGTATTTTCACAGAGGGCATCTGCACGCCTTCCAGCCAGTCTGTGACTTCAGGCTGAGGGCAGTGAACTCAGGAGCTGCAGCAGTCCTTCACTCTGAAATTCCTCCTTGTTCACAGCCTTCTCGGCAGCGACCTGCTCCTTTTCAATCTCTTCGGGATTTCTGCAGAAGTAGAGATCAGGCATGACCTACCTACCACAGGTGTTCACGGGAAATGGTGTCATGCATGTGCAGAACTTCCCAGGCCAGCATCCACCACATCAGCCCCACTGAGTAGGCTCCCTTGTTGTTGCAAGGGATGGCAATGTCCACGTAGCACAGAGGAGAGTCTGTGTTACACAGGGCGATGGTGGGCAGGTTAACATAAGAAGCCTCTGTGAGAGGCTGGCGGTCGGCCCTGGGATCGGTAACCACCAGAAGTCTTGGCTCCCAGAAGGCTGCCTGCATCTGGTTAGTGAACGTCCCTGGAGTGAAGCAGCCAGCAATTGGAGTGGCTCCAGTGGCAGCAGCAAACTTCAGCACAGCTCGCTGGCCAGTATTTCTGTATGATACGACACTGACATCAGCTGGGTTTTCAATAGCAACAATGGCATGAGCTGCCAACAGGTTCTCTTCAAATTTATGATGTAGATGCCATCACTTTTCCTTTTGTAGATGTACTGTCCCATTTGGAAGTCAAAGCTGGTGCTGCTTAAGTGGGTTCTTGCTGCAAGAAATTTGAGAACATCGTCCTCCTTCATTTGCGGGACATCAGGAGCTCCAGACAGTTTCCCTTTAAGTTACATGGGAACCAAGAGCAAAGCTGTATGGATCCTTTTCTGGATAGCATGGAAACGCTTTAGTACTCTCTAATATGGGTTTTTAAGGCCCTGTATAGATCTCTGATGTTCACTAGGTTGCAACCAATTTTGGATCCATTGCTCAAATATCCAAGCTGACCGTGAATGGTCAAGGACTTAAGATGCCTTACTTAGAATTCACATAGATGTCACACCAATTTTGAAAAATCTCCCCAATTTGGTCTGTAATTTTAAAAATGTAGAAGATAAAAAAGGAAGAGAAAGAAGAAGAAATGGAGGAGAGGAAGAAAGAAGGAAGGAAAGGGGGGAAGAAGGAAGAAAGGAAGAAAAAGACAAAAAGACTGTGTGTGCCCACATTGCTAAACAGGTAGCAGTAGGGAGAAATAGGTTGCTCCTTTCCCTTCCTTTTTTTCTGAAAACAAGATCATGAGTGGAAATTATAAGAAAAATAAGTTAAATAACAGTCTGCTTTCTCTGGTTCTATCAAAGATAAGGGTCGCTGCAGCAACCAAATGACAAGATTCAATAAGGCATTTGATGCAACTTCTTTTTTCTGAGAGGCTACTATAAATCCTTTGCATTTACTAATGTTTCTCTGTCTCCTTGAGCAATCCTTTCACATCACCACCGTCCTTATTTCCTTCCTCGGGGTTCTACTCTAACAACCTCCCTTCTCAAAACATATCTGTGTGTTTTATTCCAAAAGATTTTGACTGGTAAAGTTACATTTCAAAACAGTCAAAGTCATGTTCCCATGTCTAGATTAGTAAAAAGCTCAAATCCCAGGAAAATGCTCATGTCTTTAAACAGTCAGGTTCTGCTGAGTACAGTTCGCTGAGACATCACTATGGAAAACACAAGTTGTAGTGGGAAGGCAGTGCCAGTGATTCAGCAGGTGCTACTTCTCTTAAAGTCAGTCATATCCAGTGCCCCGACAAGAGGTCAGGCAAACACCACTCTATGGTTGTTTCACATATTTGATGGTATATACACTGACATTCACTGGGCCAATGTGCAACCAGATTTTAGATCAGCCAAAACATGAGCAAGAAAAACAGCAAAAGAGAAAGACCGGAGTCAAGTGGTGAAAAAGAAAGAAAAATAAAGTTAAGTAAACTTCCATTCTACTTAACTTTGTAAATCATTTGAAAATTGGCCTCAGTGACTGGAATCAATTACTCAGGGAGAGGTTTTAAAGGAAGGAGGTTCTTTCCTGTTAGGCTCATTCTTATTGCCCGTAAGGATAAGATATTGCCAGATAATGAGTTTCCTACTTGGAATTTTTTTTTAATGAATTATGAACTGCTTAAAATTTTCAGTTTTGAATTTTGATTTAAAAAATAAGGATAGCTGTTGTTATTTTTATAGTGGCTTGGCTAAATTTAACTAAAGCAAACAGGGTTTCTCAACAATGGCACTCTTGATATTTTGGACAAGATAATTCTTTGCTGTGGGGGTGTTGTCTTATGCATTATTATAGCATGTTTAACAGCATCCCTCCCTGGCTTTTACCCACTAGATGACAGTAACAAGCCTCTACCCGACATGGTCATAACAATAAAAAAATGTCTCCAGACATCAGTCAAATGTCCCCAGGGAGATAAAACTGCCCACAGAACTAAAGGTAAAAGACCCAGCTCCCAGATAACTGGGAGCTTGAATCCAGATTGTTCTTAAACACTTTTAAGGAAAAAAATAAGGTTTTTAAAAAATTAAACTCAAGTTCAATGTGAGAGGAATAAGACTCATTTCAAAAGTAATTTTTCACTTTGTGTGCGATCTTTTTCTTTTTTAAACATCATTTTATACTTTTTTAGAATGCTAGAGGACATAATATATTATATATAGAAAACCCTGAAGACTTTACCAAAAAAGAACTATTAGAACTAATAAATAAATTTGGTAAAGTTGCAGGATAAAAAAATCAATATATAAAAATTAGTTGTGTTGTTATACACGAATAACAAATATTCCAAAAAAATTGAGGAAACAATCCCATTTACAATTGCATCGAAAGAATAAAATATCTAGGAATAAAAACCAAGAAGATGAAAGACCTGTGATCTGAGAACTGAAAGACATTAATGAAAGAAATTGCAGAAGACATAAATAAATGAAAATTGCTTCATGTTCATGAATTGGAAGAATACCGTTAAACTGTCCATACCACCTGAATTAACCTACAGACTCAATGTAATCTCTATCAAAATTCCAAAGACATTTTTCAAAGAACTAGAACAGACAATCCTAAAATTTATATGGAACCATAAGAGACCCCGAATAGCCAATGCAATCTTGAGAGAGAAGAACAAAGCAAGAGGTATTACATTCCCTGATTTCAAACCATATTACAAAGCTATAGTCATCAAAACTAATGTTCTTAACATAGAACAATGAAACAGAATTAGAGAGCCCAGAAATACCCACGCATATATGGGCAATTAATTCTGACAAAGGAGATAAAACTATACAATAAAGAAGGCATAGTCTCTTCAAAAAATGGTGCTAAGAAAAATACATGATCACATGCAAAAGAATGAACCTTGACCACTATTTTATACCATACACAAAAGTAACTCAAAACTTGAATATAAGACCCGAAACCATAAAATCCTAGAAGAAAATATAGGCAGTAAACTCTTTGGCATTGGTCTTGGCAATATTTTTTTTGTATATGTTTCCTCAGGCAAAGGTAACAAAAACAAAAATAAACTCTATCAAACTAAAAAACTTTGCACAACAAAGAAAACTGTCAAGACAAAAAGCAAGATATTGAATGGAAGAAAATATTTGCAAATGATACATCTGATAAGGGTTTAATATCTAAAATATACAAAGAATTCATACAACTTAACATCAAAAAAATTTTTTTTTAATGGGCAAAGGGCCTGAGTAGACATTTCTCCAAAGAAGACATACAGATTGCCAACAGACACATGAAATATCAGCATCACTAATCACCAGGAAAATGCAAATCAAATTTGTACAAATTGCCAGTTATAAAAATAGTTACAGAGATATAAAATACAGCACAGGGACTATAAACAGATAATAATGTTATAATAACTATGTATGGTATCAGATGGGTACTAGACTTACTGGGGTAATTACTTTGTCATATATATAAATGTCTAATCATTATATTATATAACTGAAATTAATAATATTGTATGTCAACCATAATTGAAAAATAAACATTTTTAAAAACCACAATGAGGTATCACCTCAAACCTATCAAATGGCTATTATTGAAAAGATAACAAATAACAAGTATTGGCAAGGATGTGGAGAAAAGGAAAACTTGTGTACTGTTGGTAGGATTGAAAATTGGTGCAGCTACTATGGAAAACAATATGGAAATTCCTCAAAAAATTAAAAACAGAACTACTGGACAACCTAGCAATTACACTCCTGGGTATTTATCCAAATAAAAAGAAAACACTAATTTGAAAAGATACATGTTTGTTGCATCATTGTTTACAATAGCCAAGATACGGAAGCAATCTAGGTGTCCACTGATAGATGAATGGATAAAGATGTGGTACATGTATACAATGAAATATTACTCAGCCATAAAAAAGACAGAAAGTTTGGCATTTACAACACGATTATGCTAAGTGAAATAGGTCAAACAGAGAAAGACAAATACTGTATAATTCCACTAATATATGGAACCTATAAAACAAACAAACAAAAAAATTCTTAGATACAGAGAACAAATAGATGGTTACCAGAGGGGAGGCAGGGGCAGTTGGACAGAAAAGGGGAAGGGGATTAAGAAGTACAAACTTACAGCTATAAAATAAGTCGCAGGGATATAATGTACAGTATCAAGAACAGAGTCAATAATATCATATGTACAGTGACAGATGTTTACTAGATTTATTGTGACCACTTTGTAAGGTATATAAATATTGAATTACTATGTTGTACACCTGAAACTAATATAATATTGTGTGTCAACTATAATTAAAAATAAAATTTTGTTAAATGATAAAAACAATTTTGGCAAGGACATAGGGGAATATGCACTCTCATTTTTGATCAGGGCTGTAAATTCAGACTAATTTCTAGGTGGCAATTTGGCAATGTATATTGAAAGCTTTAAAATTTCCTTTAACTCTTTGCTCAGCAATCTTTCAAGATTTTTATCTGAAGGAAATGTTGAGACAAGTATAAAAAGATATGTACAAGATCTTAATTGTAACATTAAAAAAATAGCCCAAATTGTAAGCAATATCAATATCCAAGTGGTTGTTTATAATACACTTCCTAAATGTTAAGACATTCTAATCTTTCCAATTTAAATGCATGCTGCAGTTGATATTAAGATTACCACCAGTTGTCAGGTAGACTAGTAAGTTTTAAAAAACAAAACAATGAGATACCACCTCACACTTTTTAGTTTTTAGGATGGCTATTATGAAAAAAAAAAAACCAGGACAAGAAAAGGTAAGTGTTGGTGAAGATGTAAAGAAAAAAGAACCCTTGTATACTGTTGGTGGGTATGAATACTGGTGCAGCCATTTTGAAAAATTTTTGAAGTTTCCTCAAAAAATTCAAAATAGAACTACCATACTGCCCAGCCATTGCCCTTCTGGGTATATACCAAAGGCACTGAAATCAAGATCTTGAAGAGATATCTGCACACCTATGTTCCATACAGCATTATTCATAATAGCTAAGATGTAGAAGCAACCTCATTGTCCATCCACAGATGAAAGGATAGAAAAATGTTATGTGTATGTATGTGATATATATACATATCAATGGAATATTATTCAGAAATGGAATAATATTCAGAATATTATTCAGAAATGGAATATTTTTCAGAATATTATTCAGAATGTTATTCAGAAACCTTACCATTTGCAACAATATGGATTGACCTTGAGGACAGGTTGTGTGTCTATCAATAACCAATGCTGTGGCTGGACCAGCCCTTGTGGGGAGGCAAAATGGGTGAGCGTGTTCAAAATATACAAACTAGATAAACAACATCATGGGGATGTAATGTACAACATGGTGACTATAGTGAACAATACTATATTGTATACTTGAAAATTTATGAGAGAAAATCTCAAAATTCATTACAAGAAAAATACTGTAATTATGTATGGTGATGGGTGTTAACTAGACCTAGCGTGGTGATCATTTCGTAATATACAGATATTGAATCATCATGTTGTACTCCTAATACTATTATATGTCAATTATATCTCTGAAAAAAAAGCTTATCATGTACATTCATTTTATCAATACCTTCCTTTGATTTCAGGTTGAGAATTCAGTCATCAGACATGAGAGTAAAGTCAGTGACCATTCACCTTTCATTGTTCCTTTTCTATGCTCCCCTCAAGTAAAATGAAAAAGGATGATGACAACTATCTACACTTTCAAAAGTGGTCAGATGTTTTGTCAGGTGGTTTGTGAGAAGCCAAAACCTTGTAAAATGTTTTTCCACCATTGAAACACCTTTCCCATTCTCTTTAATAAATCCAGACATCTGTGGTCCTCTTCATGTTTTGTAAAATTAAAGAAAAAACATATCATGGCTAAAAACAAATCAAGCATCGGGGCAAACTGGGGCTTTGTTTCTTAACTGCATGATCTAAAATATACACTAGCATCCTCCATCCCCTAAAAATCACGGTTGGGTCCTGTTTCATTTATATAGTGATTACTCTTCAATAAAACAGTAAATCAGAAGGGTATTTTGTAATATTCATTTGCATAACTTTAAATATTTGACTACATTTTTGTGTACAGATATATTTTAAATAATTTTAATCAATTATTTCAATTAAGTGATTCAAATTGAGGCATAGTATAGATGACAAAAATAGCTTGAATATTTTCATAAAGGTGAATTTAACTAGTTATGATGCAGAATTTAATGACTTGAATTTAATCAACTTTTTATCAAATACATTTTTATATTAGCATATGAAAAAATTGAATCACATTTTTATTCATGCATATGGATAATATATTTCATAACACTTCAGGACATATGTATTTTAAGAAGGCACTCTCCTTAAATATGGATATTCTGTATTCCCAGGCTTATGGAGGACAAAGGATTTAGAAGATTTATGAAAATATATAGTAAATATTCCACCGGAAACATGAGTATGGGTTGTTGTTTTGTTTGTTTGTTTGTTTGAGCACCCACTATGTGCCAAGTGCTAAGTGTTGAGCTTGGCTCCTTTCTCTCCCATGGTCACTTCCAATTCTATAACAGTTAATATCACTTAAGGCCAATAGTAAGTTAATATCACTTAAGTCATTATCACTTAAGACCAATATTTTAAATAACATTTTGCAAATGAAATGCACTTTACCTTACATTAAATTTGGGATAAGTAAAAAATTGCTGTGCACTTATTAAATGATCTGAAATTCCCTATACAGAAATACAAATAGATGCTAAGTCATAATGACAATGGATATAAAAGTGAGTAGCTGTGGCAGCCATAGAAATGTGCCACTCAAGAGAACTGGCTGTGGGGAGCATAGTTGACTCAGAACCCCAGCTGCAAACACCCCACCCCCATTCTCCACCAGGCTCCCACCAAAGCTACACTTTCCTCAGCTGTTTCCAGCCAATGACTAAGCACAGCAGAGGGCTTAGTGCTGGCCCCATCCCTCTGGGATTTAGGACTTTTCTAATAAGCAACTTTGGTTAAAAGACTCCCCACTGGCTTGGCTAAAGCTTTCTTAGAATTGTAGTCACAACAAAAAGACACAAATCTCTTGCTCAACTACCAGACCTAAGCCAATTTTCCTATGTGAACCACGGACTGAAGAGGTGGTTCGGTCCATGGAAGGACTTTGTGAACCTACAGCAAGTAAATGCTATGATGGTTTCCCAAAAGGACCTATGGTCATTTGTTCAGGTAACTGCACTGGGGAATACCCAGATATTCCAAAGACAACTGAACCCAGGGTCTGAGCTGATATTTGATTCCCAAAGACCTAAAGAGTCACCATGACCCTGCTAAAACAATAGCTTATAGGGTTTGATATCATTTAATAAGTAGATATCTAAAGTCTAACTTACAGTAGGTCTACCAGGTCTATGGACATACTCAGTTACCATGTCCTCAGTTCTCCAGCATGTAATTGGAAATGACATAGTTGGAATAGCCGCCATATTGGCTCCTTGACCTGTAGGGTAGGAGCTGTGATAATGGTGAAAAACAAGTAAAAACCTTTTAAATCCCACCCCATCCCCCCCAAACATATTTTAAATCAAAAACAATATTTCATCAGGGTGAATAAGATAGGGGAAATTAGTGCCGTTAAGGACCTAAAAGATGGCGGTGGGTAAGCAGTGTGGTTGTTTTTATACTTTCATTTAATTTGCCCATCTTACCTCTGCATGAACTAGTTGGATTCTGGAGAATGTAACGTAGGCCACTACAAATGGTGGAGAGTAGTAGCCCGATCAGTTGCTGTGCTGGACACAGAACTGTTGCTAGGCCTTGTGTACATGGTATACAGCTATTGATTTGGCAAATGTTTAGAAAAGCTGATCAGTTTACATTTACATGGAATGAACAATATTCACTTAATTGTGCCCTAGGGCTGTTAACTCTCCTGAACTCTCACAGTCCAAAGAGACCTGGAAACACTGGACATCCCACAGAACATGACATTTGTCCATTTCATTGATGACATACTACTGATTTGACAAGACAAACAAAAGATGGTAAGACACAGGAGGTCTAGAGGATGAGAAATTAATCCTGTGAAGGTTCAGCAATCTTCCTTTATCACATCAGTGTTATTTTAGAGGTCCAGTGATTGGGGCCATGCTATGATTTCTCTTCTAAGGTATAACTGCTGCACTGGAAGGAAGCACTGTGCCTGGTAGGTCCCTTTGAGTTCTGTAGGCGACACATTCCACATGTAGGAATACCTACTGCTCTGGCTCATATGTTGGGTAATACGGAAGGCTACCAGATCTTCATGGGGCTCAGAGTAGGAAATGGCTCTGCAGCGGGTCTAGGCTGTGGTGCATGCAGCCCTGAAGCCTGTGTCACAAGATCAACAGACCCGATGGTGCAGAAAGCATCAGAGGGGGTAAAAGATGCAGTGTGGTTTACGGCAAGCCCCAGTGGGAGACTCACAACCCAAAACGCTAGGATTCCAGAGTAAGGCCATGCCATCTGCAGCAGAAAATTATGCCTTTTGAGAAATAGCTCCTAGCATGCTACTGAGTTCTGGGTAGATCTGTGAATAATGTACATGGCCATCATTTTATGTAGAAGTGGCCTTAGGTGAGATTCCTGCGCAGTGGTCAATGGCTGGCCCTCTGGTCAGGGTATGGAAGGGAAAGGGCTAGCTCATAAACAGTCTGGAGTAAAAGTATGTGAGTGAATATGAAGAAGTGGGAATAAATACTTTTGTATAACATGTTAATGTCCACCAAAAAAACACCACCACAGACGCACTGGACAACCAAGTGTATAAAATGATTCTATCAGTTGATATTAGCTAGCCTGGAAGAGGCACAGTGGGCACATGGAAGGAAGGGCTTGTGGCACAGAGAAAGGCTATGAATAAGTCCAACAGATAAACTCCCACTTACCGAAGCTGATCTGACTGTCAAATCTATGCCCCAATATGGCACTACTCCTTTAGAACAGGTCAGTCTATAGCCATGCTACCCTGAACAAGCCCAATCCTGTCTGATCTCAGAAGCTAAGCAGAGTCGGGCCTGGTTAGTACTTGGATAGAATACCTAGGAAGACCAGGTGCTGTAGGCATAAAAAATAAAAAAAAATAAGGGATCATAAGCTGACAAGGTCCTTGTAATCTGTGAGGTCAACCAAGGGCTGCCTTGTCTAAAAAAAAACAAAAACAAAAAAAGAATAGGCCAATTCGTGTCAATTTGACTATAGTGGATCCTTTTGATCCTAGAAAGTCCAGCAATTCACCTTCACAGAAATACTTACTCTGCTATCCCCAGCTACCAGAGCCACAAGGCTTCAGCCAGCACCACTATTTGGGTGTTACTGGAATGCCAAATTCACAATGATGAATCCCACATAGTGTTCATCTAGCAAGGGTTCCCAACCCCCGGGACACAAACTGGTACTGGGGCCTGTTAGGAACCGGGCTGCACAACAGAAAGTGAGTGGTGGGTGAGTGAAGCTTCCTCTGTATTTGCAGCTGCTCTCCAGAACTAGCATCACCGCTTCAGCTTCATCTCAGATCAGGTATTAGATTCTCATAGGAGCACTAGTCCCTAGGGCCAAAAGGTTGGAGACCGCTTATCTAGGTGACCTATTCTATAGCAAAGAAGGTGAGAGAGTAGACCCAACCATAGGATTCACTAGTCATATCACACACATGCAACCCAGAAATAAGCAGTCTCATAGATCACTAAATAGCCTACTAAAGATACAATGGAAACACCAGTTCAGGTGCTATATGCTGAAAAGATGGGGTACTGTCTTACAGGATGCAGGATACACATAGAATCACAAACCTTTATATCACTCTGAGAAACCTGAGAGAGGAGTGGCTGCTATTATCATCATGTCTAGTGACCCACAAGAAGCTTCTGCCTCCTGTTCTTAAACTGGGCTCTGCGGGATTGGAAGTATTGGTCATAAAAGGTGGCACTCTTGTTAGGAAACACAGCAAAACTTTTACTGAACTACATGCTATGACTGCCACCAAGGTACTTTGGGCTTCTTATGTCCAGGGACCAGCAACCCTCCTGACAGGGGTAATTGACTTCAATCTGCAGAAATGGGTGGGATGAGAGAAATACGTGCAGAACATAGGCGATCCATTGGTGCCCATTGATATGCTCTTGCTGCAATTGTGTAGCAACCACTACACAACTGCAGCCTGAAAAGGGTACGATTATCCAGGGTTCAGATACCCAGGAATGAAGGTTTGGGTCGTATCACTAGGTAAGCTACCAAGACCTGCTAAGGTGATGGAATGATGGAAAGCAGAGAGGATGAGTACTAGTTTTGACTCTTTGGCAACAGTGGTCATCTGACCAAACTCTCTCTTCCAAGAGAGGTACATAGAAATCATAGAAGAGTTGCACCCCGAACCTACAAGAAGTGGGTATGTGTATGGTACAAGAGGTGCAGCCATAGAAATGATCTGCTCAGAATGCCCTCCGGAGAACTGGCTGTAGGAAGCACAGCTGACCGAGTCCTAGCTGCCACCCCTCTGGATTCGCCACTATTCACTGCAAGGCCATGCTTCCCCCAGGCTGCTCCCTGTCACTGACGAAGCAGTGACGGTGCTAGTGCTAGCTTACTCTAGTACAACACAGAAATCCTTGGTCAAGCAACTCTGGCTCAAGGACATCCCATTGGCCTGGCCCAACCTTTTCTAGAACTGCACTGCTGTCTGAGGCCCTTTCCACCCAGTCGCCCTTCCTTCTTGCTCTCCTGTCACAGGAGTCAAGCCTGCAGTATAGACAGAAGGCTCCCCCGCCTAATCCTGCTCCCTCCTCTTTATCCTTCACAGTTGTTTAATAAATCTCTTGCACATCTTATTGTATTTAGGCATCTGCTTCTTAAAGGACTCAAACTGACACAGAAGCTCATGTTTATGGATCAGTATTAGCATATTTTCTTTGAAATTACACCCAAACCAACAGCAGTATAAGTTCACAAGGGAACTTGGTTTGACTTGAAAATCAAGTAATTTGAGACCTAGAATAAATCACCAGGATTAAAAGATAGATGGTTGATCTCTTCTCAGTCTTAAGATATGAAATGTTTAATATGTCCAAGAAAGCATAAAAAAATAGAATAAACACAGAGCTTAATAAATCAATCCTACCAAGAGTTGCAGTCTCCTGTGTATCTCACCCTGTGTCCTCCTCTCATTCACTAGATTTTGATATTTTTACTACAAATATATGTATTCATAACAACATATTTTTTCTTTGGATTTTAAAAATCTCTTCTTTACTTAAAATTTCCTAAAATTTTGGTTTCTATATATTTATAATAGTTCACTAAACTGATGATTTAAAAAAAAACCCAATCTGTCACAAAAACCTATTTATAATTTAGTGAGATTAAAGAGAAATTATTTAGCAGACAGGCATCAAAGTTACAATGCTGAGAAAAAGGATGTTTTATTATTGTTAACGACCTTAAATTATAATTATTACCATTTATGAAAATATCATAAATTCAGGCTGACCTTTAGTCTCAAAAAGCCAAATATGAATAAAGTACAGCAAACAAATTCAATTGAAAAAGTTCTAACATAATTCTTCTACATGTTATGTGAAATCTTAGGAAGAACCACTGTAATAATTACTCAAATTAATATTAAAGGTAACACAACAGATGTTTGGTCTTAAACATAAATTTAAATATACTATCTACAATAACAGATCAGAGTTAAAGTATATCTGAAATTTCTAAATGAAAAAATAAGTTAGTTTGTAAATACTGTTTTCTTCAATAAGAAAGCAGCTAAAAAATAAAATGTTGGATAATCTTATCAGCCAAAGCCACCTCTTAGATAATAATTCAGGGTAGGTAAAATGAGCAATAATAAAGTTCTACAGATATAACTAAACTGTTATACCGGAGACGTACAGCTGACCTTTGAACATGAGGGTTAGGGATACTAATACCCTGAACAGTTGAAAATCCATATATAACTTCAGTTGGCCCCCTGCATTTGGGGATTCCCAGCTCAGATAGAAAATACAGTTTCTGATCCATGGCACGTTGAATCCACAGATGCAAAACCCAAGAAGCAGAGGGCCAACTATACATTTATTGGAAAAAAAAAAAAAAACACATTAAGTGAATCCTGCCAGTTCAAATGTGTTGTTCAAGGGTCAACTTTACTTTCATTTATAGAGTTCACTTATCAAAATATAACAAGTAATTACACATCAGCATCAGTAGGAATATCAAATATTATTTCACAACTGCCACGATGTGTTTCTTCTTCTCTGACACAATTGGCACAGATCCAGGCTTGCTATGCTTGATTCGATTTACTTCCCTAAAAATAAAACAAAATATATAAAATATAAGCAAGTTCATGAGAAATCATCTTAACCAAAAAAAAAACTTTCTCAAAAAAATAACAAGGCATTTTCTTTTATTGGAAAACCATCTATTAAAGAGTTTTCACAATGAAACAGGTAAAAAGTCTCTAAAAATCAACTTTTGTTAACTTATTTGCGTCTTCTCTTACTACATGTCAATGGCCTTTATTGAGTTTAAAAACCTGCCAGTTATTAAAATATTTAAAAAGGACTCAATCCTAACATCTATCCAAAGAAAGCAAAATAAAAGTCATATGTATAGTCTAATTTTTAAAAAAAGCTCCATCTTAAAATTCCTATAACACTGTGCATGAATTCAAGAACCACAGAGAAGAACATCTGCTTTAGAGCCACAATATTAGATTCCAAATGTTACGATGACACATAGTAGAAAAGTTTTTACCTAAAAAATGAGCACTATGAATTCTTTGCATTCTTTAAACTTAGAAAATACATTATACCTTTTACTTCTACCTACATTAGAAATAATTTTAAAAACATCTACTGTAAATAGTTTTATAGTATGAGCAACAGTTTATTTTGTTAAGTCATTTCCATAGTCCTTTAAACATATTCTCAAAAATAGGCATTAGAAATTCTTACAACCTTACGTGATTGTTGCCCTCCTTTTATTAGATAAAAGGAAAAGACTCAGAGAAGTCTTCAAAAACATTTCTAATGTATAACAGCACATAAACTAGCCCCTTAAAAGATAGGGTTTTGGGGGGTTTTTTGGTGAGATAAGAGGGAGGAATGAGAAAAGGGTACTGAGATAGAGTAAAATGCCCCAAAACTTACTTGCGTCGACGAGCCTCTTTCATAATGCGCTGTTCCTGGATCTGGCTGTAGATAGATTTTGGTAGATGTCGGTGGCGAGCAATTCGTTTTACATGAGGATGATACTGGAATTTGTCCTTCAACTTCTGGTTATAATCTATGGCTGCTTTTTCTCGTGATGTAAGCTGAAAAAATGCATTTTGACATTTTAATGAATGGTGTTTTTGTTTTGCTTCAGCATAACAAAGATAAGAAGCACCCCAAATTCCCCCCAAACTAAACTTTTATGAAATGCAACCAAAACCACCAACGTAATTCTACCCTGTACAAGGTTATGTTAGTCATACCAGTTCTGCACTCACTTTCTTTTAGATAGCATGCCTACAAGGTAGGTAAATGACACCAAATGAAAATCTTAAATACTGGGGAAGCAGGGCTACGTGGACCACCGAGTTGGACCTTCCATAGGCAAAAATAACAGAAAACCATCTAATCACTCAAAAAATTTTTTGGTTAAAATAACAACAGAAACTGAAAAGGAAAAGTTTTTAATTCTGTAATAACTAGACTTTAACAAATGATAAGGATAATATGATTGAGAGAAACATTTAATGATGAATCAAAACCTAGGCATAATGTAATACTAATCATTAAATCTAAAATAGAATCATCGTTAATTACTATTTATATCTTGATTTTCCTACCTGTGCTAAGCAGAAAATAACTCACCCTTAACCTTTCCTTCTAAAACTTAATATTTGTTTTTGATATAAACACTATGTTTTTTTAGAGAAAACATGAGACATTTAGAAAGACATCAGAAACAAAACAAAAATCACCCATAATTCTAAAACCCAGAGGTAGCTAGCTAATAACAATATTTGTTATATTTTCATCAAATCTTTTTTAAAGTCTGAAGCTTTGTGTATTTTTTTTAAACTTAAATATTATACTGTGTCTTTGATATTAAAAGACCTCACAGGGACTTGCTGCCTTTGATCTGCCAGAATACTATTCATTCAGAAGAAACAGGTGCTCTAAGTTCTGCATCCAGTCCCTACCTCTTCTCTCCCTACCTCAAGAAAAACACAAAGAATCAAGAAGGCTCAGATATTATCAAACATCTGAATTAACTAAGGACTCTGAAGGTGTCTTTGACATGAAAAAAAGTAAATCTTAATACAGCCTTGTCTTCTTTGGTGCCAACTTATTTCTTTTTATCTCAACTATGCCAATTTAATCAAAATACTTATCCCTTAACAGTATGACATCCAATAAAATCAGAAACTAGCTTTGTGACAAAGAAAGAAAATGGGGTCTCTTACCACACCCAATTTTTCAGAAGCATTAGCTTTCCACAGACGAATGTTCATTTCATCAGATCCACACATAATATACTTGCTGTCAGAAGTCCATTTTACACAGATAACATGCTGCATTCTCTTTGTGTGATAGACTTCCCTACAGAAGAGGAATTAAGTTAAAACCCTTCAGATTTCGGTACAGAGTTTAACCACTGCCTATTGAGAGCATAAGGATACCATTTTGAGTCCTAAGAGAGTATAAAAGGGCAATTCAAAGTCATTTTAATGTACTTTTATTGAACCAAACTAACAAGATTCTACACTAAGTGCTGGGAAATTTGAAAAAATTCCTGTCCTCAGGTAAGTTACAATCCAGTAAGAAAAATAAACAAAACAAACTAAGTAAAACTAGAGGCCCAGAAAAGTTCATGAAATAACTGAAGGCATATAACACAAATATTTTGAAACTGGAGTAATTTTATAGCAAGAAGTGGATTGATTTTAATAAGTCTCTCCCTCAGCCCTCAACCCCCTACCCCAAATCAATTCTGGTCAACCACCATGTTTTTCCTTTTTCATTTTATAGAAAAACAAAATAAATGCAATGACATTCAGAGAGCACATTCTGATATGTTGATCCTAATGTCTGATTTGTGTTTTGGTAAAATTGTTTAAAAAGTTTAATTGAAGTGAGAGTTGATTTACATGTGTGAAAAGAAAGGGAGGGCTATAGAAGTGTCTGATGAGTTGAGGTAAGAATCAATTAATAAATGGAGATGTCAACTATCATACCTATTTAGAAAGGTGTGAAACATGCTAAGTGAATTCACAGAAGATACTATATTGGGAAGTGTGAAGAATAATGTCCAAAAGTAAGTAAAAGGTAAGGTCAGAAAAAATAAAAAGATGCGACTTCTGGAGAAATAAACTTTCCTAATCTGAATAAAAGTATGATTCAAAATGCAGACTACTTGAAAGAAAGGAAACTAGCTCAGCAACCTCTGCATAGTAAAAGAAAACCCACATATGATATCCAAACCAAAGTATGTATGTATAAAAATATCCCTGAATTACACTCACAAAACTAGTCTTTTACACTGTTTCTAAATGATATGTTGTGAGCTCTTAAATGAACATGTACATCAACCACATTAAATTTACTTCTAAAAGTGGGTGAATGATTAGAAAATGGTTAGAAAGAACACTGTATTAAAATGAAAAGTAGATGAGACAAACTGCTTTTTCTTATGCTCTCAATACGCTGCTTTACAAGACTAAATTCTTATGATCTTTGTGTTTAGGAGGGCCTTTTTTTACCATGGCCATATAATGAATTTAAATATTACAAAATTCAATCATGCTTTGGTAACCATTAAAAATAACCTGTTCCCGTTTCAGACCAGTCAAATCCAATGATCATTCACTTAAACAACTTAGAATCCTCCTTAATGGTAAACTAAGCTTTCTTAACTTCTAGATGTGTTTATGTTTACATATCAGATAGACATATAAAGTTCACTACAAGTTATACTATTCAGAGATACATTTTAAAAACTTCTTCTTTATATACAATCAAAATGAACAAATTGTTCCATGTGAATGCAACTGATTTACTTGTTTGCTTAGTAAATACTGCACGAAATCCTAATAGAAGCCTACTTTCAAGCATCGATTTAACTGTAGTTTAAGAAAAGTTACTCAAAATTTACTTTAAAAATATACTTTATCATTTTAAGATCTTTCAAAGGAAAATATTTTTTAAATACAAGTCATTCAAAGCACTGCCTGTGTTATCTGAGGTTTGCAATGTAGGAAATGAGCAAACCACACAGAAACAAACTAGATTAGCTTTCAAGCAGATGAAGACAAAGGTCAAAGGGAATACCACTTATATCTAAACCCAACAGAAACACATATTAAGACTGTGATTATAAAACCTCCAAATGATATCAGCAGACACTTCCCTAGAAATGAGTATAAGAACTCATTTCATACAATTTTAGAATAACTGAAGCTTTTTACCTAGGCCTGTATTTAGTACCCATTTTGGCTTTGGAATAATTCGGCTTGAACTCAGTTGCTGGTCCTTGGGATCACAGGTGTCTAAACATTCCCTTTTATCTGATTCTTTGTTTGTTCTTTTCCCATTCTGTCTACTTATGTATCCTACTGAAAAAAATAGCGTCCTACTACTTGGGAGAGTCTAATGCCAAGAAATAATAGGGGCCACAGTCTCTTGATTCTTAATATTTTTCAGAGAGGTGTGCCTTAGGCCTGACTAAATAGTCTCAAGAAACCATTTATGACAGTTTGGATAACATCAAATTAGTTGCAGCAACCACAGAGAAACCAACACTAAGAGCGCTACAATGAAGATGAAGGAATGAAGATCTGAGGATAGAATGAGTATCAAAGTCATCTAGAACGCTCCAGTCAGTATGCTTTTGATTCAAGCAACTTCTTAATCAGCTAATAGTGATGGTGACAATTATTTGCTGGCAATCAATGATGATACAAGGTGGTTTAGGAATCAATATGGAGTCCTCAAATTGAAGGAGAGAAAGATGCAACACCAAAGAGAAGACTGGCTATGATGAACAAGGTATGGATAAGTTGCTTGACTCCCAGGAGAAGGCTCTATCTGAAAGATCTTTTGGTTGTGAATACAGAGCAGGGGCTAGAGTGCAGCAAATGAGGTGCCCACTGTGTAAACTCTGAAAGGCACTCACTTTCAGGATTGTGCAGACGCAGAGTTGGCACTTGCACATTCCTAAGAATAGGTAACTCCTTGAATTCTGGACTCTAGTCCTGGCCCTGCTGGGACAGATGGTGAGTTAAAAGGACACGATATACCCTTGAAAACAAACTGCATTCTTTTAGAAGGCTCAGAAACTTTCAGCACTGTAGAAGCCAGGCTAATTATTATTAAGAGTAATGATGAAAATTCTCATCATTGTACTAAAATGGCGAGGTTCCTCCACTCTGTAGTAGTAACAATACCGAACTGTACATGTATATACGTATACACATGCATATTGTGTGTACATAAATAACTGTATTTTAGAAAGAATATTCATTTAGATTTTAAAATTTTAATGTTATTAACATTATTGTATTAAAATGGGGGTGTCCATATCTTCCAGTATGAGCAACCCCACCATAAACCTTTAACTATCATTTTATATGGGTAAATTTCCTCCAGTTTACTGGGATTTGCTTTGAATATATTTCCAGGAACACATATAAGGCCTTAGTAAGGAACAAAAAGAATGTGTATGAAAGTGCTTTGTAAACCACAGTACACTACACAAGACGCTTATCTTACACAAAAGTTAGATTTTAAAGTCAGGCTATAAAGCAAAAAATCAAGTGTAGTCAAAATTACCCTTAAAAACCTTAAAATGCCATAGTTTTCTATAAACAACCTCAATACAATACATGACATAATATAGATAATAAAAATACATTACATTCATTAACATATACTATGTAACAGAGGGCCAATGTATACAAAACAATATGTCTTAGACACTAGGATTATACTCAACCTGCTTACAGCATGAGACACATAGAGTCCAGGACAGCTGAGTATTCTTATCTCCTACCTCCTGATCATTCCAAGGCTTATACCTACTAAGTCGAGTGGAGAGAGAATGATCCTCACAATTTAAATTGTTATTCTTCTTTTTTCTTTTTTGCCTTAGTGTATAAGGTAAAAACTTACCTAAGTTCTTCATTACCAAATTAAAAACAATTTTAAGTTTACTATATTTTAGGGCAGTAAAAATACTCTGTGTGGTAGTACAATAATAGATATATGTTATACATTTGTTTAAACCCATAGAATATACACCAAGAGTGAACACTAAAGCAAACTATGGCTTTGGGGTGATTATGATGTGTCAGTATAGGTTCATCCTTGGTAACAAATGTACTATTCTGATGAGTAATGCTGATAACGGGATTGCCTATGCATACATAGGGTAGGGATATATGGGAAATTTCTGTAATTTCCACTCAATTTTGTTATCAACCTAAAACTGCTCTAAAAAAAAATTAAGTCTTTATAAAAAAAAGTTTATTATAAAACATTTAAAAGCAATTCTAAAATAAAAGCTTTTCCTTAAGGCAAAGAATAAAATTTCATATCAACAAATTAAATAAAGACAATATTTTGTTCAATGAAATACACTACCCAGCAGGCTGATGTTTCAACCATAGATGATACAGTGGAAGTTGGTACTCCACGTCAAAATACTGGGGTGTGAACCCCATCATATAAACACAACCAAAAAAAATGACAATGAAGACAAGAAAAAATCAAACAAAAACAAATGGTTT
The DNA here is from genome assembly GCA_004027375.1 of Macroglossus sobrinus. Classification (NCBI taxonomy): domain Eukaryota; kingdom Metazoa; phylum Chordata; class Mammalia; order Chiroptera; family Pteropodidae; genus Macroglossus; species Macroglossus sobrinus. The sequence goes on along the minus strand of PVKZ01000046.1, from coordinate 357,612 downwards.
ATTGATAGTACATACCTGCTTCTACTTTTGTCCACAGGAAAGATTCGAATAGATTTATCAAAACTAGCAGACACAAACTCTTTCCCAGTGGGAGAGTAATCAACATCAAGCACCGCAGATACATGATCCATATGTACCATTACAGGAGTGTCCAGTGCACGCATATCAAAAGTATACAAGCTGTAAAAGGATTTTTAATTATTTGATACAAATTTCTATAAAGAAGCTTAAATAGTACTAGAGACACTCATGAAAGTAAGACCATTAGCTAAATAATACACATCTAAATAAACAGTTTAATTCTTTATACAGCAAGAAAGGAATAGGGGAAAATATCAATAGCTTTTATTATTTTTTTAAGATTATAAACATTTTCATCCTTATAAACGTAAGTATCAGTGTAGAAAACGGGAAAAATTCAAAGTACAAAGAGTACTGAACTCACCTTTAATTCTACCATCCAGAGACACTCAGCACAGAATAATTATTCCTAATCTTTTCATCATGTAATTTAAATATATATTTTTAATAAAAGTGAGATAATACTCTATAAAGCTCTGTATTCTGATATTTCATGTAGCACACATGAACATTTATCCAATAAACAATCTTTAATATTTTAATGCTTGCATGTTTAAATGAGTTAAAATAACTTATAACTTAAATAAATTTATTAGTAAATAATTCTTAAATAAAATTGATATTTGAAATTTTGACATTAAATCTTTAATTGAATGAGATGGTTTAAACTGAATCTAGACAGATTCCTACAAGTAGGATTATTAAGTTCAAAGACATGAGCATTTTTAAGGCTTGAGATGACATATCATTTACAACAAAATTGCATTAATTTATACTCTTATCAGTGATTTATAAGAATGAGCACAGCTTCTCAAAGGGTGTACTTAAATTAGAAAACTATACATTGTGAACTGGAAAAAACCAATAACTTCATGATTATCAAGGTTTAAAAGTTCTTAATCAACAGCTTAAAGAATAGTGCTTCAAATGAGTCAAGATGGACAATGGGCGACAGTAATACAGCATTACCGTGACCAAGTTCCTAACAGCAGAACACTTCAAGATGCTAAGATTAGTGAACAAAAATTTAAGGAGAAAAACAGGACATCTACATAATTTTAAAGTATCTCCCCGAAGATATGTATCAATTATAAAAAGAAAAAAACAGTAACTTTATGGTGGAGAAACATGGCAGATACCTTAACTAGGTGATCAAGGTTAACATCACCAGTTGTAAGACATCATGTCACCCTGATTCGATGCACCAAGATGGGCATATCAATTTTGTGTTATTCTTGCAAAATACGCATAAAAATGAAAAACATCACTTAAGCTCAAATTAAAGGCAGTCTACAAAATAACTAACAGGTCCTTCTCAAAAGTATCTAAGGTCATAAAAGACAAGGATAGACTGAGGAATAAAGACTGATCAGACTAAAAAGACCTGATAATTAAATGCAACATTTGATCCTGTGTCATATCCTAGAATAAAGAACATTAGAGCGGCAGTGGAATAAAGTTTGTAGTTAATAGTATTGTACCAATGTTAATTTCTTGGTTTTGCTATTGAACAATGGTACAAAAGACATAAACTTTAGGGGAAGTTGGTTGACAGGTACTATTTTTACAACTTTTTTTTGTAACTTTTTGCAAGTTTTAGTTAAAAATAAAATGTTTAAATGTTTGTTTGTTTTTAATACCATTACTACAAAAAGTGATTGATGTTAACAGTAAATTATCTCCAAAATCTTTCAACATACCACAGGATTGTCAGCCAAGGTCATACTAATCTTTGATGTTAAATTTCTGAGTTGACAACTGTTTTATACTCTCTGTCTAGAGTAGTGGTTTTCAATCGGGTTTATTTTGTTTGAGAAAACTCTGGGGGCGTTTTCCCAAGTAAATTCTGTTTAAATTTCTACTGAGAAAAAGGTTAAAATTTTTTTCAAATTCCAAGCAAATCAATCCATTTGGATGAACAATGTTTACATAAACAAAGTTTTGAGTTATAAAATTCTTCAGGGATCACCTACTCCAACCCCTTATCTTACAGATGATAAAATCATGGCATGGAGCTAGTGTATATGACTTATCCAAATTTCTACAGTAGTTACTGGCTGAGTCCACGCTTGAACTTCAATTTCTAATTCAGAATAACTGAACTATTTTAGGGGCAATAAAAAAAATGTTAAAAATATAGATAAAAAGGATACCACAGCAGTATCACTTTCAGGTAAGAGAAATTATGGTACCTAACAGTCACTTCTTATAAGGGATGTGCTCTTCGTTTTAGCTGCCATATATAATTGTTTCCAAGGTAAGAAATGAAAAATTCTAGGGATACTCTGAAAAAAGATAACTTGATAAAAGATTTAAAAAATAGCCAATCAGAATAAGTGTTAGACCTTAACTAGAAAAAGGCCATTTAATTTCAAAATATCAATAAAAGCTAAAATTTTTTTTGGCACTGCTTGTTAATGAGAGTACAACTGAGCTTTTCAGTACAGAGTCGTAATAGATCTTCTTAGTTGGTATCACTAAAACATCATGTAATAAATCCTATTTTGCGCTAATTTATGCTTTTATAAATAGTGAAAAGAACGCAAAACTTAAATGCAGAAGATCTAAAGTTCCACCCAACAACAAATTTTCATCTTAAAAAAAAAAAATGTGTCAAGACCTAACCGTATGTGCAGTACTACAGTAAATACTTTGGATAAAAAAGATGAGATGCTCCTTTTTCACTAGGACATTAAACCCCTGCTTCAATAGCCTCATTTCTAAAAAGGGGATAACATACATGTCCTATTCAGTTTATAGGGATACTGCAAATATAAAATAGGAAAGCCAGTATGAAATGCTTCAACAAGTCTTAAAGCAATATGTAAGGAATCATAAAATTCCATCTAGGTCAAGAACATATGGCTGCTAAGTCACCTTCACTTTAAATGGAGTAACAATATATTTGCAAATATTAAGATAAAAATTGAAACTATATTTTTCCTTTTGTCTTACTGAACTGAAGTAAGAATGACAGTTGATAACAATATTACACGAGTATCAGCTATCCAAAGAGCTACAAATTTTATAGGCAGATAATTTTAGTTTATATTAAAATGTTTATGGTTCTGTCATATTTATATGGTCTACATCAGAGATTGAACAACTTTTTTGTAAAGGGGCTGATAAACATTTCCAGCATTGTAGGCCATATGATCTCAACTGCAACTACGCAACTCAGGCATTATAGCACAAAGGTAGCCATATTCAGTACATTAATGACTGTGGCTATTTCCCAATAAAACCTTTCAAAAATAGGCAGCAGACAGGATCTGGTCCACAGGTCAAAGCTTACTGTTCCTGGTATGTATCATTTGAAAAACTGAAAATACTTTTCTAAGAAGCTGTTCTCCAATTTGGGAAACATTTTTTTTGTTTTGTTTTGTTTTGTTTTGAAGCAAAACACATGACAGTTTTCTAACATATTTGAAGGAATACTATGTAGGAAACATATTTCATTAGTAAGACTTATACGATTGAGTTATTTCTGATAGTAGATTTTAAAGAAAACTTACTTGTAATCTTCGTTTGCTGCAGTAAAAATGAAAGCTTCCATAGGGTTCCAACAAATTGTATTTGTTCTCATATCTAAGATGACCTGAAAAAAGCACACTCTAATCTATTACTATGAAATTAATTCTCTCTAAAATGAATAAACTTCCCACTTCATTTCCTTTCATTTTTTTCCAGTGTTTAAGCAAATATTTAGTAAATACCTATTATGTGCTCAGTACTTGCCTTGGTGCAATAGGAAAATAAATCAATAATAATTGCTTCTTGAAAACAGAGTTGTAAATATTGAAAATATAAAAATACTTAATAAATGGTCCCTTAACCTCAAATAACTTATAGTTTAATCAGGTTAATGAGACATATATAAATTTTAAAATATAAACAATGAAGCAATAACTAATTAAATACCAAATTAAAGGCAAATTACTGGTGAGCTTAGAGTTAAAATGGAGATTTCAAACGACAAGCATGATTGGAACTGACTTGTGAAGGACCAGTATATTACAAAGTTTCTCAATAGTAACACTTTGGATATAATAATCTTTTGCTGTGTGTGACTGTCCATTGTATGATGTTTATCTTTTCAGGTACCTGCCCACTAAATGCCAGTTAGCAATCTCTAAAATACCCTTCCACATTTCCAAAAATACATGTGGTGGCGGGGTACAATTCCTGATTGAGAACTACTACATTTAGAAAAGAACAGAAGAAAAACTGATAGTCTAGTAGCTAGAATAAAGAAATAATAGAAAATATCATCTCTACATCCATCAAGGTGACCTGCAATGTGACAAAGCCTATTTATATATATTGTCTTATTGTCTAAAACAAATAAATGAATGAAATACAAATCGGGACCAGATTTTAGAGGGCCTTAAAAGCCAAGCTACAGTTCTTTTCTTCAACCTAAAAGTAATAAAGCACCATTTAAAAACCGAGACTGGAGGGTTTTAAGTACTACTTATTAAGTAGTACTTTATTAAGTAGTACTACTTATTAAACTAGTACTTCATGTTAGCAGTCTGCTAAATGCTTAAAGTATCATGTTGTATTTTCACCAATGTGCTGCAAGTAGTTATTAATATCACTATTTTACAGGAGAAACAGATTAAATTACCAGTTTTATGTCTAAAACCAAAATTCATGTAGACTCTTCCCACTATATCACATGAATGAGTGGAACGATTAAGTCGTACTTGGAAAGGTTATCATATTTATCAAGTTCAAACTTCAATGAATATATTCAACTCCTAGTATTTCTGAATTTATTATATGTTATAAAAACGACTGAGGAAAAACAAAAACGTAAAAGCACATCTTTTATATGTGGACTATGACAATAAACTCAGGATATATCAACATCTACCCTTTCTGCATGCTCACAATTCTAGCACTTGAAATCAACTTTATATCTTTTCACTTATAATGGCACTCCTCTTTACCGACGGTATTTCTCTCCCTCTATAGAGTCATTCTAAAGTTGTATTAGCTTTGATATCGAACTCCTGGAATGATTGCCTAGCACTACTGGGAAATCTGTCACTTTGAACAAGATAGTGTTTGTCTAAACAAAACGCCAGTCTAGTACCCATTAGCACATAACTAAACAAACTAAACAAATCAACTTAGTTATGTAATTATAAAACTTTCTGAACGCAATATTGTATGTATCATATGCCAATCATGGGGCCTGAAGTAATGGAATGTAATAATTTTAATTTTAAATCTTTCAATTTAATAAGCACTAACTAGATGCCTAAAATGTACTGGCATTACAAAAGATACGAAGTTGACTAGGACATAGTACCTAGCAGAAATTTAAGGGTCTCTAAAAAACAAGAGGGAGCTGAGAGAATGCCATTATGATCACTTTGGGTTCTAAGAACATCTCTATGAAAAGAAACTTTTTTAAATTCTGAAGAAACATTTGCTCTAGATTTTCAGTCACTCAATTTATAGAGGAATGCATTAACAACTGTATAAAAAGAAGACAAACTGAAACTCACCTTTTTCAGAGGAGTAGCTTGCCTCATGTCATACAGTACTATATTCCTGTCAGAAGCACAACTTCCCAAGAGATATGTCTAAAAATAAGCATAACAATCACCAGTTAAAAGCCAAGCTTGGCAGCAAACCACGTCTATTCAGTGAACAAATGATTTAATTATCCTTTATGTTTAGGATACAAAGTTACATTAAAGTCCTTTTAAGAGGGAACAATGAATCGTGCCTGCATAATCTCAGAGAACTATTTTCACTGTTAAATCCCTATGCGCATATTTTAGATGCCAATGATGACAATATACAGATAATTCTGTGTTCTATTCTGTAACAACAAATTTTACTTATCCATTCTCAACTTAGACCTGTTTTCTTTTTTAGTATTTTAACACTTCAATAAACATTTTCATACATTTAGCTCTTTTTCATAGGAGACAATTTCAGTAGTAGCATTACTGAATCAAAAAAGCATTAAAAAGAAAAAGCTATAAAAAAAAAAAAAGCTATGGCTTTTGATATTTAGAGCTAATCCTTTTCCAGAGAGTTGTACCAGTATGCACCCCAACATGCAAATATGTCAATGTTATTGCAACCCAGCATTAGGTAGTGTCATTTAAAAGTTAATATCTGTATGGCAACATTTCCTAACTATATAAATTAGTACTTTATTAGTAGTTAAGCATTTCCTCAAATATACTAACCTTCTGTATAAATTAGGCCTGTCCTTTAAGATGTTTCAAATATTTATTTTTAAGTCAGTTATAAATGTACAAGATACTTACATAACACTTGGCATTAAGTGAAATAAACCCTCCAGCTACCAGTGGAGCCCAGAATCCCAGCCTTTGTAGCACCATTCCCTCCTCACTTATAGGTCCTGATACAACTCTTGGTTTCTGCCAATTAGTTACTTCTCACTTCATGTGTAAGAGGAAAAACAAGAGCTATTTACTAAATAGCTATATGGCCAGCTAACTCCTACTACATGTGTGTACAAAGTTCAAATAAAACATCATCACGTCCGCTCTGAGACTTTACCCTAGTTAGTGACTTCTCTCAACCTTTCCTGATGTCTCATTATGTTACCTTAAGGTCTGACCAGGTCCCCAAAATACTTTGATCCAAGCAAAGCAAAAATTCTGCCTAGACTAAAAGCTGACTTTCACATTGTAAAATGTGGCAATGCTTATCATAAACTTTTGACTTTATTAGAATTCTAGGCTTCAATATTTTAACAGATAATTTATTATTGATTAGAAGAGACAAATACACTCCATTTGTTCACAGCAACATGTCCTTTCCATTAAGTTCAATACAGGATAAGAGACATACGCACCATTTGTTTTTACCAGTCAGTTAGTTCACGAGGTAAAAAAAAAACACTATATATACAGCTGAACAAATAGGTTGCTATACAGGCAAATTTGATAAACATGGTCACTAGGTCATCAGTAATAATTATGATTTTAGAATTGCCCATCGGTTCTTCTAACACAGGTGTTCACCAAAATAGAGAATTGAAAGACCTTCCGTCAGAGAAGTAAGAATCAATATGTCTGCTTCTTTTTTTAAAAAAATAGTAATAACATCGCTACCTTAAATTTGGATAGCACCTTTTAAAAATATTCACATGTATTGTCGCCTTTTACACTCACAATAAATCTATTAAGTACACTGAAAGATATAATCAATCTCATTTCAAAAATAAATATACAGACAGTCTCAACTGTATAAGGTCAAAGGTACATTGCCAAGAAACCAAGTTCAAACTTAGCTCCACATGAAGTAGGACATAAAATGCTCCCAAAAATCGCTGTGTTAGTGGCCTGCATCTGTCTAGTGTCACCATGGCCTGATTCTACAGAGCTGGCTTGCCCATTTCATGCCGTATCTCACTTTTACAACCAAGGTGAACAAAAGAAGGGAGACGGAGGATGGAGTAAGGAAGACATACATAGTAGACAGATACTCTAGACAAGATTTCAGCAAACTTTCTGTAAAGGGTCAGAGAGTAAGTATTTTAGACTTTATGGGCCTTATGGTCTCTGTAGCATTTGTTCAACTCTGCCACAGTACTGCAAACGCAGTTACAAACAATATGCAAGCAAAAGAGCACAGCTGTGTTCTAGTGAAACTTTATTTACAAAAAAAAAGGCACTGGGCACACATATCACAGTTTGCCAAACCATGCTCTAGACCAGTAGCTCCTCTCAGAAGTGTGTATGTATATGTGCTGGGGACAAGAAGCGTGTCCTCTGATTGCTCAGCAGCACAAAGCAAACTCACATCACACTGTAGCAACTTGTGTTTCAACGTATCATACAATTTTTATACCCTGCTACTTTGACTTGGCCTTTCTACCATCCTTTTGTCAGCTTGAGAATGTAAACCTTGCATATCAGGATTTTCTCTTATACTATCTGACATGATCTCCTGATAACTTCTAAAATCAGCTCATACAAGCAGCAATTTCCTTTTCTTTCTTTGGGAAAAGGCATCTCTACCAAGTCCTCTGGACAATGAGCTCACCTACTGTTATATACTCAGAAAAAGCTCAGGGAAAGATCTGGAATCCAAGGTCTACTTAGCCTTCAGGGCAGCTTCTTTTCGTATATATGAACCTAAAAAAAACAATAGGTAGTAGCCAATCTCCAGCTCTTCCCTTACACCTGAAAGGAATTAGGAATAACATCTGACTTCTAAGCAAAGAAAAACATATCTAATTGTCATACAGTACAATACTCAAGCATATCATTATGAAGCACTGATGTGACCTTGTCACTTATAAATAATTAAAGAAAATAATGGATGTTCAATGCTCCTTCTTCTGACCTCTAAGAGAGTGAATAACATTTTCCTAAAGGTACAATGATGTAATCTGGTACATGAGTGTTGAGAGCATGAGTTAAACTGAAGTTTTCAGGACAGTATTTTCACACCCTCCTCTAATGGTGTTTAGCACTGGTGTCTGGGACTAAACTGCAGGTAAACACGTTCAAGATTTGACTAAACGTGTCAGAACACAGACATAATCTGGAAAACTGACTAAATGCCAGAATATCACTCAAACTCAAAAAGAATATTACATCATTTGTTTAAAGGTTTCTTAAACAGAGCTGAAATTATTAAATAATAAGAAAAGAAGCAGAAAATATTTCAGAAAAAAACATTACCTCAATTGGGTTAAACTTAACACTACTTATACTGTCAAATCCCCAGGTCATTGAACATATAGGATTGGTTCTTTGTTCATTCCAAATGTCTACTTGCTGTCCACATGTGGCAAAAACAGCTTCTTTCCAGTGATGATCAATTCCTGTATACACTGTCTTTGAAAGCAAAGAGGTTGTTATAGATGGGTCTTTTCATAATTACTTAAAATCTACAGAATAATATTTTAAATATATTTATCTACACTCTCATTTTTGGGGGGAAAGATCCCTGTTTACAAAGAAACTTCTTCGAAGCCCTTACCCAAAGGAGAAAACAGTACCATAAGGACTGATGTTTCTTATCGTATATTCTGGGAATAAAGAAAAATGTTAACATGGGATGTATTTAAGTTTGAATACATATTACTGAAGTATTTTTAAATTTAAATCATCATTAGATATTGAAGGATCTTCTAACCAACTAATGACACACAAAAGTAATTTCCAAAAAACTTCATTCCAAATTTAACATGTGAAGTACTGGTTCTCAGGGCGGAAACATAGATACCAACAACTGGATTAAAATATAAGGGGAGAAATAAAATTGGTGAGGGTGAATGTTAATATTGTTAAAAGCAATAAAATTTCATAAATTTGCTATTATTAATTTAAAATACGTGATTAATCTATTCAGGTTCAGATGAAAGTCTGCCTTTCTACTATGCGATAAAAAAAAATGTTTACAAAGCAAATTAGAGGGAAATATTTAGCTAGTACTTTAAGAACTCTTAGCAGCATCTACAGGTTTCTAATTATTTTCTATACATGAATGCAAGCAAGTCCAACAAACTTTTCCGAAATAAGAATTAATCACAAATATCAGAGACAGAGGTGAGACTATATATTGAAAAAAAAATTTGGAACTTCTAGAAAAAAGGCATTTTACAAGTATGAAACCAATTTTTTACCAAGTGCAAATTATTTCCATCTCATACCCACCTGTGTCTCTTTAAGAACATTTATAACCTCTTGATACTTGAAAAGCAGACTTAAAATATATAACTCTAATAGTAAAATAACAGTAATTTAAAAATGCACATATATAAAGATCAAATCTAATTTTAGAACTTTGCTTAATATGAAAATGTAAGCATTATAAATATAGGCCAAACATTCTAAATTATACTTAAGCTATAATTAAATCATATCACCTGATTTGCAGATTATAAGAAATGTAAATGAGACTTATACAAAAAAAATCATCGTATTATTACATTTCTTCATTTCCTAAAGGATTCTTTCAAGTAAGAAATTCTGAGCTTTGTGTAACATCTATCATGATATAAATCAGATAGAAGCTCAAGTAGTATTTTTTCTGACCTTTTACCTTATAGATTTTCCTCTAAGGAAATGTTTCATTTCATCCTCCAGCTAAAAACAGAAATAAATTCTTTAGCTGCAAAAGACCTTAACTGCATTAAATAGTGTTTAAAATAGGTCAATTATTACAGCCTAAAGTCTTTGATTCTTACATATATCCCTTTTTGCAATTAAAACTATGATATTATTTTAAGTAAAAGAGAAGAATTTTAATCAACGAAGTATGGATCAGTTCATTTTTGTACCTTTCCTAATATTGTATGCAATGGTTCTTCCTCTTCTCCAAAGCTTGGTCCATCCATTTTCCACTGCTTCACAGTTTTATCATCGCCAACCTAAAAATATTTATCATGATGAAGATAATAAACTTTTGTAAATTATAAACTTACCAACATATACTTCAAATTATAAACATTTTCAGTTTTAAAAATAGCACAACCTATATTCTTCCAGTATCATAATTATTGATGTATTTATCTCTCATCTTGTTACAGTAAATAATTGTGACAAATATATATGGCCTATAAAATTAAAATAGTATGAGTAGAGCAAAAGAAGAACAAGAGTAGGAACACAGTTAAGTCATAAATAATGGCTAAAAAATGCATATAGCAATAAGAATGGCATTTTAAATTAGGAAGAAAATGAGTTGCAATAAAATGATATTGTATTATCAGGTTAGTCATTTAAAAAGTTCACCTGATCAGATGCGTGACATAAAAAATTCCTGTTAACTTTAAACGTAAAATATAAAAACATAAAAATACTAGAGAAAAAGCATTTTTATGATTTTGGCATGAAAAAAGTCCTTCTTTATCTGATACAAAACTCCAGAAACTATTAAGTTGGTGGTTCTCGAACTATGAACACAGACCTCTGAAAGACCCTAAGAATTTTTAAATTGTTAGTGAAGACATCTTTTGCCTTTTCACTGTGATCACAATTTCTTCTCTAACATACCTAGACAGGGTCATGAAACTTGTCTGTACCCCTCTAGTGAAAAGCTACTAAATGCTTTGCAATGAAGTCTGCAAACTAAATCTTTTAACATTAACACCTATTTCAAATGCTCCTATACGGAACAACAAATAAAGCCATTTCCTCTTTCACATCACAATCTTTCCAATATTTAAAGGTAGTTCTCAGGTTTCTTAGAAGTCACCCCTGCCCTTTATTATTCCCTTGCAAATTCCTTTGCAATCTGGGTTTTGTGCCCAGCATGCTACTCAACCTGTTCTTTAAAAAAAATCACCAATAAAAATAAGAAAGATTTACACAATCGGTTAGTGTAGATGTAGAATTATAATAGTATTTTTTGCAGGTCTACATTCCTAAAGTATTCTTCTCAGTCTTCATCCTCTTCATCTCTTGTGGTAGTTCACACAACCAACTATCCTTTCCTCCTGGGAAATTAAGTTGATTCACAGGCTCTTCTAGTTCTCTGGCTACTCCCTGTTTTCCCATTTCTAGAGGCAGACGTTTCCCAAAGCTACTTCCCTGACATCTCTGATTCCTGTATTTTCTGTCTCACTTCCAACAATGCCATACGATGGCTTCAATCATTATTTCTGTATTGATGCTGCCAAGCTGAGCTCTGTCTTTCCTCCTGAGCTCTGGACCTGCATCCATAAATGCACGATAGGCATCTTTACTTGAATAGCCCACTGACAGCCCAGATCATACCATATCCTTTCCATTCTCACTGTCCTCTCAAGTTTGACACTCCTGGGTTCTTCATTTCTGTAACCATCCTCCTAGCTAATTGTTTATTAAAAACGACTATCCTCCTAGGCATCCCTCAGTTGTCAAGCCTGGAAAACCTCTAAAATGTTTCAAACCTAACAACTAGTTTCCACTGTTTTCAATCTCCAGCATTGGCTCTTATTATTGCTTCCTCAGATTATTAAAAACTGATCACTTACTGTTGTCAAATTAATCATCTCAAAACACTGCTTAGATTCTGTCATTCTCCTGTTAAAAAAACTTTCAATACACAGAAAGTAGGACAGTGGTCACCAAGGGCTGGGGGTAAAGTGAATGGAAGTTATTGTTTATTGGGCTCCGGAGCTTTTGTGTGGAGAAAATGAAAAAGTCTAGAAAGGGATAGTGGTGAAGGTTGTGCAATGGTGTGAATATTCCTAATTCCACTGAATACACAACGGTAAATTTTATGTTATGTATGTCTTACCACACACAAACACAAGTCCTTCAATGACTTACTACTACTTACTGTCTGATACAGTACAACTTACCTATCCCTAAGCACTAAAAATCCTCCAGAATAAACTAAACTACCTTTCTACTCTCACCTTGCATTAATCTCACTTCTCAGGGTTCTACAGGATATTGGTTCAATGTTATGTTAAGTAATTATTTATTAAAAAATCAAAAAGTAAGGGGAAGGCTGGATTACATGAAGAAAACTAGGACTTTTCAAGTCCTTTACAAGGTTTTAGCAAGTTATTTGCATTGTGAAATGCCAAAAGGGCCTTAGAACAAATAAATGAACTCAGAAAATATTCAATTAGATCAGTCTTACATGTAGTAAAAAGAGTTAATAACTTAACGGCATTATACTTACAGTAAAAAAAGAAGTCCCACAAAAGCGAGTACATATTCCACGTACAAAACCTTCATGTGCTTGTATTGTACGGATACAGTTTCGTTTAGTCAAGTTCCAAATTCTAACCTACGATAAAGCATACTGGCAAATTTCAGTAAACTTTAAATATAAAATATTCAGGCACAGGAGTACTACATTCCAAGAAAAATAAATTCAACACTGAAAAGGCTATGAATCACTTCACCAGAGAGCTAAAAACAAAATCCTCTCTATCAAAATAATGCAATGCATATGGATAAGTATATCAACAAGCAGAACAGTCAATCTGCTAAATACTCTGTTGATTCTAGTTTAAAGTGTTCCAAGCTTTCTTTCTTTGCCAATGAGAAATGATTAAATACTGAATCATTAATAACATCCTATTACTAAAACTCACACTGAAATAGCTGTATTGTAAACATGCTTTATTATTTACTGTCAAATTAAGTCTAAACCTAAGAAATTAAAAATGTAGTAGCTTTAGATAATCAGTTACTGATTCAAACAGAATTTAGTCTTGAATTAAAAGACACAGAAAAACGAAATCAAACCAATTAAAACCCACAGTAACTCAAACTAAAGGAAGAATATTTGTAACGTAACTACTTTTAGTTTAAAATATCAACCTTTAGAGTGACACTTGCCTCTCCATCACATGCTCCAGAAAGGACAGTAGCCAGGCTCTTTGGATGCTTTGCCAAGCAATTGACTCCATCTCGGTGACCATCCAGGGAAGCAAGGAATGGTTTTGCAAATACCCGTTCCAGTTTGGTAGCATTTAAAGCTCTTACGTATTCTCGTGCAACCTCGAAGGGGTGTAAGGTAGGATCATAGTTTCTTGGAACTGAAAAAATAATTCACATTTAATAATTCCTGTGGTCTTTCTCAGCTAATCATTCAATAAGCCATTGTTAGGGACACTGTATTATGCCTAGAACTGTGAAGAATTCAAAAGCAGAAGACCTTTCTTCCAGAATACCAGAAAATCATAGAATGCATATATTTCGCAAAATAATTAGACCCTATATATACACACAGCTTTTCTTTTTATATACCCTACTACACTCCTCAACTGGGTTGTAAGCTTTCATGAACAGGGCTTCCACTACATTCTTCACTTTTACTCCTTATGCCTACCATAGTGCCTGGCACAAAACAAGTGCATGTAAATGTTTGCCCCACTGAACTCTAAGCTCTTTGTGGAGCAGGAACATTATTAATCTCCAGTGCTAATCGCTGTAGTAACAGGTGTACACTGCTGTGTTTATGATTATAGCCACTATTTACTGAGCACTTTCCACATTTGTTTGCTTAAAAACTATTTTACCATGTGCTTGGCACTGTTCAAATACCTTAATTAATTTATTTAATCTCCATAGCACCCTATGTTTTAGATTCTATTACTATATCCCACTTTCTAGTTGGGAAAACTAAAAGCAGTAACTTGTCTATATGAAATGATGGAGCCAGGATTCAAACCAAGGCAGTCTGGCTCCAGAATCCAAGTTCTTAACTATTATGCTATGCTGCCAAACATATTGTCTCAGTTAATAATTATGCTTAGGAAAGATTTCTAAGCCCATACATTTAAAAAAAAACCCTCAATGTCTAAAAGTAAATGCATTGTCTTACCCCATGACTTCACCCTGATGTCTTTTCTGACTCCATTAATGGTACTATATTTAACATCCAAACAAGCTCAAACATGTTAATCTTATATATTCCATCTTCCACATTCCCCAACGCCAAAACTGAAATTCCTACTTATACGCTCTCTCTGAAATACTTATTCATTCTTCTCTTTCTTTTCCTATTTTTAGTAACTTAGTTTTGGCCCTTATTACTTTATACTGGGACTACTGTAATATCATCCCTACTCTACTTGGTGGAAATTTACACTATAATCAGATTAATCATCCTAAAACACAGCTTTTTACATGTCATTCCCATGCTCAAAAACTTTCAAAGGCTCCCTACAGTGGTAGTCTTCAAACTCTTGATTGAGTGCCCCATTAGTAACAGACTTTTTGAGCAGGTCTTCCCCCCTCTCAACATATGTACACAGTATTTATTTAGTAAAGCATGTCAAAGATGCTTGTTTAAAAAAATCTCATTGTAACAATATGATAGAGTGATTCAAAGGTTTTAACTTAGTTTATATCAATATTTAGTTTTAATTGCTACCATAGTTGAAAAAGATACAGGCATAATTTGCTACTGCCTGGTACTGCGTTATGGGAGCACAAACATACCAGAACCAATTCCTCCTTCTGCAGTTTTGTGCTAACACATGTGACTTCAGTCACTGTGAACATGTCAGACAGTGGAAGTGGTTCAGTTAACACAGTATCGTGCAAAGTGAAGACAGGCTACCCTTCAAAAAAAGGAGTAGATCCAAAGAGAAAACATCCATCATTGGCTACATTTAGAATATTTAATTTTCAGTACCAACCACCAGTTTTGCAAAAGTTATTTCTGAATTTTATCGAAAAAATTTCCATTTACTGTGATGTCAATAGATCTTTCTAAAACTATTTTGGCATTTTAATAATTTTAACAGTTAAAAAAAATCAACAAAGTAGAGATCATTCTGTTTACTAATATTTTTATGTAGTCAAAAATGAATTTTTATAGATGACACTTTCATCATTTTCAGAACAATACTTTTTAAAGGAATGGAAACAGTTCTAAATATAAATTTTCAAAATAGCCTTCCACAGCACAAGATTTTTTGAAAAGTAATTACTTCCTCATTCATCACTCATCATTAAAATGGACCTTGAAGTAGCAGATTATGTATTTTTAAATAAAAAGGTAAAAATTCCTACCGATTATTCATAGCCACAGAAAAGTTTAGCAAATTTAAATTTATGATAATTAATAATAAATTTAATTTATCATTATGTTCCACAATTCTCCTAAGAATTTTGCCACAATATTACCAGGGAACCTCTGCAGGAAAAAATATTTTTATGGTTCCTCCCATCACTTTACAAATTGTTATAAAGATTCTTTTAATTAATATAATCTGCCAATAAATGTAAACTGCAATATTACAAAGGTAGAAGCAAGCACACCTTTCTCAACCTTCCAGTCTTTTCTTGGAATACTTGAAGTACCACATACAGCACGAAATAGGGATGTCAGTGTCAATGCAAGTATTATATAAAGACTAATTTGTTTTTTAAGACATAAAAATTGAAGTACTATTTTTTTTTTCCACTCCGCAATGGACAGCTCAGCTCTTTTAGTGACTTCTGACCAATGGAATTAATTTCAGGCTCTTTTCTGGTCTTCCACAATGTGGTCCCAACCTACTTCTTCAGCTTCAAGTGCTTTTTGAAAGCCAGCTCTTGCCAAATTGGTTTATTCACTGTCACCTAAAACTGCCTGGCAATTTCCCCCTTTTGAGACTTTGTAAAAGTCATTTCTTCTGCCAAAAATGTACTCCAACTTTTCATCCTAACCTATTTAAACCCTATGTAGCCTTTAAACATATTCGGCTTAAAGCTCATGTCTCTTATAGTTTTTCAAATCATTACTCATTCCTATCTCTGAATTCAGTCAACAATAAACATGCAATAATGCAATAAATACATATAGAGCATCAGCCATGTGCCACAGCACTGAGGATAATATGGCTAACAAACTCATGACATAAATTTATGTAAGTTGTTCTCACACATCTGTACCTTAACCAACTATATCAGAATAACCAAAGGAATTTTAAAAATACAGATTCTCTGATGCCCACCCGAGGTGGGAATCAAAATACTCAAGTACTTGAATACTCCACAAAAGTTACAAGGAAATAACAGCTAAACAAGAATGAAATAATGAAAGATAATGTCTCCCTTATGTTATGTTTTACAGAGCTTCAATACTTCTACTACTTTTTCATCAGAAAGTATAAAGAAATAAAATTTTACATAAGCCCCTTAACAAGATCAGATTCATTCCTGCATTAAGACACTTATAAAACAACTACTATGTGCCAGGTGCTGTCTAAACATGGTGGATATAGAAACAAACATGATTCTTCCCCTCTCTGAAAGCTGTCTGATGAGAAAGACTAACGATCAAAACAGTAATCATGAGACAATGGGATAAACACTCTATAGTGGTTAAATAAAAAAGGGTGCTTAAATGGGGTTTGGGAAGGATACACAGGGTAAGTATGGAAGAATTACTCTTTAGAGAAAGCTTTCCAGAGGAAGGAGAGAAATTGGATAAGGGTGTGTGCCTCAGGATGCCTGAAAGAGAATGACTGAAAGAAGACACCTGAAATTCACCCAGACTGCCAAGGGTGAATGTAAGCTACTTGCAGGAGGAGTAGTGACTGGTAAAACTAGAGAGGAAGATGAGAATATGTTCAAGGAATAAAATTTATGTCAAATCCAGGTGACATAACCTAATTTGCATTTTAGAAATATTATTGTCGTTTCTTAACCTGTAAACATCTTGTAATTAGAGACCAACGCTCATATATATGTTGATAGCCTCTATTAATCAAAATAATAAAATATTGTTCCAGCCTCATCACCTTCTATCACTTATTCCTTATTAAAACACCGATGACATGGTCCCTTTTTTTTATGTCTAAGTTCATCCTGCCTTAAAGCCTGTGAACTTCTTATTTTCTTCACTTAGAATAGTCTGTTCACATATGGTAGGTCTCTGGTCATTTAGATATCATGAGCTGTAATTCATAAGCAGTCAACGGGGGGAAAGACCAGTACAGATAAAATGTTAACGGAGGTAAAGAACAGTAAATAAAATTCATAGATTTCATTTTATCCATTCCCAATTCCCAGAACTGTTGATAAGAGAAAACTAATGGCTTTAGGTTTCACCTTTGTCTCTTTCCACAACCAAAAGTACATAATTCTAAGTAGTAAAATGGCCAGAAGTTAGAACAGCAGGAAGGCTTAAAGAAGCCTGTTTAACTGTTAAATCCTGCAATTCATGAGTTTGGCTCATTAGCGTTCTAGTTTTCAACCCAAGAACCTGAGAAAAATCTGAGAACAGCACCTGGGGTGGCAGCGGAAGCATTCTCCGTATAGCTAACTTTTCCACTTACCACTAGAAAAAGTTCTTAGACAAAGAACGTGAAGAGAAATTATCTGCTACCCAGTCTCACAACGGCCCGATCTGTACAAAGTTTGCCTGGGCGAAAGGCAACAGGGAAAGAACGGGTCTAGAGCGCGAATCCCGGCCAGCTTTATTCGGTGGAATCCGACGCCAGGCGGAAGGCTGGCGGGCTCTCTAAACCTGTCTCACCTCTCTGTAAGTCCAACTTGGTTTCGCGGACATAGTTGTCCGGGTTCCGGCTCAGCATTTTCACCTTCATCTTAGCAGCCAGTTCTCCCCAGTCCACAAGCCTTTCCGCCCCGGTTCAGACCACCGCCGCCTGACCGGGAGAACTCTACTTCCGCTTCTTCTTGGCTACTTCCTGTCACGTGACTTTCACGGAGCGGAACCCGTACGCCTAAGGTGGACCCTGCGGCGCTCCGTAGTTTTGCGGACAAAGGTTGGCCAGGGTTGGCTCTGTGCGTTCCCATCTACGTCTTTCAGCCTCTGCCAACAGCGTCTGTGGGCAAGGCGGGCGGAGATTCGGCGGAGGCAGGCGCCCCACCTCCTTCGCGCTCTCCGCTGGCGTGACGTGCGTTTCCTTCACTGTCATGCTCCTGGTGCACCCGTGTGTCTCGGCTTCGTGCGTCCGAGTCCGTGCGCCGGTCCCGGAAGTGGGTTAGCGCCACGGGCTTCTTGCTTCGAGGCAGCGATCGTGGCCACGGTGGCGGCCACTGCATCTAGTCCTAGTTCTGCGGCCCTTGGCGCCGTGGTGTCAGCGGGCGCCGAGTCAATGACGGGCCAGGGCCAGGCAGTGCCCGGGTCGTCCTGGTGGAGCGCGGTATTCCGCCACGTCCGGTACGAGAACCTGGTGGCGGGTGTCAGCGGCGGCGTCCTGTCCAACCTCGCGCTGCACCCGCTGGACCTTGTTAAGATCCGCTTTGCCGGTAAGAGCCAGTTCAGACCCTGGGCTCCTCGTTGTCACCCTGAACTGGATAATAAAGGCGCAAAAAGAGGCCTAGGTCTCCCCTGCTTCTTCGGTAGTAAGAGGAGGGCGTTGAAGAAGGCGCTCTCCATCCGGGCTCATTTGGAACTAGATTTGGGGCAGGGGAGCCTGGTAAAGGGATCTGGCCGCCGTGGTCCCTGTTCCTCAGGGCTAAGGGATGGGGAGCAAGAGTATAAAAGCCCTCACTGGTGTAGAATATGGGCCTCAAAGCCTGATTGGGCTTAGGTCTCAACACGTTGAAAGCATCTTGAAATCTTAGAATAGCCACGTGTTTGTCAGCACCGCTGAGAGGAAGATGCAAGTGCTTGGGGTAAGGAGTAAACCCAGCAGGTTTGGAAATAGAATTCTCTTGAAAGTTTGTTTAGCGTTTATACTGTGGTACAAGGTCCTGTAAAGGAAACGTAGGTGATCTCTAAATAGTATTTTTTTTTAGGTTTATCGAATTAAGCCCCTTGAATTAAGTAAATTAAGGATATTAAAATTAACAAAGTACTGCAGAAGTTAAACAACACTTAATTCTGGAAAAGATAATTTCTAAGAAGGTCTTCGATAACTTTATTTGGAAACGACTTTCTGTTGTTTTAGTTCTCTTACATGTAAAGTTTCTGCCTTGATATAGAGCTGCAGAAACGATTTACTTGAAAGAGTTAAACAAATTATATCCTATTCACCTGGTACTTGTCCTTAGGAAACTTACAGTCTTAATTGTAGGCTTGAGACTTATAAAAGATGATTCTAGACAACATAAAACCAAGGACAAAATGGAATAAATCCAAATACCAAAATGTGAGTAGAGGTAGACTATAGAGAAAATTATAGATTATTAATGACCATATGTATATCTGTATCTGTAAGGGTTTCATTAGATCTTAAGGTTCTCCGTAGAACTAGTATTTTGACAGAGGGGCAGGAGGTAAGAAGTCATTCTATTCAGGAAAATCAGTAGAAATTATGGAGTGTTATTCTTAGGCGAAAACCCACAAAGGCTTGTAATTTCTGTGAAGTTTATGATGCAAGCACAAATAATGACAAGTACATTTATTGAGCATTTATTAGGAACAAGGCAATAAACTAAGTACTTCACATGCATTATCTTATTGACTACTCAGAACAACTTTGAGAATTTATTATCCGCATTATACAGATTAGGATAATAGAAGTTGACTAATTTGCCCAAGGCACAGTTTGTAAAGATAGAGCTGGGATTTGAACCCAGGTGCTTTAATTCTAGAACTCTCTGTTACTTAACCCCTCACTGTACTACTAGCTCTAAGAATCCTTGTGTATAGTGACTTGAACACGAAGAAAAGAATTTTGACTTTGAGTGCAGGTGCAGGCCTATATGACTTGGTGTCTCTCTTTTGCAATGTTTTGTCTGGGAGCAGAAAATATGACAGTTGAAATAATCATTGAGGAATAGTGTGGTTGGCCTGGTAGGTTAATGAGCTTGTGGTAAGCATATCATGCCTGAGGAAAGGTAGAGAGTATTAGACCAGTAGAGCGGAGGCAACAGATAAGGTGATTGAGATTGGATGGGAGGACAAAATTAAAGATCTAGGAGTCAAAACAGGTCTTTGTTATAATAAAGCTCACAGTGTGGCTATGAAATGGTGATGGAAAAGAAGAAAATTTGGGAAGATGGAGAACCGAAATCAAAATAGTTGATTGACCATCAGCATTAGTGCTGTAGTTATTTAGGCCAAAAATATTCACTCTATTTATATAGCAATTTTGATTTGACATTAGGAAGGCCCTACTTCTGACCCTTTTCATCAAATAACTGCAAGGTCTATTAATTTGTTTTCTTGCATCCATGTTTCCTACCTTCAAATTCATTCTCCCTGGGCTGCCAGAGTTTTCTTTCTAAAACACGTAGGCACACTTGGACCCAAATTTTAGAAATCTGAGACCTCAAGGTCATAGACACTCATGATTTTCAAGAACCTTTGCAATTAGTCCTGTATTAGTCTGCTAGGGTTATCATACAAAATACCGCAGACAGCGTGGCTTAAACAACAAATTTATTTTCTTATAGTTTGTGGGGCTGGAAGTACAAGATTAAGGAGCTAGTAGGGTTAGTTTCTGGTGAGTCCTCTCTCCTTGGCTTTCTCCTGTGCCCTCATGTGGCCTTTTCTGTGTGTGTGTATTCAGGTGTTTCTTCCTCTTTATTTATATCCAGTTCTATTGAATTAGGGCCCCACCCTAAGACCTTATTCCTGTCTCCAAATATAGCCATATCAAGGGCTAGGGCTTCAATATACAAGCGTAGTGGCGGTTGGGGGTGGGGGGATGGGGAGGGCAGTGCGGACTGGACACAATTCAGTCCGTCCGTAACAGGGCCTTACCCTTCTTTCTAGCTAATTTCCTACCATCTCTTTGCTCCACCAGCTGTATGTACACTTAATGCTACACCAGCTCCCCAATGTTTTCCCTAACAGTGCCCAGTGCTATGAAGTTTCCATGTATTTGCACCAGCTGTTCCACTTGTCTGGAGATAAACCTTTCCTTCCTTTCCCTGAACACAACTACACAAGTTTCTAATCATTCTTCAGGCCTCCATCTGAGCATCTTCTCTCTCACTTTTTCTGTCACCCTGCTGCACTTTCCCAGTTCTTTCTCTACACAGCATTTATTGTGTTTCCTCTGTATTCTTATAGTACTTTATATGTTTATCACAATGCTTATAACTTTGTAATGTGATTGCTTATTTTGCCTTGAAGATTATATTTACCTAAGGATCATGGTTTGAATCTTACTTATGTTTACAATCCTTCTTAGGCAATAATAAGTAGTTTTTCTTGTTTTTTAGATAAAATAATTACCTGTGTATATATTTTTCAAAATTAAAGATTTGATCCTGACTATGATAAGGTAAATAGGTTATAATTTTAAGAAAGTATAGGGTATAGAATATTGTTGCCTATTACTGAAATATTTAATACTCTACTTCAAGGATTAAAAGCTTCTCAAAACAATAAAGAAATCATTGGTTCATTCCTATGACAGATAATGATGGTGTTTTAAGATCTGTTTTGTTTTTTACCTTGAGAGAAATTGTGTTATGAGCTTACTATTAAAAGAAAGATGGAAAGGTACTTAGAAATTTATACAGAATGAGACACATAAAATTTAAGGGAAGCATCACAAAGATTGTAAAGTACACAGCAAAACATTCTTGAGAGCCAGTCACTTTGCTTCTTGCTTTTAAACTTGTATAAACTTCACAACAACCTGTAGGGTAGGCAATATTTATCCCAAAGAAGCAAGAAAGATTAAGACCATGTAGCTAATTAGGAAAGTCAAATATCAAACTCAGGTCTTTTGACAAAAACTAGTATACTTTAATCTCATTTCATGATGTAACGTTGTCAGGTTAATGATGAAAGAAATTCACTTCCCCCTTTTTATCTGGCAGTAGTAAACAATGATTCTTCTTTTCCAGGCCCCATTATACACAGTAAAGTAGTGACCACACTTGTATATGGCTAGTGGACTGTAATTTGTATAAACTTTCAGGGGGCAGGGGACAATTTCATTATGTATTTGTAACCTTAAATTTATACCTTTTGACCCATAGTAATTCCCCTTCTAAATAATTATAAGGATATAATGTTTGTACAAATTCTTATACAGAATATTCTCTAGCAAACTTTTAACAGTAGCAAAAAAAAGAAAAGAAAAACAATTCACATACCAACTAGGGCAGCCTTCTTCCCTTCACACCTCTTACCAGTTAAGGAGTCCTATTGATTCTATATTGTAAATCTTTCTTGGACCTGTCCACTCTGTCAGTTCACACTGCCATCATCCTAATTTAGGACACCATCTTTTCTTCAACTAGCAACAGAATTAAAATTATAGTTTTGTATGATTTTTCTTCTCATTCAAGAGTGTATTATGAACTTTCCTCTTTTGTTACTAAATAAACTTCCAAAAAATAAGATTTCATCAGTGAGGTTGAATATCTTTCAAAGCATCTTGGCTATTTGTATTTTTAAGTGAATTGATAGTGCATATAATTTGACCATTTTTCTTTGGGGCCGTTAATGCATTTTCTAATTGATTTGCACACACTGCTTTTATATTAGCTATATTAACTCTATACTATAAATGTTTTTTTCTCAATCTCTTGTTTGTGGAGTCTTTCACAAAATAGAAGTTACATACTCAAGTATTTTCTCTTCAGGTTCCAAAAGACATTTGAATTCTCCTTATTTAAGAAACAAAATCTATATACTTAGTGTTTGTTTTACTATTATGTTTTATTTAGAACTTTTGAGAGTAAGAAAACATAAAAAGGAAGGATTCTTTTTCTTTTGTTGATTTTGGTATGTGTTTGTGTGTGTTGGTGGAGAGGGTAGAAAGAATTTACCAAAAAAAATTTAACCACACCCATTTTCTTTCCTGCCACTCCTCAGGTCTTGACAGTACTTTAATATAATTAAGGCTCCTGGCTAGTTTATTTTTTGAGTAATATTTGTGATCATTTGAATCCTTCATCTTGGGTATCTATAACAAAAATAAAATTTGTGTTGAAACCTATTTACTTAAGAGGCTTTTTGATTATTTAAGAGCTAATCTGACACTTCCTATAATATTATTTGATTGCTCAGTATGCCCTCAATGAAAATTTTAATCAATTCATGGATGTATTTATTTTAAAATATTAAGTTATCCTGGAAAATAATTTTCTTTACCCAAAAAGGGTTTTTCTTCTGAATTTATCTCCTTTATGCTATTGATTATGTGGTGTTTATATGTGATTCAGAGGTAGAACTTTGCTCTTACCTAACTTTGTATATATTTACTGCAGTGAGTGATGGATTGGAACTGAGACCAAAATACAAAGGAATTTTGCATTGCTTGACTACCATCTGGAAACTTGATGGAGTACGGGGACTTTACCAAGGAGTAACCCCAAATGTGTGGGGTGCAGGTTTATCCTGGGGCCTCTACTTTTTCTTGTGAGTAAATCTGGGAGATTTTAGTGTATTAAATAAAAGGAATTTTGGTTTTAGTGATTATATACATATATATATATATAAAAATTCATATTTATATCTAAGTTGATGGGCAAGATGAGTCATTTAACAATTTCTCTGAATAGGAGGGGCCAGAAAGAGCAAAACAGTTTAGAAGAAAGTTCTTAAAAGGAAGAAGGTAAAGGGATGAAATGGAGAAACACTTTTACAGAAGCCATTTCCGTGATATGAATTTAGGAAGATTACTTATCAGAATATATTTGATTCATAATGAAGTTGGAAAAGCAGAGGATAGATTTTGGAGTCTTTATAAGCACATGTGAAATTCAGAATTGTGTAGGTTCTCCAAAAAGAGATTCTAAGGACAAGCTATGTAAGGGTTATGTGTTGAAAATTTTTTATAGTAAAACTGTACTTGTTTCCTGTTAGAATGGTATTGGTAAAACTTGGAAAAATGTATTTAGCTGAAGTCTTCTTTCAAGAGAAAAGTGGAAATCAGAGTTAGGGAAAACAGGAAGAGTTGATTTCCTTGCTCAGGAACCTTTTAATGGCTCTCCGTTTTCTGCCAGATAAAGCCTAAATGTCAGTCTGCCACTCAAAGGTGGTTCTGGTTTCTCTGTCTTCCCATCCATCCATGTTATAATTTTTGTTCATGCTTATCTGTGTCCCTATTGAAACTGTACTTGTCTCTTCATATTGAGCCAGTGCCATTTCCTACACAAAGCTTTCTGTGATCTAAGTTATAGTTTCTAACTCTTATGATACTGTCTGTGTTGTCTTTTATTACGATTATTCATGTGCTGCCTGTGGTCTTTATTAGTCTGTTAGGAAGGATCCACTGAGTGTTTATCTTTTTATCTATCAGATTTGCCAACCATAGTATCTGAACATAGGTATTCAGCACATAATTGTTAGGTGTCTTTTTTAAGTCTCTTTTGCCTTGTCTGTCCAATCACTGCACTACCTCTGTACCCTCCCCACTCCCAGTTTTCCTAGTCTTTTGTTTTTTTTTTAATAGATGAGTATGATTAAAATATTCTACATATGTATTGCTAGCCATATATATTTTGGGTGAGGGGTGGTATAATCATACAGTAAACCATTCCAGTAAATCTGTTCTTGAAAAAGTTCTCATTTTATGTCTGCATTATGCATTGATTTTTACTTTTGGTGCACTGTTAAGTTACACACCACTGTAAACAAACTTTTCTGATTTATGATACTATTTAAAATATTAATTAAACTGCTCATGGTTTATTCTTTTAGTTACAATGCCATCAAATCATATAAGACAGAAGGAAGAGCTGAACGGTTAGAGGCAACAGAATACCTTGTCTCAGCTGCTGAAGCTGGTAAGACAGTGTGTGAAATATAAAACATCTGCTTATAACTTGATTTTCACTGTTTTTTATTTTATTTGCCTTTTTTTTCCTTTGAACATCAGAGTTTAAATATGCTTATCTAACTATACTAATCAGTGATCACATGAAATTTCCTAGAAAGCAGGTATTCTTGATTACTCTGGATAGATTTCAAGAATTTTAGTTATCACAGGTAAGAAAATTTAGAAAAGTTATAAATCTAATAGTTTAAGATGATTCAGCATAGCATTTCTTCAATTAAAGTATAATTTCAGTTTTAAAGTTATACAATTTAGTAGCCTTGCTTAATTGTCTCATGTGTATAATATTCAGAAGGGAAAAACGAAGTAAGACCCATAAAACTAATACTTTGAATAAGTCAAGAACTGTCTTATTCATTTTTGAATACCTAGCTGATAGCAGAGATGTGAATCACATAGGATTCAAATATTTTTTGAATAAAGGCCTACTTAGAAAACTCAGCAAATGAGAAACTTAAGATTTTTTTACAAAATTGTCACTTTCTGTAAAGAGTGTAAAATACTATTATATTGTATAGTTCTTTAATGTCTGAGGTGTAGTAGTTACTTTGAATGGATTTGCTCAAGATTATGGTAAAGTTGGGGTGGATATATATGTGCCTGTGCACAGATTATTGAGGTGCTTATTTCTTGGTCCTTTTCCCCTAATTTTCAACCCCTCTGGATTCTCCCAAGTATCAATATCTCCTCATCAGAGTCTGCTTCCCGGGACTTACATTTGTTTTCTACACCAGGTCACATTGTTTAGGAGCCAGGACGTCTTCACTATCCTCACACTTCAAATGAAAAGTGCCTCACATTTCCATTTTCCTTTTAATTTACTAACCACATGACCACCAAACCATGTCTATCTTTTAGCCCTAAGACTGTGCCTCAGAAACCATCTCACTGTTGTAGTTACAGCCTCTGAGAGACCCCATTCTTTATGTAACTGGACTTTTCTTAATTTGGATTGTGATAAGTGAAAAAGTACCTGTATGCTGAGTAATCTTATTTAAATCTGATTTCAGGAGCCATGACCCTCTGCATTACGAACCCGTTATGGGTAGCTAAAACTCGCCTCATGTTACAGTATAATGGTGTTGTTAACGCCTCACAGCGACAATATAAAGGAATGTTTGATACACTTGTGAAAATATATAAGTATGAAGGTGTGCGTGGATTATATAAGGTAATGAATTATCAATACCTTTTTAATAACTGACCACTGTAATTTTCCTTGGCTCTATTGTTCTAGTTCTGAATGGCTTGTAGTCAGTCCTACCTAAAAAGAAGCCAAGCTTAGGCAAGAAACAATTGAGTGAAAACTGAAATCTAGTTTATAGTATTGGAAATGTATTTTAAACTATTTATTCCCACTACTAAGATATATCAGTATGACACTGGTGGGTGTGAGAAGGACTGAGTAAAACTTTGTTAAGTAACCATTTCACTGTCAGACATTGAGGTCACCTGTTCCTTACTCCTTTCTCTGGAAGCTGTGGTCCCTTGGAAATTTGCTTAGTTTAGCTTCTTCTTCTTTTTTTTTTTTTTTTTTAATTGTTCCCTTTTAGGGATTTATTCCTGGGCTGTTTGGAACATCACATGGTGCCCTTCAGTTTATGGCATATGAATTACTGAAGTTGAAATACAACAAGCATATCAGTAGATTACCAGAAGCCCAATTGGTAAGATGATTCTTGAGAAAAATGTATCATTTACTTTATGAGTATATAATAGATGGAAATTTTGTCATGTTTACTTTGGTGGTATTGCTATGATGTTGAGTATTGACTCTGCCACTAATTTAATTTATAGTTAAATATTTTATATTTTGACACACAAATGTTAAAAATAGAACCCCTTAATTGCTCAGAGCTTCTGTTAAGAAGGGAAATAGTATTTTTTACTTACATATTCATTTAAATGTTTGTTTTTCTATATAAATTATACTTCTATATTTTTCAAGAAATCCTGTTTAAAGAAAAATTTGTTTTGTGTTGTAATTTTAGAGCACAGTAGAATATATATCTGTTGCAGCACTATCCAAAATATTTGCTGTAGCAGCAACATACCCTTATCAAGTTGTGAGAGCTCGTCTTCAGGATCAACACATGTCTTATGAGGGTGTATTGGATGTAATCACAAGGACCTGGAGGTGAGTATATCAGAATGGTTCTTAGTAGGTACCTCACAAATCTTCAACTGGCTCGTTGGCATTAGTTTTATAGCAAAGGCCAGTGTGCAGTGGTGAAAACATGGTTGGTGGCCCCTGCTTTCCCATTTCTCATTTATTACACAGACTTAATCTCTCTAAGGCTTGATTTCTTCATTTGTAAAATTATCTATCTAGATTGACAAGAGTGTTATAAAAATCAAATGAGATCTGTGAAAATGCTTTGACAAATTAATAAAACAATGTAGGTGTTATATAACATTTGAATGGCCTTGGAAGTCATAAAAGACCTAGTTTAATACAATTAAGAAGGCTTCACACCTGATACTGGCACCATAACTTTTGCAAATATAGTGGATCCTTGAATAACATTTCTTTATAACACTGATGAGATGCCATGGAACTTAACTTTTGTTTATATCAGTTAGTCTGTGGTAAAATTGGTTTTGTTATACTTTATTTCACTTGAAGTTGCAGAACCTAGCAACAATGTAAACTGAGGATTTATTGTATTAGTCTCCATGTATGGAAGAAATGCTTGTTCTTCTGCATGGAAATAGTTAAACTGTTATAGGTAGACATTCCCATATTTATCTTTAATTTTAAAAGGCAAGATATTTAGAATCTTCCATTTATTTCAATTTAGTAAATATCAAGAACCCAAGTGACAAGTTCCAAGGCCGTATTTCCATTTCTAGGCATTAAAGAAATGCACTTTTATCTTACTAAGTGCTATATTTAGTGTTGTCTAACATTTATGAGATTTTTAAAGCCTACATTAGATCAGTTAATATTACTGCATGTTCATATATTTAAAGGTATTAGAAAGGTGATTAACATTAAAGCGTTTTCAGTTCACTTTTGAGGTGTCCCTTCTTCCTCAGTCATCTCACAAAAGGAATATAAGCCCTTACAAGTGGCTCATAAACATTACTTCAGGACATTGAAAATACAGACTTAAATCACAGGGAGGTTTCACTGCTGGCTCCATGCCCTATGTCAGTTAAACTTTTGTATCTTTAGGCTAGCTATGTAGGAAATTAAGCACCTATCTGTTTTTCCCTCTAAAGGAAAGAAGGCCTCGGTGGATTTTACAAAGGAATTGCCCCCAATTTGATTAGAGTGACTCCAGCCTGCTGTATTACCTTTGTGGTATATGAAAATGTCTCACATTTTTTACTCAACCTTAGAGAAAAAAAGTAAGCTAAAAAAAGACAATTCTAATATGTCTGCCCAAGGCAACAACATGCTCCTTGTATCTGAAATGTAAAACTCAGAAGAATACTACACAGCAACATGGCTCATATTCAAAATCGGTCTATAACCATTAGAAGTCAAAGAACTGTTAAATCTTAAATGTTTTCTGCTTTTTGCCTTCCTCGTACTTGTGGGACCTCTGCCTGAAGTGGCTGCTATCAACACAACAGTAAAACTGACATCAACTGGGGAGTGTCACAGATTTCTCCATTTTATTGTTCAGGCAGAAGTGGATTTGCAGCATTTGCTAAGTGAATTTGGTGAATGTGCTTTTTTTCCTGAACTCATGTGCCTGGAGCTTTAAAATCGACCTTTGTGCAATATCAAGAAAATGGCTTCTTATAAGAATGTCAAAACTGTTTCAAGGGTAAATTAAACTTTAAGGATTTGCTGGAAAAGATATTGCCCAAATCCAGACCATTTTAGAATTGGGAAGTTTTGGTGAGAAAAAAACCTCACTATAAATGTACTTTAGTTTTAATTCCGTTGGAATACACTGACTAGACAAATTTAAGAAGTTGTGTCCTTCTCTTAATTTGAGAAGTAGTGGATATCTTGTCATTTCATTACTAATTTTATTTCCAGAGGCTCTCCCATAATTTAAAATGTAGACCTGGATTCCATTATTTTTTGCATGGATACCTAGTGTCTTAAATTTATAAAATCTCAACTAGGATCCAGCTGTGTCAGCTGGATATGTATATTTATATAAATATAAATATAAATTTGGATATTTATATAAATATCCAAATATTTATATTTGGCTATAAATCACTTACTGGAGTAGTAATTAGATCACCTTATACAGATACTGGAATGACTGGGATGTGTTTGTTGACAAGCTATGGAAATGAATAGTTCCTACTTCAGTTTTCGGATATGTGAATCTCAAATAAATGACTGATCTACATTGGTTACTCAAATTCAGGTTTAAATACAAATTACACTAATGGCTATTAGTGGTTTTATGAGTCATTGTAAATATCTATAAACAAAGGTCTGCCTCAAAGCGATGCCAGAATAATACCAATATTTTTACCATAAACATCTATGAATGCTATAGTACTACCATCTATGTTGTAAATAAAACATTGTAGTTTTCAAAGCCAAAACTAAATGCTTCTTTGAAAATAGGTCTATTTTTTTTTGTATTTTGAAAATGGCAGTTTTAAAAATAAAGGTGAAATGATAAGTACTTAATGATATTTACTATAATTTCTTGTAACCTACACAGGAATCCTTTATAAATTAAATGTGTTATATTTTTTTCATACTCTGGATTATACTACAATTCATATGAAATCCTTGTATTAGTCCCAATATGGAAAAATAAGCTGCAGTTGATTTTGGAGTTTTGGAGGTCGTGCCATGATTTGAATGCCTTTGTACCCCCAAATTAATAAAACATATCTAGTTCATACTGGTGGTAGTGTGGACCTGGTTGATGAACTTGGAAGTAGTTTATAGCATAGGGAGAACTATAGCAGAGTTCGTGAGGGGAAAAAATTTAAGCTGGGCCTTGAAAGAAGATATTTCAAAGGGAATCATGGGAGAAAGAAAGCATAGGTGACATGTTTTGAGCAGTGAGTTGAAAATGAGGTAATGAAGAAATGGAAGACAAATCAGAAAGATTGGCACCAGAATATAAGAACTCTCAGAGCTTTACTAAACCTCTTTGGGTTTTATTTGTTGGGTACAAGAGAAGTGAAAGTAATTAATGGAACTGAGAGACATGGCTGCATCTTAGGAGTGACAGGAAGACCAATCAGATAAGAGGAACAAACTCAGACGGGCTTATCAACCATATAAATATTTCAGTAGGATGAAGATTAATGCCACTGATAATTTTAGGTATATTCAGATTATAGAGGCTGAAGACATCGTAAGTAGCTAAGCAAGTATTCATTTCAACTATATTCAACTATAGACTCTTTCTTGGATTTCAGCAGATAAAGGAAAGATAAAGAACGTTAGCTTGAATCAGTGCGGGAGTCTAGGAAGGAGTGGAAGTAGCGGGGGTTGGCAAAGGGAAAACCAGAATGATTGTAGGGAAAATGCATGAAGAAACAGTTCCAAAACAAACAATTTTGCTGGAACTAGGCACCAGAGAATGAACATATGGTAGAATGTGATCCAAGACAGTGATGGGTACCATGCTTTGTGAAAACAAGGCTATTAACGTTTCGTTATGTGCTTTTGTGGCCTGAAATTTTAGAAAGTTGAGTTGTAGTTAGATACCACACTAAAAAAGGCATCAGCATTTTCTTTTGAATGTTGACACTTTACTGAATATAAAATCCACAAGATAATGAATGTATTACCACTTTTATAGCAAGATCTTTTAGTGATTTTAAATTACTTAAATAAAATACTGTGAAATGATGTAACCTTTATGTCTCTTTTCTAAAAATATGTTAGGTAACATGCAGAAAGTACCTGAAGTCTTGAGTTTGCCTAAAGCTTTAGATTTCTTTCTAAATGAGTAAATAGGAAAAGGACTCTGGCAGTACCTGTAATGAATACCTGTTATGAATACCTGTTATTGGCTGCCCAGCATCTATTTCTTTTCCTTCTTGGAGCAGTAGCCTGAATTTCTTTTCCAAACCTACTCCCTTCCTTCATTCTCATCTTTGTGATTTCGTGGGAATGGATCTCACCTACCCCAGAGGAGGGCCCTGAGTAGCAGAACCAGTATGAATTTGCCATCTTTGTTCATAATGAATGATTTGCAGTTGGCACAGTTACTTAAGCTGGTCCAGTCAGAGTGACTTTTATAGACATTATTTTCTGAGTATATTGATGTAGATTCTCTTTGCTGTTTCATGAATGAGGATTTATGAAACTCTCAGAGCTCCTCAAAGCCAATTTAGGATGATGAACTTGGGGGAATGAGTTTATCCAAAGTGGAATCAATACCAAGAAAATGACAATAAAAAATTGAAAGAAATATTTCATTGTATATATGTACCATAACTTCTTTATTCAGTTGCATATCGTTGGGCACTTGGGTTGCTTCTGTATCTTGGCTACTGTGAATAGTGCCACAGTGAACAGAGGGGCGCATAGATCTTTACAAATTAGTGTTTCAGTTTTTAAGGTAAATACTCAGAAGTGCTATTGCTAGGTCAAATGGTAGTTCTATTTTTAATATTTTGAGGAACCTCCAAAGTGTTTTCCATCAGCCATTAAAAAAAAAATGAAATCTTAGTATTTGCAACAACATGGATGGACCGAGAAAGTATTATGCTGAGTCAGAGAAATAAGTAAGAGAATATACTATACGATTTCACTTATATGCAGAATCTAAGGAACAAACTAAACAAAAACAGGCAAATACGGAGGGCAAACTGGTGATTGCCAGACCGGAAGGTGTATTGGGGGAATGGATGAAAAAGGAGGGGGTGAAGAAGTACAAATTAGTTACAAATAATCACGGGTTGTAAAGTACAGCATAGGGTATATAGTCAATGGTAATGTAATGGCTGTGTGTAGAACCAGAGGAGTGCCAGAGTAATTGAGGGGATCACTTCATAAACTATATAAATGTCTAACTATTATACTGTATACCTGAAACTAATAGAAATAAAAATTAAAAAATTTAAAGAAATTAGGTTCTCTCTCAAATTAGAAAAAAACCTTTTGTTTCAGATAAGCTTAAAATTTAACCATCTAGAAAGAGGACTTTTAAAGAAAAAATAGAAGAAAAGGAAAGAAATCAAGTCCTAAGTCAAATTATATGAGATTCTGGATCAATCCTTCCCTCTTCCCCCACCAGTATCATGTACCTCTATAGATTTCAGTTGGGTGAACCAATAAGTTTATTAGCCAGTCTCAGTTGGGTTTTTCTATTACATGTTGCAACTCTAAGCTTCCTAGACACAGAATCTGCAGTACAGACCCTAAAGTTTGTCACTTTCTCATCAACTGTCATCATAACGGTAAACTTTTGTTTCTATGGAAATTGATGTCACCTTTATGAAAAGTGAGCACTTTGGGACCCTTACATATGTTGCATAGGTTTTTAAAATGTTTTTAGTTTTATAAAAAAACATTGTAATTTAATATTTATAAAAATTAAAGGTTATTCAACTCACCATGAAAAGCATAAAAGATTGACTGATAGGAAAAATAACTAAAATCTATTCACTGATAGGAAAAATAACTAAAATCTATTCACTGTATAAAAGATGGATGGTTTGGAAGTTCTCCCTAGTATATTTTCTGAGATCAAATGTTACAGGATTGTGTATTTATATTTAATATCAATATATGTTCATTATGACATTAGATTTGTTCTACTCAAAGCTAGAAAATGATTAAAACCAGTTCACACTGAACATGTCAAAAGAAAAAGCAACGAATTGCTTTTGTTAAGTGATTTATATTAACCTCTTTCCTACCCAGGTTTTAAACTAATTTAGAAATAGATAAGAGGTAAGTGGGGCATGAATATGATCTGTATTAGTGATCAGGCTGGAAGTAGAGATTGAGGCTTATGTCTGTAAAAGTAGGCTTCCTTATACCAAGCCTCAGAATCATACAGACATCCTATCCAGCCACAGACAATTCTAGACCGAGACTATTTTATAGCTTGCCCTTGTAAAACTTATGGCAAGGAGGAAGCAGGCAGAATGCATGCTGTCTGTGAGCAGCTTACTCCCAAAGAGAGGAGAAGAAAGTACTACTTAGGCTCACTTCTTTGTCCCAAACTCATCAAACAATCCACCTCTAGCAATGTAGGTCCCACCAGGAGACAACACATGGTAACTGTAACCAGGAGAAGCTTAAAGAATTGTTAAGCTGGGACAGAATAATATAAATACCTTAAGAGAAGTCTGAATGGCATCCTAGGGCTGAGGGAGAGCATCCAAGGAAGGGTAAGCTTGGAAGAGGGCCAGGCCCCCTCTGGCATTCAGACTTCTTTGGAGAAGGTGTGGCTGCAGAACACTAAGTGGTAAGAAAGTTTGCTGGTTTGCCTGGGCCAGAGCTGATTTAGAGTCATCTGATAAACAGAAAATGACCCTCTGAGACACAGGCTAGTGAGCAGGTTGTAGAGGGAGTTAAGTCATTTCTGTCAGTGCAAAGCCAGAGCAGACCTTGGAAAGACCTCAGGAACAACCCTGGAGGCAGGCTGGGACAGGTGGGTGGGCATGTTGGGGAGTTAGGGGCACTACTACAAGCATGAGGCCGGGAGCATGTCTGTCCCTCTCAAGACCTCAGGAAAGTGGTCACCAGGCCTCCTGGTCTGGAGCTGTGACAGTTGAGGGACTGCATTCCGGGTATGTAGCTAGAGGAAAAGACCATCAGATGTACATGTACATACATGTGTACACACACACACACACACACACACACACACACACACCAGCGACAGATCATGCAGCAGGAGCAAGGAAAATTAAATTTCAGTACACTGAAACCAGAAAGAGAAGCTTCTTTCCTCCTATTGTGTCCTTCTGGTATCCTCTACCTCAGTGGTCCCCAACATTTTTGGCACCAGGAACCAGTTTCGTGAAAGACAATCTTTCTACAGACTGGGCGGGGGAATGGTTTGGGGATGATTCAAGCACATTACATTTACTGTGCACTTTCTATTATTACATTGTAATAAATAATGAAATAATTATATAACTCGCCATAATGATGCAGAATCAGTGGGAGCCCTGAGCTTGTTTTCCTGCAACTAGGCAGTCCTATTTGGGGGTGATGGGAGACCGAGACACCTGAAGTTAACTCTAAAATCTCATTTAAGTTGCTGTCACTGCAGAAAACTCTGCTTCACAAAGATAGGATGTTAGAAATGGAAGTAGGCTTTTCAGTGCTTCTATGGCAATCTCAGGATATTCTGCCTTGACTTTAATCCAGAATGTGTGGAGACTTGAAGTTGTCTCAAATATATTTTTAAAGCCACCAGCATTTGTGATCTCAAGCAGTTGATCCTCTTCTAGCATGGGCAAAGTCGATTCAGCTGGCTTATTCATAAATGGGTTGCAGATCCATTCCTTCCCAGTTTGGGGTCTTTTGTGGTTGGGAAATAATTCTCAAACTCTTGAAAGCTGAGATAGGTACACCATCTGGGAGAAAGAAGGCCCTAGCTCATTTTCTTTCAAAATCTCTGCTAATGTCTGAAATGTCAAAAATCCCAGCTTTCACTTGTTGACCCCATAATTCCAGTTTGGCTTTGATTGCAGCCACTTGATCTGCCAACTTGAACACAGTTGTCGTTCTCCCATGAAGTGACAGATTAAGTTGGTTAAACTGGTTGAATATGTCACACAAATAAGCAAGTTTTGCAACCCATTCTGTGTCACCGAAATATGCCAGTGGTGGCCATTTTTCTAAAAGAAATTTCTGGAGCGGCTCTCAACTCAAAAACTCTGGCCAGTGATCCACCTTTAAAAGCCATCTCACTTCTGTGTGTAAGAAGTGTGTGCTCTGTGTCCATCTCACAGAGATGTCCGAACAGACGTGTACTTTAATGTGGTTAATCATTTTAACACATCCTGCAAAATGTTAGGCTCAGGTGACTTTCAGCTAGCCAGCATTTCTCTATGGATGACACAGTGTGTAGACTCACATTCAGAAGCGACCTCTTTGACCTGAGTAGTGAAACCAGAAAGCCGTTCAGCTGTGGCAGCCACTCCATCCACGCATATACTGACACAAATGACCAATTCAGTTTTCCTGATATGTAGTCATTCAAAGACTTGAATAGTTCTGCAGCTGTGGTGTTGGTTCACAACAAAAGTGCACATAACATATCCTCATGCACATCCTCCTGAAAAATAAATCACACAGAAACAAGCATTGTTGCCTTGTCAACATCAGTAGACTCATCAACCTAGATTGTGTACCACGGTGACTCATTAATCCTTTATAACAATTGTGCCTCGATATCATCTGCTATTTCATCAATTCATCTAGTTATAATGCTAGCCGAAAGAGGAACACGGGCCACCTTCCAAACTGCAGCCTTACCTAAAAGTTCACGACAAATGTCCTCAGCAGCAGGATCAACTCTTCACCAATAATAAGGGGCTTCTTAGCCTTAGCAAGGCAGTTAGCCACCAAGAATGATGCTCTCAGTGCAGACACATTTGGTGAAGCAGTGGCTTTCAATAATTGCTTTTGTTCACATTTTTTTTTCTTTTCAAAAATTCCAAAGGCTTGTCTTTTCATGCAGGGTGCTTGGTCTCCATGTGGCGAAGCAGTTTTGAAGGTTTTGTGGCTTCGCTGGATAGTTGGTTGCCACAAATCATACAAAGCAGGTCTGGAGAACGTGAATCACCTGTTGCAATGAACCTGTAATTTAAGTAGAACTCTTGATATTTTCTTTTAAATGCAGCTTTCCTTTTGTTAGCAGTCTTAGAGTCTTTTGCTGTCTCATCACTGGGTCTTTCCCCGTTTTCAAAGAAATTCTCTAGTGACCTTTGTTTTTTACCCATTTTGGCTAGAGTTAGCTTGTGGGCTTACCAAAACTGTGACTGAGAAAAGTACACAGTGCAGGAAAGAGTTGTGGACGGAAATGACAAATAAAATAATGGGCAGGCCATGTGCAGACTAAAATAATTGTTGATTCTGACTTAAAGCCTGCCACCAGATACAGCTTAATTGTCACGAGCCTTTCACTGATAGGGTTTTGATATGAGTCTTCAAGCAATTGATTTATTATGGTCTCTGAGCAGTCAAACCTCTCTGCTAATGTTAATCTGTATTTGTAGCCTCTCCCCAGCACTAGCATCCCAGCCTCAGCTCTACCTCAGATCATTAGGCACTAGATTCTCATAAAGAGCATGCAACCTAGATCCCTCCCCTGAGCAGTTCACAATAGGGTTTGTGTTCCTATGATGATCTGAGGTGGAGCTGAGGCAGTGATGCTAGCTAGCGCTGGAGAGCGGCTGTAAATACAGATGAAGTGTCACTCGCGAGACGCTTACCTCCTGCTGTGTGGCCCAGTTCCTAACAGGCCATGATCCAGTATTGGTCCCTGGCCCAGGGGTTGGGGACCCCTGCTCTACTTAATATGCTCTTTCTAAAGGAGAAATGCTTAGAATCTGGCCCATTATTACAGAGCAGGTAATAAGGATAAGTTGCTCAGGTGACCCCTTTGACTACTCAGCTTCCAAAATGCCTTTCTACATTTGAATTTCTGCACAACAAAGCAATTAACTATTTTTAGCCTATCAAGATGGAGTTATCCTGATAAATAAAGCTTTTCTCCCAAATGAGAAGACACAAAGCCCCAACAGTCATTGAATCCGTTGCTGGCTATATTAATTACTCCTCAAATTCAGTCATGGTCCCACTAAATATTCTGTAAAATAAAGATTGCTTTGTAAAGTTGACCTCCACCAACTTTAAAATAAAAATGGGAAGAAGAAGAATGAAGGATTAGCATATATAAACACATGCATATAACAAAGAGAAAATATGCAAAGCTACCACAGTCCTGGTTTCTGTAATTGGTTATGATTATAATTTTATATCTATATTCCACCTTCAAATACCCATTCCATATTTTCCTTACCCACAGCTCTGGGTTCGTTACCTGGTGGCATAATCCAAACTTTCTTTTCCGAAGGGTCTGACTCCTCAATCACTTTGCCTTTTTTCTAGTTCCTGTTGACATGGAAATTTTAAGAAAAAACATAGAAGATCTCCAGATTTTGGAATCATTTGCTGGATCAGGCAAACCAGCAGACTCTCTCACTACCCGATGGCCTGCAACTGCACCTTCTCTAATATATTCCTCCTTGCTTCCTCTGTAGGAGCAATCCGTTTCCCTTGGTAACTGGGACCAATCATTACAGCCAATAGATTAACCTTCCCTTTTTCACCTGTTGATTCAGTGGTAAAAGGAGTGCAAAATGACCATGAGTCTGTGATAGGCAGAATTCTAAGATGGACCCCATGATTCCTGTCCCCAGGTGTACACACCGTGTGTAATTTCTCCTTGTGCATTGTTGGGATCGGTAAATATAATTAGATAATCACCTTGATGATTTTTTTATATGGCAAAAGGGATTTTGCAAGTGTAATTAAGATCCCTAATCAGTTAACTATAATCCAAAGAGAGAGTATCGTGGGTGGGTCTGACCTACCTAATCAGGCAAGTCTTTCAAAAGCAGAATTCTCTTGCTGGTCTGGTAGAAAAATGGCTCTGTTGTGAGAGGTGAGGCGATGTGGCAAGGCCCTGAGAGGGACCTCTAGGTCTTCAGCTGATATTAAGAAAACAGACTTTAATCACAGCTGCAAGGAATCATATTCTCCTAACAACCACATAAGCTAGGAAGAGAATATGGAGCCATAGATGAGGTCAAAGCTCCTGACAACACTTTGATTTCAGCCTGGTGACACCTGAGCAGAGGACTCAGCTAACCTGTATCTAGATTCTTGATTCATAGACACTGTGAGATAAATAAATCTGTGTTGTTTTCATCTGCTATATTTGTGATAATTTGTATTAGAAAACTAACACAGTCTGATCTTCCAATTTGGTGGAACTATTGTTTGTCCCCTGGTAGAAGCATTCTCCTTTTGGATACTCCAAACTAGCAGAGCTCAAAGTTGCCAAGACAGGAAGCAATGTCTATAAATGGGTGATGAGGTGTAACAGTCAACAAAACCACTCCCTCTCATACCACATGTATTCTGGCTATAGGAGAAAGAACTCCATATAATACTTTCTGATTTGCATTTACTGCACCTTGTAAGACAGAACCCCATTTTTTTAGGATATTGTCTATCAACTGGTACTATGATTCCTCAATAAGCCATTTCACCCTTCATTTAGGCCTGCCACTTCCAGGAGATGAGATATATGGTAAGACAACTTAATTTCATGGAGTGACTCCCATTGTTGTGCTTCTTTGCTATAAAATGAAGTTTCTTGATCAGAAGCAATGCTGTGTAGGGTGCCATGACAGTGGATAAGGCATTCTGTGAGTCCATGGGTGGTAGTGCTGACAGAAGCATTACGGTCAGAAAAGGCAAATCTATATCCAGAATATATGTCTATTTCCATGAGAACGAATCTCTGCCCCTTCATGATAGAAGTTGATAATCGGCCTGTCACCAGGTGGCTGGTTTGTCTCCCCAAGGAATGATTCCCTATTTAGGGACTCAACGTTGGTCTCTAGTCAGTAGTGGCAGTAGCAGCCTTAGTGATGGAAATTCCACATTGTTGACTCCATACATGGCCTTTGTTTTTGCCACTGTGGCCTTTTGGTTCATGAATCTATTGAACTAGCACCAGAGTGGCTGGAGAAAGAAGCCGACTGACATCACAGTGTTATTTTGTCCACATCACTATTAAGAGCCTCCTCTGCCATGGATGCTCTTTGTTAGGCACTCACTTGGCACACAAATGTCTACCAGTTTGAAGAGGTTTGAACTGATGTTCTCGTCCCTGCCCCAAATGCCGTTAATCTCAGGCTTCGTTTGTCAGAATCTATTCTCATTTGTTAGCTTCTAGCTATCTTCACTATTTTTTTTTCACATAGATCCCCTCACCCACTTTTCATTTCCAGATTATTTTGAAGCAAATTCCGGACATCACATCACTTTATCTTAAATATTTCAATAGCTTTAAACGATAAGCATCATTTAAAAATAAAAATACCATTATCACACCTGAAAAATGTTTAATATCAAATATCCAATGTTCAAATGTCTTTAACCATCTCAAGCCTCCAAATAAAATCCAAACATTGAAATGGTTTGATATATTAAATCTCTTTTAGTCCATGTTTTTTCTTTTTTCTTGCTATTTGCTGAAGAAACCGAGTTCTTTCGAGTTTCCCACAGTCTGGATTTGCTAATTACAACCCTGTCATATCAATTAACATGTCTTTCTATCCCCTGTATTTTCTAAAATGTAATGGTTATATCTGGAGGTTAAATAAGACCTGGGTTTGTTTGTTTCTTGGCAAAACTGCTTCTTGGGTGGCATTACTGAACTTACATTGGGAGGCACATAGTCTGGTCTTTCTCTTCGGAATGTTATCAGTCAATGATGTTCATTGCTAGATCCCTTAATTCACATACACATACTTCTATAAGGCAAAATTCTCCTTCATCAACAATTAATTTGATTACCCAGAAACACAGTTCATTTGGAGAAAGTATACTAAATGCTTGTTTTTAACTGTGTACCAATTTTCAAAGTAACAAGTTGGTTTGCTGTTGTCCTCAAGGTTGACCAATGAATTTCATGTCAATATCATTATCAACTCATGCATTTAAACATATTTGATGTAGTTAAAAACATTGCAGTTACTATCTTTATTGATGCTTAAATCGTATCATCTTTGCCAACGGGAACCAATTCAGGTTGGCTCTTGGATCCTTTTGAGTTGTCTTTGGTAGTTGCTTTGTTTTCCAGTATGAGAAGATGTTCCAGGCTCATATTGCACATTTCCTGCCCCAGAGATGAAATCACCCATTTCTCAGGGAGCCTGGATTCTTTTGAGTAGAAAATGGTATGTTGTGATGACAATCTGGGCATTACTACATCAGTCATCATTTCTAGACCTTTTCAGTAAACAAAGCTAGGAGATTTGTTGTTATTGTTTTATAGTTTTACTTATGATAAAGTACTTTATGAATTCATACTGACACTTCCAATTGAAGCCCAGGATTTACTTAAGATTTATCAATCTTATCTGTACTTTGTTCATCATGAATTCTTTTTTCTGATTGCCTCAACTAGAAGTGATAGATCTTGCTTTGAATTATACCATCCCTTTCCACAACTTTTATAACAGTCGACATGTATCTTTGATTTATTGTTATTTTTGTATATCTCTTATCCTCCCTACCAGATGGTGAGCAATTTGAGACAAGAATTCACATCCTTATTCTCTTTGTTAAGATAAAATTCCTCAAGTGCTTGTGTATTTCCTGACACATAAATTTCCTTTCTCTTTGTATCCCTTGAAATATGGAACACTATACCTATACTAAAATTTAATGTCATTGTTAAATGAATAAATGCAAATTTAGATTTAACTCAACTTTTTGATAAAAAGTACTAGAAACTAATTTTAGTGCCAATTAGGTTAAAGATATTAAAGTTGTTTGAAATGAGTTTTATTTCACAGATACAAAAAAAATTTTGAGCAATTTACAACTTGTACAAACACTGATAGCTTTTATATTTTAAAAATGTGTTATGCTAAGAGAATAGGAAAAATTGTAAACTACAATGATATTCTAAATTAAAGATTCAAAGAATGGGACTATGAAGAAAGTATTCTATTCAACTACAAAATCCTGAAATAATCTTTAATGGAAGGAAAATGAATACTGGACTTAAAAACAGTATGAAATCACACTCTGGTTTGTAAACACATTTAGCTTTGTTTTTCATTCAGATATATACCTAAAAATTAAATGTCACTAAAACAAACCATTCAAAGATATAATAAAAAAAGAGGTAGGTAATGAAAATTAAAGAATCTATTTTGGCAGTTCTTCAATAATGATGCGAGACACTGAATTCCATCCAGTAGAGGCATCTCCTTTAGGGTAATCTGAACAAGTGCCAACCCAGATAGCAACATCCACTAACCCGGCACCAATTCCTTCACAAAGTCCTTCCACTGCAAAACAAAGGTGAAAGGTACATCTTTCTTTAGAAAGCAAAATCCTTTAGTTAAATTTTATTACTTTAGCAAGCTAGATAATCTAATGCACAGTGAATTAAAGACTCTAATACTTGATGAGGAGTTCATAAAGATAAATTCTCTTTCTTAGCAGATAAATATTTTTTTAAAAATGGATACATATCCATTCTATAATACAAGTTTAACAGGCAGTTTTCTTACAAGTTTTAAGGATAAAACCAGAAGTTCTTTAGTTATAGAGATGATCTTAAACAACAACAAAAACAATTTATTTGACTAAACAAAGTAAGCCTACACTTTCAAAAGCCAAGACTTTTTTAATTTTTAAGTCTTTTTTTTTTAAAGAAAGCCCTTCTTAACACTTACCTGTACATTTAAAGGTATTCAAGTAGAAGAGAGAGCTTTTATAACATTAAAAGAAATTCGAGAATGATCATTATACCAGTCCTTCATTCTGGGAATCTGATTTTATACAGAATTTCCTCACAGTGAAAAAAAACAACAACAAAAAAAACAACTCTGCTTTTCCTCTTATGCTATATAAATATATACTTTTTCTCAGGATCTCTGGTCTTTGACATACTAATAAACAATTTGCATTTTATTTTACCAAGGTTCTTCTCCCACATTAAAGAGAAAAACTTCCAGTGGTCATTTGAACAGGCAAAAAGATCTAGTCCCTTTGATGTCTGTTCAAAGGGAAAAAGAACCAGAAATTGTAGATTCTTTAAGAAAATGAGTCCTGACACATAGTAGTGTACAGATGACATCACGTGACCGGTCAGGTTTCCTACTTGGAAGGTTAGTTCATTCCAGTTGAGCCTCATTCCAGTAGGGCTAAAGCAGTCTGAGGCAAGTCCCTCAGAATCCAGGGACCTGGCTCTGGTTCAGTCCGCTTTCAAAGTCAGGAGAACTAAGCAGTGTGCCCACAGTCCCATTTAATCTGATATCCTCAGTACCATGCCAGGTGAGAATGCCCAGAAATCCTCATATTTTTCTGAGGTGTTGACATCCACAGCCTAGAAACTTGTTTGCTACCCCCACAGGATGTCAGACAAGCTTGGTTCCAGCGTCACCCTCATGTGGGGAGAGTCAAAAAGTCACTTCACGGTCTTTACCAAATGAAAAAATGTTTTTTGAACGAATGAACATTTTTGCTATACTATATTATTGCAGCTTATTAACCATCTAAAATATGTTGGATTAGGGGTTCTCAACCTGTTTTCTTCCTAGACCCAGGCAATAAGATGGCACTCAAATGTTTTTCAAACTCCCATGGGCACATTCAAGGCATTAAGTCATCCTCTGATGTGTTAATGTAAGTACATCCCCTTTCCTTTCCTTCAAGAAAGAGTGTCTGTGCAAGGGAAAGTGATTTTATTGCAGTGGTAACCTTCAATTCATCTTAATACAAAGAACTGTTACAAATAACAAATTGCTTCTGACAGTCCACCCAACTGAATAGAACACACCAAATGAGGTTTTACATCATGGCTGGGAAGTGCCATGTTAAGTAATTTATAAAGTATATGCATGTATAGGTCACAGTTTCTGGGCCTGAGGGCTTACATTATAGCAAAATATTAACACACACCT
This sequence comes from Macroglossus sobrinus, assembly GCA_004027375.1. Classification (NCBI taxonomy): domain Eukaryota; kingdom Metazoa; phylum Chordata; class Mammalia; order Chiroptera; family Pteropodidae; genus Macroglossus; species Macroglossus sobrinus. Next base: position 314,789 of record PVKZ01000046.1, on the reverse strand, counting down.
TGAAGGTAATTGAAAGTAAATTGATTATATCAGCTATTATCTGGATTTTTTTTTTTTTTTTTTACTTTAGACACTGCTTCTCAGAGGGGAAAGCATATCTTCCTTTCGAGCATATGCATCTAAGGACTTAGAGATGAGGGCTTTTAATCTGATCAAAGAAAGGGCTGGGGAAATAAGAGGGCAGGGGTCAGGCTTTTGCCTCCTGAGTACTGACTCTGCTGTCCCGAGTGAGACACTTATTTCCCTGGCCCTTTTCTATGTGCAAAGAGAGGGCTTAAAATGCCTTCTTTATTTCTCAAAAATATTGTGGAGATTTGAGGAAGACTGTGGAAGGGATGCCCTTGATTCCTAGGGATAAGTGTGCAATGTTAACATTAGTTTTTGGGTTAAGCATCCGACTTAGATCCTCAAAGAACGCCGCCATATAATTATTTCTTCTGGTTAACAGTGTGGGGAATCTCTTCTCTTCCCTTGGCCACTCTTAAATACAAAAAGTAGTGAGAAATCCCTTCAAGAAATCAGGAAAATGAAGCCAGCAGTATCTACATCGAGTGATTCTTCCAGCCTGCGGTGTGCCACCCCACAGTACTCAAGAAACCAAAATGGCTGGCAGCCGAATATGGATAATGATGTGTCTAGACAGCATCATGAATAGGTAATTCCCCCCACTTCTACTGTTTCTTTTCTTCCAAAATTTCGTAAATGAATCTTAAAATAAAATGAACCAAGTTTTTTCTTACAGCTCAACTGACCACTGGTTTAATCAAATGTCTTTTCTCTGATACTAGATAGAAACAAACAGAGAAGGCAGGAACAATATAGAAATGTTCTCTTTTACAAATTCAGCAGACTGCATCTACTCTAAAGGAGAGGGCAGAAAAATCAGTCTCCTTATCAATTTAAGCTAGAGGTTCTTGACTTTGATTGAAGATTGGAATAACCAGAGAGTTTTGAAGTCCTGTTTCTTAGGGAGCACCACACCCATTCAGTTAGACTCCCTGGAGTGGGGCTGCCCAGGCATGGTTGTTTTTTTTTTTTTTTTAAGTTCCCCAGTTGAGCCCAATGTGTTCCAAGACTGGAAATCACTGCTCTATGGCATTATTGGCTGTTTTGCCTTTTATGTAACTCAGTGATTTTCAACCTTGGGGTTCTTTTTAAAAATATAGCCTTAGCCCAAGATAGTCTAATTCAGTTGATCAGAGATGAGACCCAGGCATCCACATATTTTTTTTCAAGATCCATTTCAGGAAATTCTAAAATGCAACCAGGATGGAGAACTCTGAGCTGAAAACTTGCTGTAGGTCTCTTTACAATAGCCTAGTGACCCAACGTGATGGTGGACTCACAATTAATCTGTGGTCTCTAAAGATCTGAGACACGTTCTGTTATGTCACTATTGTACATACCGGAAGAAGTGCGATGAATATTAATTGTTGAATTCAGTTCAGGGCTTCCTTGGTCCAAATAAATTATGGCTTCAATGGGAAGAGGTCCTGAACATTCGGCTCCGTTGAACGTGAAATACCAGCGTTGGCAGCACGCGCTTCTGCACTTTAACCGAAGCGAGCCACTGAACAAAACCCTCAGGGCACTGTGAGAACGCATTTTTGTAAATGTGCACTCCTGTCACAAACACAGAAATGGGGTTAATTTGCATTTTCAATTTCAATTAAAAAGATGCTTTCAAATTGTATTGTGAATTTTATTTAACTTTCCTTTCCCCTAAATTGCATTTAAAAAGCTTAACTTTTATAGAGGGAGGAAGATGTTCTGCAAGACAGATGAGACTCTGATATTAGGAACTATAAAAAAATCAAATGATGGCATTCACCCCATTAAAGATATCTTCCACTTTTACCCAAAACAATTAGTCTTCAGTATTTAGACCAAACCAATATATATATTTACTTTCTGTTTTCATTCTAAAAATATTTCCTGAGCCCTATGTGCTGGATGCTACAGATACATCAATAAACAAAACGGAATCCCTGCCCTCATGGAACTCACATTCTACACTAGCACTGTCCAGGTGTATTTACTCTTGACCTGTTTCTATTTGATCAACAGCAAACAGTAGCAGGATGTCAAGCACAAGTGAGGGTTTTAATCTTTACCTATCTGATTCAATATAAGGCCTAGGTGGTTTTTTTTTTTTTTTCTCTAATAGATCTTTGCAAAAGTTCTCTGTCAATTGCCTCCTGGTCCTAATGTAGGAATAGGCAAGAGAATTAAAAATGTTAATCAAGCCACAATCAGAGACTGCGATATACTAATCAGCTCTACAGCCAGGCCAGGAGGAACCTGCAGAAACAAAGGAAGATTTCTGTTGGATTACTAACAACCCATTCCCCACACAAGAAAAACAGTCATTCCCTATGGCTAGAACCTTGGGGAACCTATGGATTAAAGACTGGGAACTCCCAGCAGGCCTTTCATTCTACACATCTTACCTTTTCACTCTATGTTCTCTTCCCCTTCTTCACTGTATGTCCAAATCAAAGGAAATGTGTTAACAAAGTCTTTTAAACTATAAACTAAAGAATGACAAAGAAACTGAATTTGCCCAATACTCAGTATCTCTCTGCATAGTCTTTTCATTGTCCGTCTCACTCTCTGCCTCTGAGAGGAGACCACACTCTGTGGAGTGTTACCCCTTTTCTAAAAAGTTTTCCTTTTGACTTTAACTTTGGCTTGTGTGTTGAATTCTTTCCACACTCTCTGCCAAAGGACTCTCTTCTCTCGGTCCAGGGCTATGATCTTTCCTTCCAGAAGGCTTCCAAACCCATTCTGACCATTGCTAAAATGAACTTAAAAACATATTAATAATTCGGAGTCTACAGGGGTAAATTTTAGAGAGAACTCAACAACTTTCAGTGAACTATAGATAAGTAACCAGTCAAATGTTTGAGGGAATAGGCATTTTAACAAAATGCTTTCTAAGAAATCACAAATAAAAATGATCAGTCACCAAAACTATGGAACCTATATGGAAATTCTATCACAAACACAAAAAATCAAGATGGTCTCAAACTTTTTTTATAGAAAATAGAGCAGATATTAAAGAGCTGAGACAAGGATCAGAGAAAATACAGTTTAAATCCTTAGAGTTTTATGAAAATAAAATCTCTTCTATTTGCCTGGTGATAGTGGTGGTTGATATATTGTGAATAGTGGTGGTTGATATATTGTAGATATGTACGGAGTTGGTCGGCAAAAGAGGGGCTTAGAAAAAGCACCATCTTGTTCAACTCTATGCCATCCCAGTGGGCTTGCCAGGTACTTTTGAAGCAAACACTGATCAAAGTGACTGAGTCATTAATCAAAATGCATTGCCAGACAGGTCATTTTGAGTAGTATTTCCTCTAAATGTTGCAGAATAATTTTAAATAGTCAGAGTAGTATATCTCTGGTCCATTCCACTTCTCTTAGACTGATCAATTTTAAGCCGGACTAACTATCCAGAATAAGGACAAATACCAATGGCAGATAATTCCTGTCATGTAGTAATTTTTTAGAAATTTCTTCCCACCTTTATGTCTGGAGCCACAGCAGAATTTCTTAGACTAATTTAAATTTACTTCAGGATAAGATTAGAAAGTTGCTCACTATCCAGTCTTGTGGATAAAGACACATATGCTCTTTTTGTTTGCATTTTTTTTTTTTTTTAGAAAAAAGTTACTTGGTTATTAGGGTTAAAAATCATATAGTGATTTCTTTGTTTTAGAAATACCTTTATAAAATTAATGTTATCAATTTTTTCTCATTAATTTTAAGTTAATGTCTCATGATACCTACTCCTTAATTTTTAAAAGTCTTTTAGTAAAAATAAATAAAATTTCACCTAAAATTAACACTCAGCTATGAAAACCCTTAAGTTTTGCTTCAACTTCAAAATAATTCAGATTTTACTTACTGCAATTTTTCCAAGATCTATGCCATAATTCAGCGAACTCCATGAACACTGCTTGTAGTTGGGTGTCCAGGACTCCTCAAAGGTTTCTCTTAGGCATTCCCCCTTTTCTCCTTTGAATCCATCTCGACCTGGGATCCCAGGGGTGCCAGGAATACCATTGGCCCCAGGGTTCCCGTCTCGACCAGGTACTCCCGCAGGCCCTTGTAAGCACATTCCATTATACTACAGAAATAAAAAAGGGGAAAAAACTCTCACCAATTCAGAGTCAAAGACTCAATCAGATTAGATTTGCATTCATTTTGAGCTCTTGGAGTCAAGAATCCTTTCTTACCACTTGCTCATGTTCCAGATGAGTTAGTATAGAGAATTGATTTTAAAGTTATTTCTAAAATATCAAGATCTCTTTCCTATTTTCTTTATCGCACAGACTTTACATACATACACAAATCAAAATGTTTTCATTAGACTTAGCCTTTTTCTACTGCTCATTAAAAGTGTACACAAAAGCTGTATTCCAAGAGGGACATCATTTGATGTACTGCACTTTTCTTCTAAACCTATATGTTATAAAAAGACTTGGATTTCAAAATTCTACCTTTACAATTTTATGCAAAATTGTACACTGCACTATTTTGGAATACTTAGGTTATTTCCATTTTTTCTAGTATTAATATTACTACAATGAAAATCTTTAACCACATAGCTTTTTTATTCTTTTGAATTATTTCAATAAGATAAACTCCTAGAGATATAATTACTAGAGATATAATTATAATTGGAGGATAGCAGTGGTAGTGTGAAATGAAAATCTTTAACCACATAGCTTTTTTATTCTTTTGAATTATTTCAATAAGATAAATTCCTAGAGATATAATTCCTAGAGATATAATTATAATTGGAGGATAGCAGTGGTAGTGTGTAGACGCAGATTCTCTGAATTTTAATCCTGGCCCCACCGCTATTAGCTATGTGAGATAGAGCAAGTTTCTCAGTATGTCAGTATCTGTTTTCCTATCTGTAAAATGGGGAAAATAACAGAATCTTATGCCGTAGGGTTTTGTGAGATGTGAGATAATATATAAAATGTGCTTAGAACATTGCCTGGTACACAGTAAACACTGCATATGCCAGGCATGATTATTCTTATTTTCCAAGAGCATATGAAGCAATGACCCTGGGCAAGTATGTCCACTCCCCTGAGCGGACTTTACCAGGGTCTGGATCTGGAGAAAAGAGCATTAGCAAACACTCCACATATAAGCTACACATACTAATGTCATTGTCAAATCTGTGGTATAAGTGATATTTTGATCTCCATCTGTTAAATTCCTGAACTGGTCCCCTTATTAGACCTTCCAAATCCCAAACCCAATCACTTAAATTTTTATTTTAACATTCTCACATTGTGTAGATTGTTATAAATATAAATATATTGTTCTATATAAATATATTGTTCAATGAGAATAATAGTAATTAAAAAAATGCAAGGTTCCTTATATATTAAAATAACTTCAAAGCTTATCTTTTAATTTCACCATCTGGGTAAGACTAAACATGGTCATATTATAAAATCCAAGAACGACACTGCCTCAGCAGGATCCTCGTGTTTCTAATGTTTGCTAATCAGTTTGCTTCTCAAATTACCAGCTTGATTTTTGTTTTGATAAATGATTTTTGTGACCACTCGACCACTGCTATTTTTCTGATTGTAAGGGTGGGGCGGGGGAGACAGTACTATTTATTTATTGCCAGAGAAATAGTAAGAAAAGGAACAAAATTGCAGAAGTATTAGAAGGCTAAAATATAAAACATCCTAAAACAGTCTAGTTTATTTTAGACTTAATTTTCATTTTAGTAATTCCATTCACTTGCACTAGCAGATACATGCAATGTTTGGACATAGATTTCAAGTGGGCAGGGAGAAATAATAAGATTTCTTCTGTCATTCTTTGATTTCTTCACTATTATTCCTGTCAAAGCCAGATGTTACACAAAGCTTCATTTTCCTCTATCACAGTAGTTCTCAACTGATAATAATTTCATCCCACAGGGGGCACTGACAATGTCTACAGACATTTTTGGTTTTTACAACCTGAGAGAAAGGGATTGCTATTGGCATCTTGTGAGCAGATGCCCACTAAATATGCTACAATGCATAGGACATTCCCTACAACAAAGAATTATCTAGCCCAAAATGTCAATAGTGATGTGATTGAGAATTTTTATTCAGATTTTTATCTAAAAACTTTATTTCAGAGACCACATAATTTTACTGAAGTAGGTTCCACAGATATTATACCCCGCTTCTTTCACTTTAAAATGCTAACTCAGCACATATTTAGTACCTGCCAGGTAGGGATTGGGTAAATCTCTGTGGAATGAACCCCTGTTTCTCTCACTAGCCACTAGGGGGCAAAGCTTGCTGGAAGCTTGAAAGAAATGCTTTGAAAGATCCCGTACAAAGAAGTTTCTTTATGGAATCCGTTGAAACCTTAACGACTATGTGGGCTATTTTTCTTCCTCAGCAAAACCAAATCCCAGCTACAGGATGCACCTGAGCCTGGCTGCATAGTAAGCTTTTCCAAGTCGGGCTAGAGCTGTGGGAAACCGCGGGTACTGTAAATCCTTGGAGGGAAAGGAAAAAATTGCAAGCTTTCTTTTTGGGAAAAGGGGTATTTTGTATACCATAACTGCAAATTCACAAATGCAAACTGCACATGAACCACATTCATTGGGTACAGTTTTTTTTTTTTTTTTAACAATTTAGACACTTAAAATAGAATTGTAGCCCTCCACACATACCACACAGTCTGCTTTGTGGTGCAAAATTATATAGCACATCACCAAAAAGCGCTGTGTAAAACGGCGAGAATTTTTTCTAGAGCTTTTGATTCTGGCTTACAACTAACGGCTAGTTTACAATGGCAGCTTAACAAATTTGAAAGTTCTTTTTTTTTTAAAAAAAAATCAAAAATGCCCCTCTCTCTTACGTCCTGCAATGCCCGTAACCATATTTGCCTGCAATTAAGATTGGATTAAGAATTGAAGATATTATGTGCCAGGAATCTGATAGTTGTGAAAGGATCACTCTTGATGTCCACTGGGTTTGTTGACTTTTAGAGAGAAAGAGCTTTAAGCCAACATACCTTCCCACAGATTAGCCTCTCAGAAAGCACTTGGGCTATTTATTTGCTCTCTTGGAAAGTCTTCTCCCTCAGCTCAGCTGGGATGCTCCTACCAGGTGGCCACAGGCTGAAGACCCAGGCTGTCTGGAAGGACTGACTGCCCATCTTCTAAACAGAGCAATGGAATGGGGCTTGGAGGGTTAGTGCTGGGCCCCTTCATTTCCCCTTCCGGCCTTAAACCCTCTGAACCATTCCTGGCCCCAGCTGTGGTCCTCCGACGAAGTAAATTGCAGCCCATACTCCCTAGGAAAATGACCCAACATGACTCAGAGTCTTCAAGTTACAGAGAGTTGGACGGAAGCTTTGTGAGGGCTGTTATTCTTTCCTGTGGGCAGACGTGGCCACTAGCCCCACAAAGGACACGTTGCATGTCCCCGGCCCAGCCCACCCAGGGATCTTCAGCCAGTCCAGGGTCTCCTGGGCCAACATTCTAACCCACCCAAACTCCTCATTCTACTCTTATTGCCGCTCTAACTCTTCCCATCATCCTAGGGTGGGCTTCCGAGGCCTGAAATTATTAGGCGACTCCTTGTACTTTGGGGCATCTCACTCGACCCATGTCGCATCTCCTCTGTGGTGGCCCTCTCATTTGGGTGGCCCTCTCATTTTGGTCTCTCTGAGAGTCCCAGGACTCCGCTACACGTAGAGCCCGGGTCCTTCCTTTCACGTAGAAGGGGACAAAGCAGGACGCCCAGGGTGCACACAAGTAGGACATATACACCCCGCTGTGCAGACCGCTCCCCCACCCCGAACAGCTGGGCTGACTCCCTCCCTGTGCTGCCCGCGGCTCCCGCCGGCCCAGCTCCGTGCACTCACCAGGTCCACCACCTCCCTCGGCCGGAGCAACGCCTTCTGCTTCCCTTTTGGGATCTCAGAGGCGCTCGACGGCGCCCGCAGCTGCAGCAGCAGGAGCAACAGGAGGCCGAGGAGCCACGGCGCGGAGACTGTGGCTGGGCCGTGGAGGCGCATGGCGCACGGCGGCCCCGGGACGCGCGGACAGCAGCCGGACTTGGAGACCGCGAGCCGGGACGGGATCAGAGTCGGGCCCCGCCGCGCTCCGAGGCCGGCGCAGCCTGCATCAATTTGCCTTTCTCCCGCGCACCTCCCTCCCACTCTCGTTCCCTCCCGCCCCCCTGGACACCCGGAGTTTCCATCCCGTAACTGGCTGGAGCCCCCACCCCGAGCTCGACCAGGGGCGGGACGAGAGCCCGGCCCGCCCCTCCTGCGGCTGCTAAGTCAGCCGGGGCTGTACGGACCTCGTAGAGAAGACCCCTGCACAGTCGAGGCAGAGCTGCGGTTGTCAGGGACCCACGGGTGGAGGCTTCGAGGATGGGAGTGGAAACTGCATCACCTAAACGAACATAGTAGAGGGATAGCCTTCGCCAGGGTCTAGGGGCCGACTTCACATTGTTTAATCCTGGCACTTCTTGTGGGCTCTTAATAGGAGGTGACGTTTGAGGGGGAAGGACCATAGGTATCATCAGGTTCTCCCAGGGGCCCGTGTCCCAAACGATTAGGAACCGCTGTGGAATAAGTGCTAACGCTTAGCCTTTTACACACTCTGTCCTCTCAGGCAAAGGGTTTGGGGGAGTACCTCCTCAACTTGCCCCATTCACAGATTAGGAAACTGAGGCTCAGGGAAGTTAAACAACATTCAGTGGTAGAAGTTCACTTTTGAGTAATCACTCTTGATCTCTATTGATAATTTTTCTAATCCCCTTAGTCCCCCTTTCATCTGTCCTTTGTCCCTTCCAGAAGAAAGCATCCTGAGGGACCCAGGCCACCCACCTGGTACGCTCAAGAGCTCCTTTATACACCACTGGCTAGAATCAGGCAGGTCGGAAGTCTGGCCACACCTGTAGCAACAGGAAGGTTGCTTACAGAATGGCAATACTGCTGAGGTCCAATTGAACTCAGCAGGGTTCTCTTTGGAGACTCTGGTAGGTTTCCGGTGGGCCCAAAGATGGGTATTAAAGAGAAGAAAGAGTTTGGCAGAGGAGCAGGTCAGGACAGTTCTAGAAATGCTCACTCCTGGGTCAGTGCCTAACCATAGGAAAATTTCATTCCTATTTATCGGGAGAAGTTAAATTCAAATGGGTTCTAAAGCCAGGACTGGCTACATAATTTGCCAGCTCAGTGCAAAATGAAAATGCAGAGTTCTTTGCTAAGAAATTATTAAGAATTTAAAGACAGTGTCAACAGAGCAATACACCAAGCATGGGACCCTTCTAACTGCAGCTGCACATGTCACTCATGCATAAAACTAGCCCAGTATAAAACTAAGCAAGGTCCCAGCTGATGCCCTGGGTAGCCAAGCCACTGTGGCAGCAGCAGTATACAGGCTGGAGGGGAGAAGAGGCTCCACCAAACAGTCTGTCTTCTATCCAATCGCAACTCCTGTTTTTGTTGCCGCTGCTACCCCTGTCCTCCAGTGACTTCAGATAGGCCCTCTCTGTGTAAATTTGGGGTCCAAACTGACGTCTCAGCAAATAGTCAATCCAGGATTTATATATCTCGTATTGGGGCTATGTGGACTTTGCTGATGTTGCGAATGGAATCTACTTATGTTGATTCCTTCATTGATTGTATTATTTTTCTATTACTAAGTAACAAATTACCACAGTCTTAGTGATTTAACACAACATAAATTTATTACCTCCCAGTTCTATGTATGGGTCATGAATCCAGCACAGGTTAGTGTCATACAAAGCTGAAGTCAAGGTGTCAGCTAGGTGAGTCCTCATCTGGAAGCTTGACTAAGGAAAGATGCATTTCCAAGCTTCCTTAGGTTATTGGCAGAATTCATTTCCTTGTGGTCATAGGACTGAGGTCCCTGCTTTCTTGCTGTCTGTTTTCTGGGGACCATTCTCAGCTACTAGAGGCCACACTCAGGTCTATGCCATATGGTTCCCTTCCAAAAGTCCTCTCTGTCTCACTTTGAATCTCTGTCAGGGTTCAAAAAAGGTGCAGTCCCTTTTAAGGGCTCATCCTACTAAGACAAGCCCATCTAGAATAATCTCCTCTTTGATTAAGTCAAAGTCAACTGCCTAGGGAACTTAATCACACCTGCAAAATCCCTTCTGCCATATAAGGTAACATAATCACGGAGTGACATCTGTCATATTCACAGGTTCACTCACACTCAAAGAGGGGATTATAAACCACAGGACAGAAATCTTATGGGGCCATCTTAGAATTCTGTCTATCAACAGGCTTTAGCTGGAAGCTTTTGCTTTTCATCACCTGTCTGCTTATAACATAAAGAGTAATCTCTTGGCAGGTGGCAATAAGATCAAGATGGCCAATAAAAATATTCTGATTACGCTAGCAGTGGGAATCTGCCAATAGAGTTCTATATTTCCTTTGCAGGAAAGCAAATACAGAAGATCCTCAGCTTTAAAATCGTTAAGCATTCACGTATCTCTGAATCATCTTTTGCAAGCCAAGCATACCTTTCATGCGTCAGTTGCTAATGAGCTTTTCGAAGTATCACATAGTCACTGCCTGCTAGTCAAATAGTCTATTTTAGAGTATCGCTATGTTTGTAAATATATTTATGCAATTATTTGACAGTGTTTGTATTTGTTCTTACTATTTTTAAAAAAAGAGCAAAAAAGTATATAGAAAATAGAAAGTAGAGGCATAAATGATAAGAGCTCATAAACTAGTTGAAATAAATATAGAAATAAATGGGCTGACAGTGCCAATATTTAGAGTCAATGGGCTGCTTACTGGAATTAAGGTAGAAGAACTTATTTTTCAGTCAAGGTCTTATCAGAGTAACATAAACCATGCTGGACATTTCAAAGGATGTTGAATATAAGAGATTGATTATGCAGATGTTGGAAACCTGGATGCTGAGGTAAACCAGATGATTAGTGAAAGAGGCATCTACTATCCCTAGAACTGAAACCCAAAAAAGAAGAGATGTTTCTGGAGGAGGTCGTAGAAGCTAGAGCTTAGAGGAAGTCCCATCTCCATCTTCGTGGGCACAAGAGGTCCTTAGTCTTTGGGATGGAGCACCGAGTGCGCAGTATTTGGACCATCAGAAGGGTGATGAGCAACTGGTACCTCTGAGGGGGTGTATAGCACAGTTGCTGCCAAGAGAAGCTAGAATCTAAAGGTGTAGCTATCCTTTGCTTAGTGACTAAGTACTTTTACCTAGTATTTATAAAGTATCCCCTATATATTAGCTGTTATTATTTTCATTTTGAAAGTAGGGAATTTCATATAAAATTAAAGGAAACCATGATTCAGTGGATGACACTGTATCTATACATCTGTTGTATCATTCAGGATACAATTTGGAAACAATAACCACTTTATGGTTTGAAAACAGAAAGAATTTATTGTAGGAAACTGGCCACTAAGACAAGAAGTTCAGTAGGGGACAGTGAAACAGCCCAAAGTTGGCCACAGCTGGAAGCTGCTGCAACACTTAAGCTGGGGAGACATAAGTGACCAGTAAAAACTGTAATCACGAAAGAGATAAAACCACTGTCAGAAAAGGAAGATGAGCAATAGCCCGGCTTCTCTCCTCTTCCCACGCTTCCATCTCTGGCCAATCTCTGAAACAGGAGGCTGGGAAACAGCCTACAAAGGTTAGTCAGCCTCATGTGATAAAGAACAAAGCAAGGCAAGCACAAAGCATAGATCTAGGCAAACAGTGCTGATCAGTCCTGAAAGGGGGTTACTGAATTCCTCCTCCACTGGTTCATGTTCACATGTGCACACACAGTCAACTCTAAAATCCAGCAGTGTAGTGGTTTCGTCCCCATTCCTAAATCCCTAAATTACCAGACTTTTCAGACCGGTATTATTAAATGATCAGTCTATCCTCACACTACAGTGATCAACAGTAAGTATATAGCACCCTTACCAGCTCATGAATGGGTAGAATTTTATAGTTTTAAGAGAATAAAAGTTGATGGAAAATTATAGAACCTAAATCACAGGTGAAAGATGAGTCAAAGTCTCTTGCCTGCAATCATGGTAAGCACCTTTTACATGCATCCTTTTTTATTTGTGCTTATTCAGACAAATAGAAACTGTATAATCCTTTGCAGTGCTGGAGGGCAAGCACAGGTCTGTGTTAAAACTGGAAGAGTTACATTTCATTTATTCCAAATCATAGTATGCTACATGTTTTCTACTTGCGTAGTCTTTCATTTCCCATGGAATTTTCTTCCTTTTTCTTGTTATCCAAAGCTGTGCACTTTCATCCCCTCTGCATTATGCCCTGTGTACAGAGGTTTTGAAATCAGCATCCTCTGAACAGACTCTGCATTGTAAGAAGTCCTCAGAAAATTGTCCGCCATGGAGATGTGTTTGAAAATGGTCAAGATTAAAGACACTGCCAGGCAGTTCAGATGGCTCTTTGTAGCCTGCATATCTCTTTCAAGACACAAAGAACTGCCTGTTTTATGATAAAAGAAAGCCAAAGTAAGCAGGATATTTGGAATTACATCTTAAAACATTTAGGTTTACAAAATACATCCAGGTCTCCTGCCCCTTCCTCAGATCTCCAACTCCATCTGCTAAACTATGGTTTCTAATGATTTTACCCCCAGCTCCTCCTGACAGTTGTAGATGTGACTGCTTCGTTAATATAAAGTCAGGTGTTTGGGAAGGATATAGAAATAAACGAATAATATTAATTTCCTCCCTCACTTACCGGAGTTTTTATCAAATGACAAAGCAAGCTGAATGCAGTTTTACCTCTTCCAAAACTGTCCATTAAAGAATGTTAAACAATGACAAAATGGGAATTGACTGGTGACAGCAGGGAGAAAGCAATGGAGTGGTTTGGATACAAAACAAGAAATAGGCAACTGTCCAAGGGAAAGACAAGAGTTAATGGAACAATTCATTATAATTATGGCATAGAAGTTACTAGTTGTAAGACTTGCTAGCCACTGTGTAAAAAATTAAAATTAAGTCTAGGCAAACTCTCTTCCCATGTTCCTTAATCATGATTTGAAAATAACCTTTTGACGATGTTATCAGATACTTTGGCAGTATTATCAGAATTATCAGTAACACAATTATCAGTATTACAGAATTATCAGAATTACTAGAAAAATACCCTCTCTACTTTTTCCCTCACCTCTTGGCTAGATTAGTGATTCCTATTTAGATGGACACTGTTGACGCCTTCATTTATTTTATGGATTCTATAGAAAGCATGCTTTGCAATTTATAGATGGCTCAAAGCTGGAGGAGATAGCTTGAGCTGCTTGCACCAAAGCCAATGGGAAATATGTATTTGGCAGCAGTTTATAAAAAAGATCAAAAATCAAGGTGGATAGGTGTGGGGAACGGGGGGGGGAGGAGAAGAGTGAATATTGAATTAGCGACTTACTATATGAAAACCAAAGGATTTTTTTGTTATACAGAAGAAAGTCATCTGAGACCACATAAGGAGAGATAATAAAAATAATCACTTATCTATTAAACAGATATAAACATCTACTGACCCCAACCACATACGAATTTTATTTTATTTCTTAAATTCACTGGTTACATGCTGCCACTAGTTGTTTGTGACTCCCATACCAGGAGTGAAAAGAGATGTCCAGGTGCGTGACCCCATCATGGTTTCATCGTGAAATCTCTTCATCAGGCATCTGGAGTCCTTGTCATGGGCCTTATTATTATTATTATTTTACTGAGATATAATTGACATGTAACATTGTATTAGTTTCAGGTACCATATAATGACTTGATATTTGTATCTATTGTGAAATGATCACAATAAGTCTATCAACATCCATCACCATACATACTTAAAATTTTTTCTTGTAATGAGAACTTTTAAGATCTATGCTTTTAGCAACTTTCAAATGTATAATATAGTATTATTAACTGTTGTCACCATGCTGTACATGACATCCCCATGACTTACTTATTTTATAATTGGAAGTTTGTACCTCTTGACCACTTTTCACCCAATTTTTAAGGTGATTGCTTCCTTGGGTATGACAGGAAATTTGTACCATGTCCTACTCTTTTCTACCTCTTTTGTTTAGATTGAATTATTTTAAGAACCAGGTCACATCCCCAGCATCTGCTTAATATCTCCCAGGAAATTCTGTTTCTTAGTAACCCTTTATTAAGTGTCTGCGGCCTGGTCAAGGTTGTGGCTGGAATATTACATTCTGAGGCTATCCCCAGTCACCTCGCCTCCCCAGCCCATATTCATGCACAGAGACAAAGGCAAAGTCCTGTATCTATGCTCTGATTGTAATTATATTGCTCCACATTTCACAGCTATCAAGGCCGTGATGACATGGCCACTAAAAACCAAAGTAATCTTAGCAGCATATAACCACTATAAGAAATAAAAGCATCTACTGACATAAACGACCCTGCATCGTTAACAGAACAGCTGGAGTAGTGTGCTCAATTCCAGGCAACGTGTCTTAAAAGGAACATTGACAAATACAGCACAGGAATGTTTCCGAGTGATGTGATTGTGAGGGGGTTTAGAAATTGTCTCAAAGAAGGAACCGTTGAAAAGTTGGAGCAGGTGGCCAAGAGGGGATAAGATGTAAACACCTGAAGGACTGTCACAAAAGGGAGACAGGAGCCTTGGTCTACTGTACTCAAGAGGATGATATAAACTTCTCTGAGATTATCTGCTGCATTCCAGGAAATGCGAAGAGTGGACACGATCACTGAGGATGATGTTTGCATCATAATAATAGGCCCACTGCTCAGGAGCAGAGGTACTATTAGAATGTGCAGTGGTCCCTCTGTGAGTCCTCCTATTAGGGGGCAGTTTGCACAGGGCAATTGCAGTTGATTTTAGAAAACAAGGATTACACTCTAGAAATAGGATATTAATTGGCACTATCTAAATCCCCCAAACTGAGCTTAATAGGTAATATGTCTTGGGGACTGAAATTGGACACCTACCCTGAAAACAGTCTTGGAGCATAGTCAGTTTAAGAGTGGCAAGGCTGTGGGCTTTGAAAAACCCCCAGGCTTTGAAAAGCAGGGCTCGGGATCACCATTTTTCTCTCAAATTTATCTCAGGGCTTTTCATGCTGAAGCTATCCTTCCCAGCCTAGCCTTGCCCAGTGACTTCGCCCACTCCTGCCCACACTTTGGTGGCTCTCCCACACGTGGCGCTCTTGTTGACTCTGCCGCCTGAGCCAGCTCCAGTATTCCTGGAAGTCATTCCTTCCCTCATCTAACATGTATGGGGCACCCACTATGAATTGGGATGTTGTGCTCCACACTGGGAATAGAAACAAGAAAAAGGCATGGTCTCCATCCTCAAAGAACTGAGTCTAGTGAGAAAGATTTCTAAAGATATGAGTGCAGAACAGGGTGGCAAATGCCTGGAAGGGGTGAGTACAGGTTGCCTGAAGTGGAGAGAGGAACATGGGAGAGGCATTGCCACAGAAGACTTCCTGGAGGAGGTGATATCTGGCTATTTTAAAGAGTGTGGCATGGTGAGTAATGAAGGAAGGGCATCCAGTCAGCATGGCGACATGAGGACTGGCACAGAGGTCAGGACTAGGCCTGTGTCCGGGGCACTGCAGGGTTGGGGTTGCCAGAGCTGAGGGTGCCAGGCACGGAGAGTCCAGCAATGAGGCCGGAGAGGCCAGTGGGGATTAGAGCGTGGTGAGCTCCATGTTCCTTGTGAAGGTGGTTGGGTTTTGTTCTGAATTCAGTGAGAAGCTTCAGATGCTTTGTAACCAGGACTGGCCTGGTTGGGTTGTTTAGGCAGAGGCTCCTGGCCATTGAGAAGGTCATTCAGAAGGCGTTTGCTGTCATGCAGGCCAGCAGCTCTCAGCCACAGTGCTGTGTCCTGGTCAGCCTGGGAACTGTCTCTGGTCCCTGCTAGGAACTACCAGGAAACTGCTTAGGATAAAACTGCCTGTTTTATCTGTGTGGCGTACTCATAGCCTGGGGAGTGTCTCAAGCACACCTGCTGTGGTTATGAGAGAGTATTCTTCTCAGAAGAAGAAAAAAGATGGAGCTCATGGATATAGGTGAGAAACAACAAGGATCTGAATTTGCACATCGATAGCTGAGTTTTGGTGAGAAAAACCTAGAAGTAATCAGAGGATTTAGTAATTGATTTGTCCTAGGTGGCGTGAGAGAGTGAGAAGACCACAATGATTCTCCCTCCCCACCAGGCTTTCTAGCTTAGGTGACAGCTCATGAATTGGGATGCCACCAACTGGGATATAAGGTGCAGCAGAAGGAACAGTTTCCAGGACACACAGAGGAAAGTCATGTGAGGACACAGCGAGGAGGCCGTCTGCCAGCCAAGGAGAGAGGCCTCAGGAGAAACCCAACCTGCTGATATCTCGATCTCAGACCTCTATCCTTCAGGACTGCAGGAGAATAAATTTCTGTTGTTTAAGTCACCCAGCCTGTGGCATTTTGTTATGGCAACCTGAGCAGACTAAGACAGGTCCATAACTCAGAACCAGAGTCACAACTTCTTGAGACTGGCACTGAAAGGACTCAGGATGTCACATGTTTCAGCCCATCTTGAAGAAATGACGGGAGATGAATGTATTGGAGTGGTGGCTCTCAAGCTTTGGCGAGCATCACCTGGAAAGCTTCTCAAACCCCCACTTGCAGAGATTCTGAGTCAATAGGTCTGGGGAGAAGCTGGAGAAATGGCATTTCTCACAAGCTCTGAGGCTGCTGGTCCAGGCATCACATATTAGAAATAGAAAATAGAAATTTTAAAAAATATTTTTATTAATTCATTTTTAAATAGCAGTAACTAGCCCCATTACATATTAGAATAAGTAACATCTTTGAATGAAAAGTACCTATACTTTCTAAAACAAAAAATTAACATGGAGATTGGCATTATTTGCATTTTTGCAAATCTTTTTGTAGCTAGATTCTCATATTTGTTTCTATATTAAATCTGTTGCCATATCACACACCATCTAGCCTCCGGAAAAACTCCAGTGAGCATGCATTAGAGAATGAGAGTTAAACCAACAAATAACATTTTATTATTATGAAAATAGTTTTAATGTGACATTTCCCCTGAAAGTGTCTCAGGCCCCTTCAAGAGTCGCTGAACCACAATGTGAGAACAGGTAATTTATGGGAATGGGTGGAAGGAGAAAAGAGCCCCAAAGAAGAGGCCAGAGAAAGAGGAGGAAACCCAGGAGGGGGCCTGCAACAGGAGCAGAACCTTGGTCTGTGCTGGAATCAGGATGCGCCCAGCGGGGTCAGACTTAGTTCCTCTCGTACCACACGCACGTGGATAAGCATATACATGCTTGTGCAGTGGGTAAGGTAAAACCACGGCAGAGAGCAAACATCTGTCATCTGAGATTAGAAGTCTCGCACTGTTCGAGTGTGCATTGGTCTTTCAGATTACTGGACCATTAGTTCTGCTCCTCAGCCTAGGACTTTGGCGCTATATCTTCCTATGAATCTTTGGTGACCCCTTAGGCACTGGAGTTGGCTGATTTTCTTGGAACTCTGGTACTGTTTTCTTCTTTCTATCTCCTTGCCTTTCTTTAGTCTTCGTCTACAGCACACAGCTCCTCCTCCCAACCTCTAAACTGAACAAGGCCTTCATAACCTTTCATCTGGAAACACAGCCCTTACTTCTTCTGGTCTGCTATTTCCTTTACATTTCTACTGTTTTTGTTGTTGCTGTTGTTGTTGTTGTTGTTGTTGTTGTTTTACACCTACAGACACCCAGTCTTCCTATCTTCCTAGGTGGTCTCCCAATCAAGTACTAACCAGTCTGACTCTGCTTACCTTCGAGATCAGACGGGATCCGGCGTGTTCAGGGTGGCATGGCCATAGTTCTACTCTATTTGTAAAGCACAAAACTTTATTAGAATGTACCTTTGAAATTCACCTATATTTTAAAGCTATTCCTTTCCAGTTCAAGGTAGACTTCGAATTTCAGGACACATGCTGAGCAATAAATAATTATTAAATAAATAGATAAAATATAGATTAACATTCTTCCAGAGGCAGAAACATGAAATGACCCTGTCACATGTCCCCTTACAATTCTGAGGAAATTCTTTCCAAAGTCTTCCCTGCCCACATCCTTCCTTTCTCACTGGCTAGGATTATCACACCTGCCTGTTCCCTAAAACAAATCACTTGGCAAGAGACATTAGCCCCATGAGGCTAGAAGGAGACTGTGCCTCTCTTGAAGGACATGTTTCCTCGAAGAACAGTGAACAACATTTGGGTTCTATTAACGAGGAAGAAGGACAAGTAGCAGACAGTTGGCCAGTGGGTAGACAAGTAAGAGCGTCTGCCACACACACACACAAAAATTAAAACTACAATAAAAATAATAAAATAATGGTAAAATAGTAATTTTACCATTTCCCCATCCTTGCAAAATCCTTGGTTTGTTTATCCAACCCACCATCAGTTATTTCAGTTCTGGGTGCCTTTTGGAAATCAAAGACCTCCAGGAAATAAGCTTAGGATAATGCACCAGGGAAGTAAACCTTAAGTTTAAAGGACATATCACAAAATTCCATTTACAGATATTAACCCATGATGCTGCCTCTCTTCTTGCACCAGTAGTTTTCCTAGTATACAAAGGCTAATCAGAGGGCACAGTTCTATTTTTAGGGAAATAGAGCCATCTTAGTGTGGTTGCAATAGAATGTTCCTGAGAAGATGCATTTTTATGAGTGTTTTCTGCAAAGTCGCAAAACCTCACACAAATTCCTCTGCTTAATCAGTGCCTTTGTACTGTTTGCTTCCTGCCTCCCCAGGGATTCTAATCTCAATGGAATGTGCTTTTTTTTTTTCCTACTGGGGTGATTATTTATGGGGCCCCACTTGCTCAGTATCCTTGTCTAAGTCTGGGAAATGTCACTGACAAACTGGATTTTCTGGTCAGTCATTTGTCCACAGACATTTTATCTCTTGATAATAGCTCAGACAAAATTGAGGCCCTCTCATAATGCTTATATTCTTTCACAGACTCAGTACAGTCTGCAGGTCCCTGAAGGATCTGTCCATTGACAGAAACCCAGCTACTAAGCGTTTGTTTCCAAGTTGCTGTTAATGATCGCTACCATACCTCTGTTTAATGATCATTATTATACTTCAGCTCACTGGTTGCTTGTTTCCACCCTGGTCTTTATTTCTGCTGATGTGGTCTTTGAGAGTATGAGTCTTGGTTATAAATTTTATTTACTTACAGAGTTTCATCAATTTATCTATTTGAAAGAGATGTAAAAGAATTATTCAATTCCTTCTTCTATTCTGCCTGATATAATTAGTACATCAGTAATGTGAAGTGTACATGCAGTTTATAAGTGTATAGATTAACAGTCCTCAGTAAGGAGAAAGGAAGGAAGGGAAGAAGAAAGAAAAGGTAGAAAGATATACCATTGGTTTCATGGCTAGTGTAAATAATAAAATGCTCCCATTCTTTGGGATGTTGAGACTGGCTCAGGAACCTGGACTACATATTACTGTATACTCTCTATTGTCTTGATCAATTGAAGTGAGGCAGATAGCTACCTGGCAATGTTTAATCTTGGAACATGTGTCCTTAATATTATCAAATCGTGTTTTGCAAGATCCTTCTGGAATACTAATGAGTCATAGGTTTAAGAAGTCAGATAACCTTATCAACACTGTAGTGTGAGCCCTCGTTTTCTTAATCCTACTTGTTGACTGTGGTTCTGAAGATTTACCTACGTCTTCATGGGATGTGGGTCAAAGATGAAAGAACTCACAATGGTCAAAGCTGGAATAATTTGAGCAACAAAATAAATAACGATAGCATAAGATTATAATCTAAAGAATAAAATAAATGTCTCTGAGTCCATACTGACATTAATAAATAATGAATCAATAAATAAATGGGAGATAAAGGATGAATCTCCCCTAAAGAAGATTTCTAAATAATAAACGTAAAAGAAATAAAGAAAATTAAAAACCATCATTAGAACACTGCAGTAATAATTGCTGCAGGTAAATTTCATGAATTACTAAATAAAACTTTAAGAAAAAAATTTGCATATCCTAAAGGCATCTTCCCTTCAAATATTTATTAATTATGGAGGTACAGATGTCCACAATTTCCTTGATACTTCTCTCTCTAGGACAGTTCTTAATTCCTTCTCTTCAGAGTGTCCTGGAGTTAGCAACTGACTTTTAACAAATGGAGTATAAAAGGGGAGATACAGTAACTTTACAGTGAAGTAACCTAGAGGTTTTACTACCTTAACCAGGTGATTATGATTAACACACTATACCAAGTAAAATTGATACCTTGATATTTTTTATTCTATCCTGATAGAATGCTATAAATAGAAAACTCACCTCTGTGGTATTTTTCCAAAAAATTCAAAACCCGAACCTAACCATGAGAAAACATCAGACAAAAACATTTTGAGGACCAAATACTAAAAAATACTAGATCGATACTGCTCACAGCTATCAGGGAAATGAAATACAAGGTAAGACCAACAAACCTGTATATATTGTAGAAGAGTAAGGACATGTGTTGAAAAGGAATCACAATGTTGTATCCTATAGTAGATGGTGGATTAGAAGAACGTTAGTGGAAAACCTGGTGGAATACAAATAAAGTTTTTGGTTTAGTTAATAATGTGCCAGTGTTAAATTCTTCATTTTAAAATGTGTATAATGGTTGAAAATGATAACAATGGTGAAAGTAGTGGGATTGGATGCACAGGAATCCTTGGTTACCTTTACAATTCTCTTGTACAGCTAAAGTTATTTTGAAATCAAGTAGTTTTTTTTAAGATCGAAAAAATAGTTCTCAGTAAAATATCTGCCTAAATATCACCTTTTATAAAGTAACTTTTAAATGCATGTATATAGAAACTTTAAAAAGAGTTTCATGAGAAGTACTTAGAAGGGATATCACACAAATTAATATTTTGTGTCCTTTAGTGCTATTGAATTTTTTCCATTGTCTTATTTTTGGTTTCCCAAAGATTGCCAAGATGACAGAAACTGTATTCCGCCTTTTCTGAATCTTCCACAATACTTTAAAAATGTTTGGGGCACATAATAGATGTTGAATAATGCATATTACATTCAACTGAAATTCTAGACTTGCCTTCATGTGAGTTTTAGAGCATCCAAAATAGATGGATGGAATCTGATTGGGAAAAAGATCAATCTCTTTTAAATCTGTCACCAAAATAAAGTTAAAATTTTGGCTCAACAATAAGAAAACAAATAACTCAATTAAAAAATAGGCCAAAGACCTGAACAGATACCTCACCAAAGAAGATGTACAGATGGCAAAAAAGCACATAAAAAGTGTATAGCATATTTGAAAGTGGCTAAGAGAATAAATCTTAAATGTTCTCATCACAAGAAAAAATTCTATAAGTATGGTGATGAATGTTAACTAGACTTGTGATCATTTTACAATATCGAATAATTATGCTAAAAACTAATGATAATGTTGAAACTAATATAATGTTGTATGCCAATTATATCTCAATTAAAAATAAATAAAGATATGATAACAAAGTTTAAAAAAATAGAACTAAAAATCTAAAAGAAAAAAAAAGCATATGAAAGAGCATTATGTCATCAGAGAAATACAAACTAAAACAAAAAGACCCCACTACACACCTATTGGAGTGGCCAAAATCCAGAACACTGACACCACCAAATGCTGGTGAGGCTGTGGAGCAACAGGCACTCTCATTTATTGCTGGTGGGAATGCAAATGGTACAGCCACTTTGGAAGATGGTTTGGTTGTTTCTTACAAGACTAAACACACTCTTACCTTATGATCCAGCAATTACACTCCTTGCTACTTAAATGAGTTGAAATGAGTTGAAAATTTATGTCCATACAAAAACCTGCACATAGCTGTTTATAGCAGCTTTATTCACAATAGCCAAAACTTGGAAGCAATTGAGATGTCCTTCAGTAGGTTGGTGGAGATAAACGATGGTACAGCCAGACAATAGAAATGAGCTATCAAGCCATGAAAAGACTGGAGAAAAATTAAACACATATTATTAACTGAAAGAAGCCAATCTGAAAAGGTTGCATACTCTAGTATAATTCCAACTATATGACATTCTGGAAAAGGCAGAACTATGGAGACAGTAAAAAGATTTGTGGTTGGCAGGCATAGTGTTTAAGGGATAAGTAGCCAAAGTACACAGAATTTTTTAAGGTGGTGAAACTATTCTGTATGATACTATAATGGTAGCTACACATCATTACACATTTGTAAACCCATAGAATGTACAAGACCAAGAGAGAAGCCTAATGTAAAGTATATACTTTGGGTGATAATGACATGTAAATGTCGGTTCATCAGTTGTAACACATTAACTGTACTGCTCTGGTGAGGGATAGTAATGATGGGGAAAGCTGTGTATGAGCAGGGCAGGAGACATATGGGACATCTCTGTACCTTCCATTCATTTTTGCTGTGAACTTGAAACTTCACTAACAGATAAAGTCTGCTTTTTAAAAAATTGGGTATGATTGGGTGAAATGGTACAGTATTGACTAAGGTCCCCATGGAGTTCTGGGTTATTGTTTGAACAAAGGCTTCCTAGAGTTGCCATTTTCCCCACTGCAAAAGTCACTTTGGCTATGGCAATACGCAAAAAAAAAAAAAAAAAAAAAAAATCCATGTGGTGTGGCATTTCTCTCAGTGTAAAAGAGTATAGTAACTTGGGTCATAACCAAAATCTTTAAACCTTTTGTTCTAGATATTCGGTATCTGTTTTTTCCTCAGACTGGGAAAAGCTTTCAGGTTATCACTTACATCTTGCTATGCCATCATTCCCCTATGTTAATAGCAGGATTTTCAAGGATTTCATATGTTGAAGTCCCTGTAGGCATAAACCACATCTGTCCAGCCAGATGGTTACTGCTGTGTTCTCTGCTGACTCTTGACCATCAGTGATTCCCAGAGGTAGTCACTCCCCATAAATATTACCATGTCCTCTTATTTTGCTATTTGTTTCACAGTATAAACAAGCTCAAATTCAAGCTTGTTTAGAAGGAATGATGCAGCTCTCCTTGAGGTCATCAGAGTCTGAGATATGCATTCTTATAATACTTCAATTAACATTTATTGAGTGTCTTCTATTTATTGGGGACTACATATCACCCTAAATGAATTGGTTATATCCATTGGTTATATCAGTTAAAATATTTTCAGCAGCAAGGAACAGAAAAGTCAACTCGATGTGTCTTAAGCAATTTTATTTAAGCAAATTTATTTTCTTTCTTAACATGAAATTCAAAGGGAGGTTGCTCCAGAGTTGGTGAATTCAGTGACTCAACCACATGATCATAGATTCAGTTTTTCTATCATTCTTAGGATTTTGGCTTTGTGTTCATGTCATCATCTCCCCTGAGAGAGACACCTGGTTCCGTTGTCTCTGTTGGATGCAACAACGTCTAGAAAAGTAGAGGACCATCTCTGTGGCATCTCCTTGTTAAGAGGAGGAGAATCTTTCCCAGCAATCCCCAGCCCTTTCACATCTCATGGGCCAGAAGGGGGTCGCATACTCAATTCTAAAATAGTCTAAATAACCACAATAAACTTAAGCAAATTAGTAAGAAACTCTACATAGAATAGAATTGCTACTTGAGTAAATTTGGGTTCTGAAATGAAAAAGGATGGAAGAATGAATGCTGAGTTGATAACAAACAGCGTCTGGTTGAGGACATAGATATGTATAACAGGATGTTAAAGAGGACTGCTTCTTTTTCCTCAGAACCTTGGATGAACCCACATAGATGACATATATCTACACATTCTACAGAGAAATGCTAGACATGCCAGTACAATCTTTTGACCCCTTAGCAGATCTAGCCTCATCATTCACCCACTTCTAAACTATGTACGCTTTGTGTACTCATTTGTGTCTGGTTTCTTTTGCTGAGCATAGTGTCATTGAGATTCACCTATTATTGCAAATATCAGTAGTTTGTTTCTTTTCGTCATTGAGCACAGTTTCATAGTTTGTTTATTCATTTGTCTGAGAAGATTACATCCCATCAGCATTTACAGTTTAGAGGGAGTGAGTGTATCAGCTCCTTTCTGGAGAACAGGGTTTGGTTCCAGGGGACTGGAACTCTGGAGTGCTCCCACTGCAGAGGGATGACCCGTAAGGCTGGGAATGCTCTGAGAGATGACAGTGTGCCAGTGAGCAAACCCCTGCTGCTCCCACTGGTGGAGGGGGCCCAGTTTCAAGAAGGATTGTCCTGGGGTCTCTTGGGGATTCCCTAAGAAGCCAAGAAAGTACAGATTTCTCTTCCCTTATGACTTATCACCAGATTCATTTTGTTCTTCAATTCTTGGACTTTGCATCAGCGGCAAGAATCCAAGTTACACCACGGGCTGCTGCAAAGATATTTTCCCTGTCCTACCAGACAGAGTCCTAGAAAACAGAAGACAGGGAGGTTCCCCTTCTGTCTGAGCCCCACAGGGTGCATTATTAGCAAACTCTTGGCCTGGAAGTTAGGAGTCAAGTCCAGTGTATCTAATGCAATTCCAATTTTCTGTTGGCATTATAGT
Organism: Macroglossus sobrinus; assembly: GCA_004027375.1. Lineage (NCBI taxonomy): Eukaryota > Metazoa > Chordata > Mammalia > Chiroptera > Pteropodidae > Macroglossus > Macroglossus sobrinus. The sequence goes on along the minus strand of PVKZ01000046.1, from coordinate 290,166 downwards.
ACTCCTAGACCTTAGCACATCCAGAACTATGAGCTAAATATTTTATTCCTGAGTATATTTAACTCATGTGGTTATGAGTCACTGTTAATACGTTCAACAGATATGCTGGTTTCCAAGCTGCATATCCAAAAGTAAGCGTTTTAATTACTTTTCTTAGTGATTTGTTCATGTCTGCATACCAGCAGTCAGGCTTGGCTGACCAAAGCCATCTTGAAATATTTAACTTAGAATTCAGTATAGGAGTAAAACATGTCAAATATTTATAAGATCTCTATCCAGAGACATAGATCATTCATCGAAGTTAAGTTCCAAACCAAGTAACAGTAGGAGGTAAAATTGACTATGTGTTTTATAGTTCAGTATTCATATACGGAATGAATTAAACTTTACAAGTCATGTAGGACACTTTTATGCATGTAGAAACAAGCATACGGTGTCTTTTACAAAACTGAGTAAAAGGAAATATTTGTGTAGTGAGCAATAATTTTGAAAATTCTAGAATAATATTAGAGATAATGAGATTCTTAAAGCTGCTTATCTTCACTTCATATTGATGTGTATCTTGAACTGTAATATGCCTTCGTATTATTGAAATGTCAAATTAAGCAAGTAACAGAAGTTTGCAAAACAAGCTGTTCTTTCTTACTACTTTTAGCATCAGTCCCCACGACACCACCACAATTTGGGAGGTGGGTGGAGAATAGCATATGTTCATTATGAAATCAAACAGTATAGAAGTGTATAGAGCAGAAAATGAAAGTTTTCTCCATTCTTAACCCTCATCATTAATCTCACTCCTTTAAAGAAACTAAAGTCCATAGTTTGGTACATATGTTTCTAGTCATTAAACAGACACACATGACAGTATTTGAATATAAATTAAATAGGATTATTATATATGTATGTGATATTGTAATTTATAATAAGAAATATATATTTGGTCTTTGTCTTCATTTCTGGCACAAAACCCCTAAAACCCTTGGAATTTCTGAGGTGAAGGAGGGGTAAAGGTATCTTGATATTCATAACAAACCCCTTTCAACCACACCTGAATTTATGATAGTGAGATGAATTTTGGAAGGTACTTAAAACTGAGGTCTGGTTGCCAGGGGGATTGAATACATGATAAAAGGGGTTGGAATTTTCAGTCCCATCCCTCTGACCTCTGAGAAGAGGAGAGAAGCTAGAGGGTGTAATAAAACCTCCATGAAAACCCAAAAGAAGATCGGTTGGAGAGCTTCTGGGTGGGTGAGCACGTGGAGCTGTGGGGAGAGTGACTGCTCAGAGAACAAAAAGCTTTTCACTCTTTCCCTAGACCTTGCCCCATGTACCTCTTCATCTGGCGGTTCATCTGTATCCTTTACAATAAACTGGTAAATGTAAGTAAATGTTTCTCCAAGTTCTGTGAGCTGTTCTGGCAAATTAGTTGAACCCAAAGAAGTAGTTGTGGGAACCTTCAATCTATTGCAATGGGTCAGAAGCACTGGTGACAACCTGGACTTGCAATCAACATCTAAAGTTGGGGGCAGTCTTTTGGGACTGAACCCTTAACCTGTAGGATCTCTAGGTAGTGTCAGAATTGCGTTGATCGCTTGGTGGTGTTTAAAAAATACACACACATTAAAACAATATTATGCTATCATCTGCTTTTTTCACTAATGATATTTCCTAGACATCTTGACCCTGCCTTGCAGTTGAAAATCTCCACATAACTTCTGACTCCCCTTAAACTCAACTACTAATAGCCTACTGTTGACTGGAAACCTTAACAATAACATAAACAGTTGATTAACACATATTTGGTATGCTATATGTATTACATACTGTATTCTTACAATAATGTAAGCTAGAGAAAAAATATTATGAAGAAAATCAAACGGAAGTGAAAATACATTTATAGAACTGTAGATATTTATCGAAAAAATATCCACAAATAAGTGGACCTGCGCAGTTCAAACTCATGTTGTTCAAGGTTCAACTTTATTTGTAGACACTTAAATTTCTGTTAAATGATGTTTCAATTAATATAATTAAATGACATTCTAGTGTAATGCTAATCCCTATCTGAATTTACCTTGTTACCACCATTCCCCAACCCCGGAATGTAAGCTCCGCGAAAGCAGAGGCCTTGCCCCTTGTTCCCCTTTATATCCTTAGCATCTGAGATGGTACCTGATGAATAATAATCGTTTGTTGTTGTTACTGGGAGCACTGGGATATTTCTACATCCTTTCCATGATCTAAGGGTGACTCGGGGTGAGGTGGCTACTTCTGGCCCTCTCCCTGCCTAGTCTCCTTGCTTAGCCATTTAGAATTTCTTCCTGGCTAAGATGTGCCTTTTTGGGGATTCTGCTTCTCTTAAACCTTGAAATCTTCAGAGTTTGAAAATTAAGAAATAGTTCGGGTCTCAGGAATTCCACTCCCACCACAGCTCCTTTCCTCTTTGCAACTTATCTGACTGGATGGGGAACAAGGGCACGTTTGGTCACTCAACGTCCCTTAATCCCTTTGCTCTTGGTAGAAATCTGATGGTTAATTTGCTATCTGCCTTAATATTCTTTGGTGAGGTGTCTGTTAAGGTCTTTGGCCCATTTTTTTAATCAGGTTGTTTGTTTTCTTATGGTTGAGTTTTAAGTGTACTTTGTATATTTTGGATAACAATGCTTTATCAGATGTATCTTTTGCAAATATCTTTTCCCAGTCTGGCTTCTCTTGACATTGTTTTTGACAGAGCAGAAGTTTTTAATTTTAATAAATTTTTTTCTTCATGGATCATGCCTTTGTTGTTGTATCTAAAAAATCATCACCAAACCTAAGGTCATTTAGGTTTTCTCCTGTGTTATTTTCTAGAAATTGTACAATTTTTTAGTTTACATTTAGGTCTATGATCCATTTTGAGTTAATTTTCGTGAAGGGTGTAATGTCTGTGTCTAGATTAATTTTTTTGCAGGTAAATATCCTGGTGTTCCAGTACTATTTGTTGAAGTATATAAAGTTTTTCAATCTTTACTTTGATGTAATCAACTGATTAGTAACACAGGGCTGAGAAGAAAGCATACCTGTCTTTTTCCATTTGATTTATCAATATATTTATCAAAAATCTCTTTGGCTTGTCTGAGTAATTCCTTGTTTTATTTTTACCTTTGCCAGCTTTGAAGAGTGTATGCTAATTTTTTTGTGTTTGAGGTCCCTAACATATGATGCTGTTGTCTGAAAGCAATTGAGAGTTGACCTAAGAGTCAGACAGATGAAGATAAAACTCCTGCTCTTGTTAATGATAAGCCTGCTCCTGGGGAGCACGGCTCATGGTGAGAGCCGCATGGGCTTGCTTGTGCTCCTTTCCTCCAAACCCTCCCGTGTCTAGACCATAGAACAGCTCATTCAAGGCCAGCATTTCTGCTAACAGAGCCATTTACCTGAGTTTGCATGATGGAGACTTGGTGTGCAGTTTTCTTAGAAATTCTAAGGGGTGCTCCAAAAGCTGGTACCCACTACCCTCCCAAGTGCACACGTTAGATAGTTGTCAATTTAAAAACCCAGATTGCCAAGCACAGCCTTCAGTTAGCCTTAGTAAAAAGGCCTCTACAACCAGGAAGTGACACTGTTTCCAGATCCAACGCAATATGAAATAGACATCTTAGTAAAACAGTTTTTAAAAAATAAGGTTATATTGTTGTCATGGGCTCTCATTCTTTATGTTGAGACACAGCATTTTAACTCCTTGGTGTATCTCGAGTTCCATCTCATGAGAACCTTGACTACAGGCTGAAGTACAGACAAGAGCTGACTTTACCGCCTCATCCCCAAAGCCCTAGAAAACGACTGGGAGGAACCGTAGCACCTGTCTCGGCTCACAGGAGGAACACAGTCCGAGTCGGATGCCAGCCTCTAGTTCTGCAGAAACCGTAAAACTGACAAAATATACGAACAAAATAGCTATAAGGAGTCACCGAGTCCAACGTCTATAGTGTGTATGTTATCTTGCCAAAATATAACTTACCTGTTGTTGTTGGCTGCGTTCTGGCGGTGAACGGCAGGTCTGGGGTGATAAACTAGCTCTGGGAGTCTCCAGGCCGCAGCAGGGCCTTCCCTTTGGATCATGTATATAGTATTCCTGTTGGAACATTTTTGTTCTCTTGTTTAAAAATAGAAACTTTGTTTTAAGTGTTAGGTGCTTAAGAATGCTATTTTTGCTCTCAGCAAACATAAGAGGAAAAATTGACTCACCTGCTCTGGAGTAGTCTAATTTCTAAAATCAAGACCTAATCTCTTAGCAGTTTAGGCAGCAGGCAGGTACAGGCAAGAAATGTATTCCCTTCAGAGTTCACCCTAAGTTTAGAACGACTTAGCCAGTTGAGAGCGGTTGATCAAAACTGGGTGGTCCTTGAGAACACCTAGCCATGGTGACTAAGACAGAGCAAGCTATAAGAGCCAGCTTTCTCCTTAGATCCACGGGCCCCTGTTCCTCAGTCCAGAACTCGGGAGCCTGGGCCAACTGCCCTGCCCTAAGGGGCGTGGGCGAATACACTGGGGGAGTCTCTAGAGAAAACGGGGTCCTGGCTTCTGTGGGAAGTCATGAATGCCTTAGACTCTCCCTGGCCTTCAGACCTCACACTCTTGCATTCACTTTTGATCAGTTTCTCAACCTGAAGTTGATGAATAGGGAAGCAAATTGTAGTGACAATTACCCACTGCTGGGGACCCGCAAGGTGGTGGTGGTCTGTGTGTACGGTGGGAGAAGTGGTGGAGACAGTGAATAGAAAGAATTTACCATCATGGGTGTTCCACAGACTTCAGTCTACCTGAAGCTTCTCTTCCTTCCCTACATCACACTGCTGGGGGGCTGGTCCTCCCTACTGTACTCCCATGCCCACACCCCATCTCTCAGTACCGGCATCCAGTCAGTGGGTGTAGGATTTATCTGTGGGGATGGGAGTACAGTCTGGGGAAGGGACTGAAGGGAAAAAAGTAAGCACAGAGGTTCTCAAAACATATGTGGCGAAAAAAAGAAAGTGGTTAGGGAGACAGAAAGAAGCAGAGGACTGGGGAATCAGAGAGTTGGAACTGGATGAACTGGTGGCCTTTCAGTGCTGGGGGCTGCCCCTCCCTGGCCTGCAGGTGTGAGGCTCATGTCAGTGAAGCAGCAGCTACACTTAGGCCCATTTGCTAGATATATGCTTAGATTTTCTTTAAAAAAATTCTTAATTACACAATGCGATATATTAATAGACCCTCCTTATAAAAACTTAAGCGTTACAGATCAGGTAAAAGTCTGCTGTGATCATCGCCTACAATGCTGACCCCTGCCACAAGGATAACCCTTGTTACCACATGTTCCAGAGCCTTCTATGTCTTTACATAGGTATATATGTGACTATAGGAAATTCACAGCATGATTCTGTAGGGTGGGAGACTGTTTACACACAAGATATTATTCTGTAAGTATAGTGTTATAACCTGCTTTTTTTGTGCTTAACAATGCCTTCGAAGGCTTCCACCTCGGTGCATTTAGATCTCATTCCCTTAAACTGCTAATTCTTGAGATGTTTTTACCTCTTGAACATGAGGCTCAGTCTTATCCTCGGCTCCACGCGACTGTTGTCAGCGTCAAACTGACCGAGAAGGGAAGGTTTCGTGGGGAGACGCCCAGTTGAAAGAACGCCCGAGGGGCCGACATGAGAATGGAGCAGCCGGCACCAGCTTTATTGCGCGGAGCACGCTTCTGCGTTAGGGCACCGCATGGGCTCCACGTGTGTCAGAGGACAACAGTGGCATTCGGCACACATGTGTGATACGATAAGCTGCATCGTGCTTCCATGAGCTGGGCGCAGGCACCCTGCTACACTGCGGTAGCGTTCTAAATCCGGGGTCCTAGTCCTAGCCGCGAGCCTGGATCATAGCCAGGCCTGGGACCCACAACAGTCGAGTGAGGAGAACAGGTTTTTATACTGATCTTTTCAAGGTGTCCCTGGTAGCCAGACTCTGCCCCGCCTCTGAAGTGCCCGGTACCCTCCTCCTGGTTTTGAGTGTGTTGTGTGCCCCCTTTCCTGGTCTTTGCTTTCATAACGCAAACGTTTGGACCTCTCAGTGTCTGTGGGGCAGGCCTGGAAAGCCTTGAGGACCGGCGACAAAGAGGCAGTGATGCCTGTCAGTCGAGGAAACACAGTCCTCCTGTTTTGTTTTACTGCACTTTTTATTTGCCCACAGCCTGCCAACACGGTCAGCCCTGGAAACACAGCGTGCCATTCTTCTTCGCTTGGAGTCTGCAGTAATAGAGGTGGCAGTTAAGAGGCTGAAAGTGCCAGCAAGGGTTTTGCCAGTGGTCAACGTTGTTTACCGGCTCTGGAGGGTTTTTCAAAAGAAAGTTTTCAGGGGGTCACTGGACTGGCCACTCAGAAGGACTAAAATCACCAGGGGAGCTCATACTTCGCTGATGAGTTTTTCTAGATAAAGTCTGGAGACTACATATTCAGATTTATCTTTCCTGACAGTGAAACTAATTAGATGTCAGGATAGGCCCTGAAGGAAATAAACCCACAAACTAGACAGTTTTATTTTCGTTAATACTCTGGAAAAAGAGAGAGAGAGAGATGATATTGAGATGTCTTTTTTTCTTGAGTTTGGAAAAAAAATCTTCTTAATCCCTATTGATTTTGTGCCTTTCTTCTCAATATATTCCAAGTGCAATTGTATATCTATAGACACAGGTATTAAACATAGAGTTATTAGAGTCTTTTCACTGAAGTATGTTAAAACTCAGTGTGACTGAAACCAGAGAAAGAGGAAATACTTAAAGTGCATTCAGTGTAAATGGAGATGAACAGCGGCATGCTTTTGGAAATGATTTATTGGAAAAACTTTCTAGAAGGTGTTTCTATCAAAACTTAAGTAGATTCACCCTCTCTCATTCTTTCCTTTTGTGGTGGAAAATCAAAAAAACCTGTTCTTAGAAGTTTTCCTGATTGTCCCTTTTTTCCTTCTGAGGAAGAAAAATTAAAAACCTCAAATTTGGCTGCTAAAATTTGTTCATTTTGGCAATTATTTTTTATTTATTTTAATTTCTAGTTAGTATTTACTACTTCCAGTCCTTCCTTCTTTCCATTTTATTATACTTCTGTTTCTTCCCTTAATTTTTAAAAGTTTTTAATTATAGTTGACATACAATATTATATTAGTTTCAGGTGTATGACATAGTAATTAGACATTCGTGTAACTTACAAGTGATCACCCAATAAATCTAGTACCCATTTGACACCATATATAGTTATTACGATGTTATCGACTATATTCCCTATGCTATACTTTTTATCCCCATGACTGTTTTGTGACTACCAATTTGTGTTTCTTAATCCCTTCCCCCTTTTCTCTCTTCTAATCCCTCTTCCATTTGGCAAACATCAAAATATTCTCTGTATCTATAAGTTTGTTTCTGTTTTGTTTGTTTTGTTCTTTAGATTCTACATGCAAGTGAAACAACATGGCATTTATCTATCTCTGTCTGATTTACTCCACTCAGCACAATACCTTCCAAGTCCATCAATGTTGTTGCAGATAACAAGATTTCATTCATTTTTATGGCTGAGTAACATTGTTTCATATATGTACCACCTTTTCTTCATCCATTCTTCTATTGTTGAACACCTAGGTTACCTTCAATATCTTGACTATTGTAAATAATGCTGCAGTGAACATATGGCTTCACATATCTTTTCAAAGTAGTGTTTTGGGTTTCTTCAGATAAATACCCAAAAGTGGGATTATTGGGCTCTCCTTCGTCTCTTGTTATAGCCTTTGTTTTAAAGTCTATTTTGTCTGGTTCAAGTATTGCTATCCCAGCTGTTTTCTGTTTGTTTGTTCCCATTTTCATGAACTATCTTTTTCCATTCCTGTCAGTCTTTATGTTTTTTGAGCTGAAGCAGGTCTCTTGTAGGGAGTATATATAAGAGTTGTTTTTTTATCCATTTAGTCACCCTATATTTTTTTTATTAGAGCATTTAATCCATTTACATTTAAAGCAATTGTTACTATGCAGTTACTGCCATTTTATTATTTATATTTTTTGTTTCTTCTTCTCCTTCTCCTTCTTGTCCCTCTAACATTTCTTGTAATACTGGTTTGGTGTTGATGAACTTCTTTAGCTTTTTCTTATTTGGAAAACTCTCTCTTTATCTGTCCTTCGATTCTAAATGATAACTTTGCTGGATAGAGTAATCTTGGCTGTAGGTCCTGGCTTTTAAATACTTTGTATTTTTCATGCCAATCCCTTTTGGCCTGAAAAGTTTCTGTTGAGAAAACAGCTGCTAGTTTTATGGGAGTTCCCTTGTAGGTAGGTAACTTTTTCTCTTGTTGCTTTTAACATTGTTTCTTTGTCTTTAAACTTTGGCGTTTTAATTATGATTGTCTTGATGTGGGCCTCTTTAGGTTCATTTTATTTCGGACTCTCTGAGCTTCCTGGGCTTATATGTCTATTTCCTTTGCCAGGTTAGGGAAATTTTTCATTATTTCTTCAAATAGGTTTTCAATTCCTTACTCTCTCTTCTCTTCCTGGAACCCTAAGATATGAATGCTGTTATACTTGATATTGTCCCAGAGATGCCTTCAATTATTCTAATTGTTTTTTTTTTAATCTTTTTTCTTGTTGCTGTTCTAATTGGGTATTTTCTGCTTCCTTTTCTTCCAAACTGCTGATTCTATCCTCTGCTTCATCTAATTTGCTATTGATTCCCTCTAATGTACACTTTATTTCAGTTATTGTATTCTTCATTTTTGTATTCTTCATGTTCCCATTTTTGTGTTTTTTCTATCTCTTTGATGAAGGTTTCAGTGAGATCATTGTTCATCCTTACAATCAGTGTTTTAAACTCTGTATCTGGTAGATTGCTGTCTTCATTTTATTTAGTTCTTTTTCTGGAGCTTTGTTCTGTTCTTTAATTTGAGACATAGTTCTTTGTCTTTTCATTTCGCTACCTTCTGTGTTTCTTTCTATGTATTAAGTATGGCTGCTGTGTCTCCCAGTCTTAGTAGAGTGGCCTTAAATAGTAGGTGTTCTGTGAGGCCCAGTGGCGCTGTCTTCCATGGTCACCTGAATCAGGTGCTCCAGGTGCTTTGGCTTAGTCTGAAGCTGGCCACCTGGTGATCTGCCCCTTGGGAAGGGCCATGCTGCAGGCCAAGTTCAGCCTGTGCCCTGCCTGAGGCCACCTGGCATGAGCCACCAAGAAATCTGCATATTGCTGCCACTCACACTGGATTTGGAGGTGCCTGGAGAAGCCAACTAACAAACTGGGCCTGGCTGCCACTAGTGCCAGGCTTGATGCTGCTCGGCAAAAGGTCTGAGGCACACTGAGGCCAGATGCTACTTTTGGGTTTTTGTGAATCTGTGAGAGATTTTCGGAAAGCCTGCAGGATGAACCAAATAGACCATTTGTATGGAAAAGCCACTGGAGGTGACTTGGGTTTGCCTGAAAATTGAGTGAGGCAGGGTCTCAGGGAATCACCAGGGCATGGTGATCAGGATTAGCTAGCTTGATGAAGACTCAGATATGGGGGCTGCCTGAGTCTGCATGCTGGGAGTGGGAAGAGCTTAACAAAGAAACAATGGCTTCTGCCAGCCCTTTTGTCTAGAAGAAAGCTGCTTCTCCAACCCTCATCCTGAAACCAGACAATTCAGTTCTTCCCCATATGTCCCTGGCACCTTTCAAGCTGCTGCCCCAGAAATGGAGCTCAGAGCAAGTGAGTCTGTCTGCAAGTAAGTCCATGTTCAGGCCCTTGAAAAGAAATGCCAGGGACTCTTACAGCTCTCCATCTCATTCAGCCACAACCTCTGCTGGTTTTCAGAGCCAGAAGTTGTAAGGACTTCTCTTCCCAGCACTAGAACTCTGGGCTGGTGAGTCTGGTGTGGGGCTGGGACCCCTCACTGCTCTGGAGGGATGTCCATAGCTGAGATGTCCTTCACAATTTTTAACTGCCACATGTGGTATAGGACCAGTCTGTTCAGCATCTTTGTCCTTCCTACCAGTCTTGAGGAAGCTTTTTCTGTGTCCTCAGTTGTAAAACTTCTGTTTAGCTAGACTTCAGGTGATTTTTAATGATAGCTGTTCTGTAGTTTAGCTGTAATTTTGATGTGGTCATGAGAAGAGGCAAACACTTACTTGAGCATTTACTTACTCCACCATCTTGACTGGAAATCTCATACTTCTGTTTATCACTCCCTTTTGTTTCTGCTCCTCCAGTAATGGCCATAACAAACTTTACTGTGTCAATTTGCACTTTTGTTTAGTTCCGGGTCCCAATGTCTTTGGATTTTAATTGTGCATTTTCTCTTTTCTCTTTGTTGCCGTTCTAAGTTAATGAAATTTGATTCTTCTGCACATGAGAGATCACAGGGGCTTCTGTGAAAAGATTCAGCATCTCTAATTTTAAGTCTGTGATTTTTGCTATGGGTAGTGAGGTATAAAGATTATGCTTTCACTGCAGAAAAGGAACAGTGGGGTTCCTTGTGGTTATTAAAAATTAGACCTTTCATTTCCTGAGAGCACCAGTACCTGCCTTGGCAATGTCAAAAGTTTCCAACAGCGGTAACTGGAAACACTCACCAGTGGCACATTTCTGAGATGAGAGCAAGAAAACACTAAAACTATGATTTTGATGATGGATGGCAGTTACAGGGTATTTTTGGTCTAGTTCTTCAAGGAAAGTCTAGAAAAAGAGTCCTTTGGTACCATGAATAGATAGCATTAAATGAATCCAAATAGGTGTACTGAGTCTTTTGGAAAGATGGCATTCCAGAAAATTCTGTTGAGGGTTTGTGGCCAACTTCCAAAACTGAAATTCTGCTTTATCACATCTTTACAATGTGATAAATCTGCTTTATGTTGAGTTTAGCCACACAATGCTCATGCCAACCTTGTTATTGTAAATGTATTGTGTAAATTAGATCATCTTTCTTGGTTACAAAATATTATGAAGTTCTTATAAAAATTAATGTCACTGCCTCTGAAATAGGCTCTTTTTGCATCAAAGACTCCAGTCCCATGAAAAAGAAAAACTGGTTTTCTTTTGAATTAGATGATATTTTTGAAGTTTGCTATTAAAAATGAATACTTTTAAAATTTAAGCTTACTGATTATACGTATTTTGTCCAAGATTTAGAAATCATTTATAATATAAGTGGATATAGATGCAAATTTTTATTCTAAATAAGTCACCAGCAAATCAAATCAAACAGTATAATTAAATGATACACCATGATCAATTTGAGTTATTCAAATAATTAAAGAATGGCTCTAGATTAGGACATTTATTTACTACATCACATTTTTAGACTGAAACATTGCTGTCCAGTTGCTCACTAAGCCTGTTTCTTCTCCCTCCCAGGTGCATGCCTGGTCTACATTACTCAGCCTCCCTTGCAGTTAGGTATGGATCTGTTCCCGAGTTCAGGCAAATGGAAAGTAGCTGAAAATGACGTGTGCCACTTGCCTCTCTGGCTCATAAAACTTTTCTTGTGTAATTGTTTACTTTCTCTTCTACCTGCTGGCTGGATGCAGAGAATCCCACAGAAGAATCTGAAACCCTGAGAATGTGCAGCGTCACAAGATAGAAATGGTGGGTTCTTGAGTAATCACTTGGAAGGCTAACTCAAGAACACTTGTACCTCACTGTCACTTGAATGGTAGGTTTTTAAGCTACTGAGGATTTTGAAGTTTGTTACAGCAGTTAGCCGACCTTGATTAATATAGAGAGCGAAAAGATATTTGATAAAATTCAACTCCTACTGCTAAAATTGTAAGTTGAAATAGGATTTTTTTATTGTTAAAAATATCTATCTCATATCAAATGTCAACATTGTTCTTAAGGATAGGGTACTATAGGAATTTCATTAAAATAAACAAGAATGTCTGCTGCTACCACTATCAATGATTGCTGGCTCCAAGTTTTAGCTAATAAAAAGAAAATAAAACTTTCATTATTTGAGATTAAAAGATCACACCTAGAAAAATCAACTACAAACTTAGAGCAACTAACGGACTTCAATAAAGTCATCTGTTCAAAAATAAATGTTAAAAATTAAGATGTTTTCTATGTGACCTTTAAAGAGTAAATTATACATCTTCAAATATATATAAATCATAAAAAGGAAGATACAATTTTTAAAAAACAGCAATAAAAACACTCTGAAATTAAAAAATGTATGATAGACAAAATAAAAATTTAATAAAAATTTCTAAGTTTGAGAAATTTTCTTAGAGAACAAAAATTCAGAGATAGACAAAAGAAGAGAGATGAGAAAATTAGAGGATCCACACAGGATGTCTGATATCTGATTATAAGGCATTCCAGTGAAAAAGAGCAAGAAGAGGGAGGGAATTATACATATAATTAAGGAACATTTTATTGAATTGAATGGCTAAACTAAAGCCCATGCTTTATTCAGGTTTCCTTCATTTTTATCTAATGTATTTTCTTTTCTAGAATACCACATTGTATTTAGTCATTTGTCTTCTTAGACTCCTTTTGGCTTTGAGTTTCTCAGACTGTTTTTGATGATCTTGATAGTTTTGAGGAATACTGGTCAAGTATTATGGTAGATGTCCATCTGTTGGATTTGTCTGTTTTTCCCGTTAATAGATGAGGCTATGGATTTGGGGGAAGAGGCTCTCAGAGGTCAAGTGCCATTTTTATCACATCATATGGAAGGTCATGTTGATGTTTACCTCCCTCACCTAGCTGTAGTTTTTGTCATTTCTCCACTGTGAAAGTTACTCTTTCCCACCCTTTTTCTCTACTGTATTCTTTGGAAGGAAGTCAATACATGCTGCCCAAACTCAAGGAGTGGATACTCTATACTGTATCTCAAGGGCAGAGTATCTAGATAAATCAATTGGATAAATACCTAGGGGAGTGATTGCTGGGTCCAATGGTAAGACCACATTTAGTTGTGTAGGAACTTCCCAGCTCTTTTCCAAAGTACTTGCAGTATTTTGCATTCTCATTCGCAATGCATGAGTTTCTGATGCTTTGCATTACCAGATAATTGGTATTGTCAGATTTTTTGCATTTTAACCATTGTACTAGGTGTATTTGTATCATAGTTTTCCTTGCTGATTTTTTTTTTAAGTTATATGAATTTAATAAATCTGTGCCTGGTAATTCAGGAGCTCTGGATCTTTTTCTGGCTGATGTTTGTGGCAATTCTTGTTCTTATATTATTTTTTTGTATGCCTATGTTTGCTTATATGATGAACATTGTATTTGAAAAGAATTTGTAGAGTATGTAGAATGACATTTTTTGCTCCGAAGAAGTTTGAGATTACTACTAATAGCAAACTCCCTTATTCTAATTCCAGGGTTAGAGATTTTTCTAGTCTACCCAGATAACCTGAAGCAGGGTTGCTTTCCTTACAGTTCATCTCATTCCTACAATTAATACATTCCTTTGAGGGCACAATTCCAAGTGTAGTATGGTGTGCCAACCTCCCTTCCCTTCCCCTTGTCCTCCAGACTTTACGGCTAACATCACTTCTCAGCCACATCACTTCTAAATCATCAAATGCTTCCTGGGAAAAAAAAAAGTTCCAAATCTTGGGCTTAGCAGTGGGAATTTCTCTTCTAGATGTTAGCCTGGCAATTTCTCATTAACTTACTAGGTTTTTATTTTAATGTTTTGAGGATGATACTGTTTCATTTCCCACCGTCAAGAGCAAAAGCTGGGTCCTGGGTCCACTATGCTTCACTGCACAGACATCGGGTCTCCAACTGGTTTTAGAAGTTATGATGAATACAGCTGTATAACTTATACTTTGGGAAGAAACTGTGACAAATAAAAAATAAAGCGTCTGATTGTCTTCTTCTTCTCTAGTTAAAAGAGAAGCTTCTGGTTTATTAGTCGCTGAGCCACTGATCTGAAAATTATACCACTTCTCAGGTCACTATCTATATATATCACAGAATACTTTACAACCTTTTATATAAAGAAATTTTATTACTGAAAAAAATCACACAAAACAAAGTTTTTGTTTACAAACTTAACAAATGTGGAAAAGTTAATATTTACAACATTTTCCATACAGTACATGATAATTTTATTTTTACAGTTTAACAGAATGCTAAATAGAGAAGAAAACTAAAAGCATCAGAAAACCTGTTCATGAAATAATACTTAACTGGAAACAAAATTAAGAAAAATTTTCAATATTTTAAAGTTCATCATATAAAATATATTTTACTCAATCAGAACTGTATTTTTTCCATTTGATTAGCACTAATATTGCTAATACACTTTTTAATGTTCAGCAATATCCTATTTAAATGCAGAAATGAATTCTATGTAATGTGTGAGAAGGACACTGCACAATACAAAGCACCTGTAGTATTCTAAATGTTAAAAATAAAACTTAAAACAAAAATATAAGCAACTATAAATGGTCATAATAATACAATCTTGAGTGGTCATGAAACATTAAAAAAAAGAAAACCAATTGCATTTGGCTTAATTTATAAAAGAGTAACATTTTATCTACTAATCCTCCAGGACATTTTATTTTTAAAATGCAGAAGGATCAGTGAGCAGCATAATACAATCAATATTGGACATTCTTTCAATAAGCACCTTACTTAGTTACATAATAGAGCTGTGAAATTCCTAAAATAATGAGATTTTATAAAATTCACACATTGAAGATGATAAGGTAGAATAAGTGGATTTTTTTAGTCAAATACCCATTATAACACCTTTTGGTGTGCCAATTTTTTTTTTTACACTAAAAAAGAATACTATTTTTCATTTTCTTAGAAATTCAGTGTAAAAGCTACCAAAGTAGTGCTAAGATATCAGGAAAACATAAAAATACCTGAATAGATTTTCTAGGATTTCTTTAAAAAGTTCAAATACATATAAACTTATTTTCGAAAGTATAAAAAAGATACAAAGATAAGTTTTAAATACTCCAGCAAAGAAAAATCTTGATTTTATGTCATAAAAATGAAATAGCATTGTATACCTTAAAATACTTTTAAAAAAAAAAACAAGATTCTCTTAAAAAACAAGAGTAGAATCTTCATAAAAAGAAAAGGAAGATTCCTCTAACTCCCTCCTCCCACACAATGTAAAAAATATTAACCAGCACATCTCTGTTTTTCAGGTATATTGTTGTCATTAACTTCTGTGTGAAATGACTCATACTATTCTCGGAGTCTACTGTTTCCAGTGTAATGTGGCTTTAAGTGCAAAAGAAGAACATAACAGTGATTATTCTAAGACAGTGTAGTGGTCTCCTCCAGTGTAACACAAATCCGCTTCTAAGTAATGGGATAACCTGGATTTCAAGTATCTGAGTGACTGCCGGCGTCCTGCTCTTTTCTAACTCCGGAAGCCGAGTGAACGAGCAGTGATGTGGAGCCTTTCAGGCTGCTTGGCTCTGAAGAACTGGGGATCTGCAAGTTGTTGCTCTGCGCCAGGCCAGTTTCAGTAACGGCACTTTTTGGAGTGACCCTAGGTAGAATAATGAAAGTTGATATACATAAATACCAAAGAACGAATGTGATACCAGATGTCCTTCTAACTACTATCCACTTTTCGTGAGTTTTTACTCCCAATCAGTATCCACTTTTATCAGAGGGAAATTAACTAAACTTCTTCATGTATGCTCTAACAGCTCAAAATATAAATAATTTATTTTCAAATACAATTTTTGCTAACTTTGGAAACTTTGTCAAGGACCACCCATGCATGGACTGAGCATGGTGTCTCATGGGAATACAATTAATAAGAAAGAATTTCTACCCTTGGTTTAGGAAACATTTTATTGATTTCCCACCATGCCATGGATCAGACACTATGTAAGCGGTTGGGAACACAAAGATAACAAAGACCTCAGCTCGGACTTTAAAGAGTTTATAAATCTAGTGGAGGATAAAAGCATGTATCTATCTAGTTATAATCCAGGTATGCAAAAGCTGTTAGAGGAACACAGAGAAGGTGCATTTGGCCTAGTTTGGGAGAACAAAGTAAGACAACCTTGAGACCTTAAAGTGGTTAGTTGTCAGCAGTCTGGTTAATTTGATGTTACTTGTATATGGATCACCTATGACTATTTAGAAAAATTCATTAAAGATAATGTCAACCTTTCATGTTCAGGAAATTAAATCATAATCATCTTTGTATAAACTGACAAAAACCTTTTAGACACTACTGTAATGCAGTACTAATTAAAGTATTTCAGATGAATCTTAAATATTTAGTTAAATATACATGCAACTCCTAGAATTGAACATTACTGTTCTCCTTGAACAATATACATGAAGGCTCTTCTCAAAGCTAAGAATTAAACTATGAAATAGAGTATTTATAGGGTGAACTTAAACTTCTTAAACACAAACTTCTTTAAGTGTATAAACATGTCATCTCACAGAATGTGTTCTTTCCAAACGTGTTATGCTTTAATAAAATACGTATAATGCAGTACTCAGAACAGTGTTGATTTAAGATAACCAAACGGAAGCTCACCTTCCTTCACCCCGCGCCCTTTCAGACACACTGCCCTTATCGCTCACGTTGCCTGCCCGGTCTTTCCTGTCAGCCTGTTCCCCAGAGAGTTTGGAGCTGGACACTGCTGGGGAGGCAGGTTCACCGCTGTCCTGTTCTCTTGATGTGGGGGCACTCACTCTGTCTTCTCTTGCTTCCCTCACTGACGTTTCTGGAGAGGTCTGGATTTCGGTGAAAGTTTCTTGTCCTAAGTAATCGTGGCTGGTGATCGCTACTGTGGAAGTGCCGTGATTCGCTGAAGCTCCTGTGCTGGTCCCCATGGATTTGGAAATGACCTTCAGCTTATGTGAACTAGGTTTGTAGTGCTTCTTTTTGTGCTTAACTTTAGAATTATGCTTTAAGAAAAACTCACATGACTCCTGTAGTACTCTTCGACTTTCACTGATGGGACTGTAAGAAAATCCAAGGACATGATTTACTTGATAAATATTAAGTGTTACAGTAGAAGCCATAACACATATCACCTATCTTGTGCTAAAAATCCTTATTCAATAAAGTCAGAAATGCTATAAGATTTATATTATTTTTAAAACCTAAGGTTATAAACACTATGAGATATAAGTAGATTTCCATGAATTGAAATCTGTGCATACACTGTTAGTTACTTTTGTCAGCATAAATAGTAGACTGGTAAAGAAATAGGCAAAATCAAAGAATGAGGGCAAGGAAACTCAAACCAGCATAAAGCAGGTACTATCTTCATGTGTATCATATGTAAGTATATCAAATATATAAAAGTAAACCAGAAGAGAGATGATACAGAATATAAATAGTGATCTTTGCTTAAATTTAAATGTTTTCTTTCTAACATTAAAGTTAGCAAGTTAGTGTGAGTATATAAATATGGGGTAGACATATAATAACAGTGCAAAAAATTTCAAGTCCAGTTAAATGCAATTTTTCAGACTTCAAAAACTTATTTTTAAAAGGTCTACAGTTAAAAAAATTTTACCACAAAAAAAGTTCATTAATCAACTCAATGGGGAACAGTTTAAAAACTCTATTGTATGTTGTTAATAATACATGCTATGCAACGTATGTATATAAATTAAACTATTAACTCATAAATGTACATCTACTAAATATTGTTGCAGTTTGTTCCATAAGTTTGAATTTTTACCATCTTAGGCAAGGCAAATAAGTGAAATTTTAAATCAATGCTGTGTGTGATAAAGGTAGTAAACAATAACACATTTGCATAATATTTTATAGATTTCTTTACATATATTTGATCCCATTTAACCTTTTATTGTTGATAAAAAAGAATAAAATTATTTAAAGTGCTATACCCAAAATAATGAAAACAATACTATTGGATGTAGTATAAGCCACAGAGAGAAAACACATATTTAACAAATATTTCATTCATATTTCAATAGAATGATATATGTCAAAGACTTTTATAATTAATGCCAAACCAAAAAATCTCTCTCCATGAAAAAGATTTCCAAACTTGAAACAACAATTGACATAAAACTCCAGTACAACAATAAATTGAATAGTTCCTTGGTATGTGATCTATTTTTAACATAATGTCAGACAATTCAATAGGTTCTTACTCTCTCTTGCGATTTCGTTTAAAAAACCCAGCCCATTCCGTGCATGTCTTTTTGCTTCCAACCCAGAAGACGGGAGAGATGCCAACAATTAATGTCATCAGATATTTTATCATAAATAAAGCCAACTCCGGTCGAGTTTCTGTTTTTGCCTATAAAAAATAGTGAATAATAAAAATTTCAGTGATACATTCTAAGTGGAGAGAAGTTTATATAGTCAACATAAATCTGGAACAAAAAATGTAAATCTTTAATCTGTTTCATTATAAAATGTTTGCTATAATATATAGTGCTTTAGGTATAATACACTCTTTACCTAAATTCTGAACAAAGATCCTTTATATGTGTGTCAGAATACATAGCTAGAATGGGAAAAACACTTAAATATATTTAGGAAGGATGTCTTTCCTAATTCTGGCTTAATTTCCCGAGTTTCTCCATAGAAGTACAGATGCTTCATATTGCCAAATACTTGTGTCTAAATATTTACCTACTTTCCTTCACTTTAATCTACCACATTTAAACTCATTATAACAACATACTACATTAGAGTCTTTACACATTGTTGATATTCATGTTATAAAAACTGCTTTTAGAGCAAAATAAATATCTATAAAACGTGAAAATAGAAAAAATTTCATAAATTAATTCATACTTTTCTGTTAAGCATAAACTTTTAAATATCATTTTTTAAATGTTACACATTTGAAAAATAATATTTTCACTCTATTCTATCTTGCTTTTTTCACTTACTAGTATTTCTTGAAGACCATTTCATATCTATACAAATAGATCTCTTCATTTATTTTTAATAGCTGTTCCATTGTATGGCTGAACCATAATTTATTCAACTATCCCTATTAATGGATATTTAGATTATTTTCTACCTATTGCCATTGCCTATAATGCTGCATTGAATATCTTTGTATGTGTGTAATCTCATACTTGTGATATCTGTTTTATAAACCCCCATAAGGGCAGGGTCAAAGAGTGCATGCATTTTAAATGATAGACACTGTCAAACTGCTTTCCACAGAAGGTCGAACTAATGGAACAGCAAAATCTGAGAACGCATATTTTGCCATAGTTTCACCAACACAGTGGCTATAAAACCTTTAGATATTTGCCATGTCATAAGTGAAATATAATTTTATTATAATTTTAATTTACATTTTCATAACATTTTTTACATGTTAAGAACAGCTTTTTGATTTTTCTTTTCTGTGAACCCTCTTCATAGTCTTTTTTCATTTTTATACTATATTGTTATGGTTTTCCTACTGATCTTTATAAATTAAAAAAATAGCCCTTCAACTATGATGTGATGTGTTGATAAATGTTCCCAATTTGTTTTCTGACTTTGATTATGGCAAGGTTTTTGCCATGCGGTATCTTAAAAGAATTTTTTTTTAACTTAGTCAAATTTAGCAATTTTTTATTTATAGTTACTGAATTTTTTATCACACTTATAAAGTCTGTCTCCACTCTGTTTAGAATTTTCTCATGTTATCTTCTAATATCTTACAGTTTCTTTCTTTATATGAAACATAATTTTTTAAAATCATAGACATCAAACTTTTTTAACAGTGTATTATAGCTGCTTTTTCCTCCTAATTTGCCCAAAATACTGGGGAACATAGGAGACATTTAATACATCAGGTTCACTTTAAGAGACTGCTCCTTTACTAAATATACAGAAAAAACACTTATGGATAACAGACTATGAACAGTATGCAAGGCAAGTAAAACTTATCCTCACACATCAGTATATAAAATAAGTCCTACTAGGTTAAAATGTAGTAACTTTCCAGAATATAATTTATTGTGTAAAATAATTTAGCCCAAACATTGCCTGATTTGATGCACTGGCAGCATTTACATCCATATAATTAGTTAATATCATATATAAATATTTAAGAAAAAATTATAAAATCTATTTAAAATCTTTTTCTATTTTAAAAAACCTTAACTAAAATGCTTTTAAAATTTTCCTATTTTCAGAAATTTACATTTTTAATCTTAAAAACTCCATCTTTATACTAACCATAAACATCAGAAACATATGAAACATATCTCGTTTCAATTGCTTTTCTCAGTTAAGAAATGACAGGATGGTTTAGGCAAAAATCAAGTTCTGTTTTTATAAGCAAACAGTCTGCAAAACATTATAATAGGATAAATTAAATATACACAAATAGGGTTTTCTGCTACTAACTGAAGAATTTAAAACAACTCCCAATTCAGCATGAGTTATTTTTCTTTTTTCCCAATGACAGGACCTGTTCTTCTGATTCTTTTCTTCATTACTATTAAGCTGTCTTTGCAACTCGCTGTAATTTTTAAAAGAATAGCTAAAGGAGGCACTTTACTATTGAACTGAAACTAAAAAACCTTCAGACATTTATCCCAGTTGCAAATGATGCATAGAGAATCATTCCTGTGTCTACTGGATTTCTCACCTGAAATCTAATTTTATGTTCATAACTAATTCAAGTATATTACCAGGGAACATTTTCTAGGTTAAAATTAAGTCACAAAACAATACAAATGATAGCTTTTACCTGATAAGGACATGGGATGTGGTACTGACGACAATGGTCAGAGACCCAAGTTATCTCCCAGGTCATCCTGTTCACTTGTTCATAGACGTAACATCCAAGAAGTGTCACTAATGGCACGAGATATAGGCCACTGAAGACTCCAATTCGAATCATAAATTTCTTTAGTTTCTCTTGGTTCCGGCCATCATGTTGTATAACTTGTCGAACATGATTTAAGGAAATAATGCCAGCTAAAAGAAGAGACAGCCCGACAAACACACAAAGGCACAGCGGCAAGAGTACAAAATAACGAGAAGCATCCAGGTCATAAAGGCCGACAAAGCAAACTCCACTAATGTTGTCTCCCTCGACTTTGTTCATAGCAAGAAGCATAACAGTCAGAAAGCCTGGAATTCCCCATGCTATGGCATGAAACCACACAGCTTTTTGTTCAATGGCTTCACAACTCCATTTTCTTCCTGCAGCTAAGAACCAAGTAATGGTAAGAATCACCCACCACACAGTGCCAGCAATTGTGAAAAAATACAAAAACATAAACAAAACAGTGCAAGCCTTATTTTGGGAGCCAACAACAACTGTATCCCCAACTTCTAGCTTCTCATCGGCCTTATTGCAGGCTGTGCTATTGCCTAGCAAAAATCCAATAAAGTACATAAGAGATACAATGCTGTAACAGACAGAGTAATATATAATTGGTCTCTCTGGGTATCTGAATCTTTTAACATCAATTAAAAAAGTAAGGAATGTGAACAGAGTTGCACAAAGACAAAATATTGAAACTATTCCGATAAAACTTTTCGCAAACTCTAGCTCATCGCTTTTAAAATACATGTTGGGGCACGGAGGTGCACATTGGTCAATTCCGAGAAACTTATAGCCTTGTGCTCCAGGAGTCTTAAGATGCCTTGGACACCAAATTCCAATGTCTCTTTGGATTTGTTCTGTTTTCTTCTGTGGACCAAGAAATTCTGTGTGTTGATCAAAAGTTACAGGAACAGTCTCATCACAGTATTGTAATCTGTAAATATGATAAAAATTAAATAAATAAAGTCAACATTTTTATTGAGTAACTACTTTCTGGTTCTATTCTCTTTTCTCCCTCAGAAATATTCATCACAAGTTGTTTTCATTCTCATATATTTTTTAGTATTCTTACTGTATTATTTTCTAACTATAACGTTATATAGTTGGTTCACAGGTTTTTAATTTTATATAATGATCATGTTATATATATATATCATACTGAAACTTCCTAATTTTTAGATTTATCCATATTGACAGATGTGAGTCAACTGCATTCATTTTATCGATTACATGGCAGTATTCTAGTGTGTAAGTATATCACAATTTACTAATCATTTTCACAATATACTTTCAGTCCTTTCCCCATTTAAAAATAAGAAAAACGCTACAATTAATATTTTTGTACACTACTCCTTATTTGTGTAAAAGTTTCTATGGAAAGGGATTTCCTAGGATGCAGGGTATGAGCATCTTCAACTTTACTACACACAGTTGACCCTTAAAACAACATGGGTTTGAACTGCAGAGATCCATTTATATGCAGAATTTTTCCAACAAATACTGTAATGTATTTTATTTTCCTTATGATTTTCTTAATAACATTTTCTTTTCTCTAGTTTAAGAATATAGTATAAAATACATATAACATACAAAATATGTGTTAACTATGTTATCAGTAAGGCTTTCCATCTATAGTAGGCTATCAGTAGTTATGTTTTTGGGAAGTCAAGAGTTGTATGCAGATTTTTTACTGCATGGGGAGTTGGTGCACTAACTCCTACATTGCTCAAGGGTCAACTGCCCCTTATTACTCAATTATTCTTGAAAAGGGTTATGCATCTGCCGTAAGTGTTATGAATTACACAAAAATGCTATAGTTTCTTTAGTTTACAGGTAAAGAAAAACAAAGGTAGCCACCTTCCTTCCCAGATTATATGAGGTCTCGTTATATTAGTACACTATTTCAAACTATAAGCTCCCAATGTCTAGAGAATAGGAGACAAAAGTAAACAAGAGAGAAAGAGCAATCGGGATTGTTTCATAAACTATGTAAATGTCTAACCAATGTACTGTATACTTGAAACTAATAATAAAATATTATTTAAAAAAGAGTAATGTGCAAAAGGGTCTGTGTATTGAAAATAAAATTTTATTTTTCTCCAGTTAAGGTCAAAGGCACCATTACATGTTTTCATAGAACTATACAGCATTCCTTTATTATAACTAGCACAGTTGTTAATTTGCACTAATTTGTATAATTATTTGATTACTCTTCATTCCTTCTATCTCATTATAAATTCCCTCAGAATAAGAACCAAGTCTGTTTTTTGCTCACCATTGTGTCTACAACACTTATCAGTACAGTGCCTGGCATATATTAAGTGCGCAGTAAACATTTATAAAATTAAATAATGAAAGCCTGTCATTAACATGGAAATATTAAAATATTAATTAAAATATTAAAATATCATCAGTAGCTTTTAGTCAAAAACATAATTTACCTGTCACATTTAAGTTCTTCAGGCCATTGGATCCCAAAAGTGTCAATTAATTTTTTGCAGTCAGAATATACTTTCTCACATAATTTACGACAAGGTGGAACCACATGAATTTGCTCTGTGCACGTTGGTACAAAAGCTTTGCAAAGGAAAGTTTCAACATTTGGTGAACATTCCAGGTTTGCAAGAGGAAGAAAAAGCTATTAAGAAAAAACAGCAAGATAAGGTTAGAAAACATTTTAATAACAAATGAAAGAAATAAACATTTATGGTTTAAAGTATATACATTTTCACTTATAGTTTGGAGTCAAAGAATATTTAAATATCACTCTTAATACGATCACATTTTGTCTGTTGTGTTAAAGATGATGTTTTAGTCTGTTAGACTTAGGAATCTTCATACACAATACAATAGTATTTTTTTTTTCAATAATACATTTTTCAAGAAGACATACTAAATCAAAGCAAATCAAAAGCATGCATTGATTGCTAGGTGAAATATATTATACAAATGTTCAATTTATAAGTATATGCTGAAATACCATAACATCATACACTGAGCATTCTAGAGAATAAAGCAATGTTTGTGGCAGAAGGAACAGCATAAAAAAGGTGTGAGGATCACGAGAACATGGTACATTTCAGGGCAAGAAGTTCAATGTGACTAGAATATAAGGTCAAAAAGGTGGAGTCAAGGACAGACTAGAGAGAGCTGAGACTGGAGAGGTATGCTGGACCTGCTCATGCAGAGCATGAATGAGAGGCTAAGTTGCTTCAATTTTAAAATACAGGAATGAAATACTGTTGGAGAGTTTAAAGCAGGAAGTGACTTGAGTCTGACAGCTGAGTATGAATCCTAGAGCTACACTTACTGGCCATCTAACTTTGGCAAGTTATTTAACTTCTCTGTGTCTTAGTTTTTTCATCTGCAAAATGGCAATAATAAGAGTACCTGTCTTGTAAGATTGTTGTGCATACTACATTAATAAAATGTAGTTAGTTACTGTGATAATTATACCTTTGAGTATAGGGATGGGTTCTGGATAAATATGGTATATTGACCACATCTATTTATCCTCTTTCCCTTGTTTCTTCACTAAAATGACAGTAAAGAAAAAAAGGTATTACTCTGTTAGCAAATGAACAGGAGAGACTACATTAAGTGTATCTGAGTTTGCCAAAGAACAGAAACAAAACAAAACATCTAAAAAGAAAGACCCAAAACTCTGAGTGACAAAAAGCTATGAGAGGAGAGAGAGAGGTCGTAATTGGACATGGGAGTGGATTACAAAGGAGGAGTAAAGGGTTCCATAAGAGCTGCTAAAGGATCTGAGAGTCTCAGTTCTTTTAGGCACCAAGTAGCATAAAAGGCTAAAACAAGGAATGTTTACAAAGCAGTTCCTCTCTTTATTATCCCTTCACCCCAACCACAGGCAGGCAGATGACCACCAAGTTCCACCACAGTTGTTTCCAAGGAAATGGAGCTACAAATGTTCTGCCCTTGGGGTGTCCGGCACAGGGCTGGGCTGTGACACAGTGCAGTGAAAAGAGGTTTTAAGTGAGTAACAGTCCATCTAGGCAAACTAAAGTCCTCATCTTGCATTTCCTGCTCGTTCACATATGCCACCATACCCACCTCTGGAAAAAACTAATCAGTCTTGGGGGAAAAACCTCTACATATTGACAATGAAAGAGCTTGAGTTCACCTTACTATGAAGCCCACCAGCCCCATTTGTGCACATGGAGATTTCAGTGCCCCAAACAAATATAATTGGGCAGTGAAGGATCATCAGGCATTTGAAGAAAGCCTCAAGAAAGACAGAGACCCAAACAAGCAAGCAGATAAAAGGAAATTTGGAGAAAACAGAAATTGTGTGGTGAATAGAACAAAACAAAATAAATCACAAAATAAAAACATTAATATCTTAAAATGAGATACTATTGCTTCCATTAAAAAATAGGATGCTATGGAAAAGTAAAATGATAAAGTAGCCAAAATAAAGAGCTCTATAGGATTAGAAAATAAAGCTGAAGAAAGAGATGGACAATCAGAGAGAAAATCCTCCCAACTAGTCTAAGTGTCTAACACCTGACTAAATCAGTTTCAGAAATAAACAACAGGGAAAATGGGGGTGGGGTGATAATCAAATAAGGAATATAAGAATATTTCTCAGAACACAAGAATACTAGTCTTCAAAATGAAAAGGCTGGCGTCACACTTTGTAAACCAACTACTAAAACATTTCTGGGCTAAAACTTCAAACAATTAACTCTCTTTTACAGATATCTCTCACATTCTCCTCTCTTTTCAAAACCCCAATTCTACATCTCATTCTCTCAGCTGATGATTCTGTTCCTAGTTCACTAAGAAAACAGAAACCAGATAATTTCCTCATCCTCTAACTAGATGTACCAACATAACTGCAGCTTATCCACCTTCTCTGCCTTCTCTAGAAAGACTTTGCTTCCACAATTATCTCCTATTCTTGCAATAATTTCTCCCTATATGCTACAGTGATTCCTCCATCAGACAAACTTGTTCTGTTATCTCCCACCATAACACATACACACACACATACATACACGTGCACGCACACACACACACAATCTGACATTTCATTATATACTAGTTTATTTCTTAATTTCTGTTTTCACTACCAGAATGTAAATTCCACAAGAAATTTTACTTATTCTGTTATAATCCCTAGTGCCTAGGACAGTGTGTATGTGTATGTGTGTGTGTGTGTGTGTGTGTGTGTGTGTGTGTGTATTTCTCTATATTTATTAAAATTAATGACTATCCCAATGAACAATAACAAGTTATATCAATGAAAAAATTTCACAGCATCATGATAAAGATCATAAATATGTCCAGAGAGACAAAAATAGGTCATATAAAAAGAATTAAATTCAAATATTTGATAATACCAGATGCTATAAAATATGAAGAAATGACTCTAATATTCTGAAGGAATATTGCTTTCAACCTTGAGTTCTATACCCAACTAAACATTCAGATGAGAGAAAAATAATGACCTTTTTTGGCCCTGTAAGTAATCAAAAATTTTAACTTTTAAGCATCACTTTTTAGGAAGCAACTACAGGATAATTTTTTCCTGAAACAAAGAAAGATATACATCAATTTCATCAGATGTTATTTGGGAATGTGTCAGATATGTCAATATTCATAAGAAAACAGAATCAGGATTTTTATGTGAAATCTTCAAAATTTAAAATTTTGTCACTTTATTTTAATTTTTTTCCAAATCACAACATTTATATTTTATTTTGTCATCCCCTGAAATTCCAAAGCAAGCTTATGTCAAGGAAAAATCTGTGAGTAATGAGAAATTTCATTCAGTCTTCATCATAAGTAACTGGGATTTTTTTTTTTTTTTAGACAAGGTGATATGGGAAGCTCACATGATGGGCTACCAACAGAAATTCTGTCACATTAATATATTTAAAATACTGTGCAAAAAGGACAAACAAAACATGTCTTTAGGTGAGATACAGTGTGGATCACTAACTTTCAAATTCTGTTGCAAGTTAATAGATCTAAAGAATTTTAGACTTAGAAGGTTCCTGAGAGGCCTTTTAAGTCTATTATTTTCAAACTGTGTGTTTGTGTGCTTTCCCAAGGAACATTTCCTTTAAATAAGAGGTTACAAAGAAGACTGATATAGTAAATAAGTAAATAAAAGCACAGCTGCTCTGGCTGAAGAGGAAGCCCTCCGTGAGATTTCTCTCACTGCTCCACTTCTCCACCAGTGACCTCAAAGCACCTCCAGAGAGAGGTCAGTTTTAAACTACTGACCTAATCCAAACCCCCAAATTACAAATGAGAAAATGCAATCCAATTTCTTATTGAAAGTGTTACTGAAATTCAAAAATCTAGTCTGAATTAGAATTTAAGTGCCCTTATTCCTGATCTAATGCTTTTTCCAATATTATATCTACTAATAATAGATCAGAGCTTGGACTTTTTTTAGTACTTACAATAAGCTAGACACTGTGCTTTCTCATATATTAGTTTTCTTTTGCAACAATCCTGTGAGTAGGTGTTCTGATCGCCACCTTGCAGATGAGGCTCTAAGAGGTTAGGCAACTTTTAATAAGGTAACATGTGTACTAAGTGGCAACCAGGATGTTCACCTGGATCTGTATGACTCCAGAGTATGTCCTCTTTAATCCTGACACTATGCTGCCAACCCAGCTCTCCCTAAAAATTACCCTTCCCCAAAGTATAAGACAAGCACAAATGCCAGCAAGGATAGGAAAAAAACCTATACTCAGAAAATTATAAGACACTGAAGAAAGAAACAGAAGAAGGTACAAATAAATAGAAGCTCATGGACAGGAAGAATTAACATCGTTAAAATGTCCATTCTACCAAAAGCGATCAATAGAGTCAATGCAATCCCTAACAAAATACCAATGGCATTTTTTCACAGAACTAGAATAAATAATCCTTATATGGCACCACAAAAGACCCCAAACAGCCAAAGCAAGCTTGAAAAAGTACAAAGTTGTAGGTATCATACAACCTGATAGTAAACTGTATTACAAAGCTATAGTAATCCAAACAGCATGGTAATGGCATAAAAACAGACATATAGATCAGTAGAAGAGAACAGAGAACTCAGAAATAAGCTCCATACTTATATGGTCAATTTATTTATCTATGACAAAGGAGGCAAGAATACACATTGGGGTAAAGACAGTCTATTCCATCAATTGTGTTGAAAAAACTGGACAGAAATTTGCAAAAAAAAAAATGAAACTAGAGAACCCTTTTATACCATATACAACAATAAACTCAAAATGGATTAAAGACAAATCTAAGACCCAAAACCATAAAACTCCTAGAAGAAAGCATAGGCAGTAAACTCTCTGACATTGTTCCTAGTAATTTTTTCCTGATATATCTCCTTGGGCAAGGGAAACAAAAAAAAATACACAAATGAGACTATATCCAACTAAAAAGTTTTTGCACAGTAAAAGAAACCATCAACAAAATAAGACAACATACTGAATAGGAGAAGATATCTGCCAATGGTACATCCAATCAGGGGTTAATATCCAGAATTTATAAAGAACTCATAACTTACTATCAAAAAAACAAACAATCCAATTAAAATATGGGCAGAGGCCCGGAATAGACATTTCTCCAAAGAGGACATACAGACGGCCAATAGACATATGAAAAAGATGTTCAATGTTACTAACCATGAGAGAAATGCAAATTAAAACTACAATGGGATATCACCTCATACCTATCAGATTGGCTATCATCAATAAACAACTAGTGCTGGCGAGTATATGAAGAAAAGGGAATCCCTGCACACTGTTGATGGGATTGCAAACTGGTGAGGCCACTATAAAAAAAACAGTATGGCGGTTTCTCAAAAAATTTAAAATAGAAATACCTTATGACCCAGCAATTCTACTTTTAGGTGTTTATCTAAAGAAATCCAAAACATTAACTTAAAAAGATTTATGTACCCCTATTTACTGCAGCATTATTTACAATAGCCAATATATGGAAGCAACCTAATTGCCCATCAATAGACAACTGGATAAAGAAGCTGTGGTACATATATACAATGGAATATTACTTGGAGAATGAAATCTTATCATCTGCAACAATATGGACAGACTCAGAGGGTATTGTGCAAAGTGAAATAAGTCAGACAGAGGAAGACAAATACTGTATGATTTCACTTATATGTGGAATCTAAAGAACAAAATAAATGAACAAACAAAACAGAAACAGACTCATAGATACAGAAAACAAACTGATGACTGCCAGATGGGAAGGGGGTCAGGAGGCTGAGTATAAATGGTGAAGAGATTAAGAGGTACAAAATAGACACAGGGATATAAAGTATGCCATAGGGAATATAGTCAATAATATTGTAATAACTATATATGGTGCCAGGAGAGTACGAGACTTATCAGGGATAACTTCGTAAATTACATAAATGTCTAACCACTATGTTGTGCTCCTGAAACTAAATAATACTGAATGTCAGGTGTAACTGAAAAATTTTTAAAAGGAAAAAAATGTTTCTTGAAAACAGCATTAAAAAAACATAATATCAAATGAGGCGTGGAAATATTCTACATGAAACAAAAATCCTCTGTTTGAAAAAAACAGATGTTCACAACAGGACATATAACCGAAAACTATAAAACTTCAAGTTATGTTTATCACATTCCATATGTGATAAATTTAGATAATTTTAGAACAAATAGCACTTTCAATAATGAGTAATCAGACTATTATTAAATTTATCTCAATCACTTAAAAACATAAACTAAATAAGTGTATTTCCCTAATCTTTTGAAGTAAATAACTTGATAGAAATATTTTATACTCTTCCACAAAATGTCCTGAGTATCATTCTCAGAAACCTAAATTTGAGATAAAAAGGCTATTAACTTGGCTCACTGTGGTATTTCTTATGTCTTTAATCTTACACTCAGAATTCCATCATTTTGTTATACTAGTATTTAGCTTGATAAATGCTACGTAAACCCATGTTGAACAAAGAGTTAAACTTCCTAGTCTCTTCAGTCTATTCCCTTTACTCCTTCTTAGTGACACCTTCGACTCTCTCAGTAACCCAGTGCCTTCATGGTCTTTGTTGTGAATTTCTCTTTTTCAAAGAAGGCTCAGAAACTCATCTAGTAACTAACAACAACCTAAAATACCAGTAATGCTTTTGAGATTCTACCACTCAATATTAACTAAAATAGTTCTGTTAATCATAGTTTTAATGCTTGGAGAAATAAAAAGTAGGCTCTTTTAAGGACATAGTAAGTCCCTGGAAGGAATTCTGTGGTAGTTAACTATTAGTACTAGCAAGGATGAGGAAGAAGAGAGCAATTAAGAAGGCAACTTATACCTCCATTCTGAAAAATAGCCAGAGCCAAACTATGATAAACAGACAATGAGAACAAAAATATGTGAGAGATTTTATACAATCCTTTACTGGAAATGATGCCAGCATTGTAACTCTGGCTGTAGCTCCATCATTAACCACCAGTGCCACTTTTGCAGATGATTTTCTGCCTTTGAGTCTCAGAACATCCATTAGTAAAATGAGAGCTAAATGATCAGAACAATCACTACACTGACTTCCCAGATAAACATTATTATGGTAGAAAGGGTCAAACGAAAATCATTAGAGGTCTTCCTTTTATCATAACAGAAAATCAAAAGCATTACTGCAGATTAGAGGACTTTCAGAGATTAGTAACACCATCAAAAATATATTCAGGGGTAGTAATTCTTAGCACCTGCCCATTTTAATTCTCCTGCACAACTGCATATGTTATTAATAGACTCTCTTAAGCAACTTTAATCAAATGGCTAAGGTGCTTTTCCAGATGTGGTCTCTTTACTGTAGCAAATCAGTATAGCCCTGGCATCTCACATGCAGCTCTAATCTGAACATTTTTTTCTCCAAAAGCAATGTACTTTCACCTAGCAGAAACAGCAGCACATTTTACCAACTTGCCTCAGAGCAGTGGCTCTCAAAGAGCGAATCAACAGCATTAGCATCCCCTAGGAACTTGTTAGAAATGCAAATTATGCATGCCACCCCCCGATTCAGGAATTCTGGGGGTAGTGTCAGTGATCTGTGCTTCAACAATCCCTTCAGATGATTTGGATGCACACCAAACTCTAGAAGCACTGCCTTAAAGGAAAGTCAGCTCTTCAGCTCTGAGCTTCAATTTCACTGTCACAGACTAACCACATCACAGTTGGAAAGGACATTATACTGGCCCATCATATTTAAGACATAAAGCTGATGAGGCCATAGATATGTGCCGATGAGGAGATTAACTCTACATAAATAAAAGAGACCTTCCCCCTTGTTTTTGCTAATACTTCCTACAGACTGGACAAAACTATGGGTCATCTAGAGTAATCAACCCAAGCCATTGCTCATGAATGGGGTATTACCTGACTCACTCACGACATCAGGTGTACTCAAATAGCATTCATCTTCAAGTGGCCTACGCAGAATTAAAGACATGGGAAAGTAGCATAAGCATATTACTCACACTCTCAGAATGCCTACTTCTCCCATACTACCACCTCTTCCTTAAAACACACCAGCCAGCTCCCTCATGCAATAGTGACATGATAATAGAAGGAACCAATAATATGTGGCACTGTAAGATCCTGAAGAAAAAGTCTGGATTAGAATTCTAATAGAGAGTAATAAAAAAAAAAAAAGATATTTAATGTTTTAAAAATATAAAAAGCTAAGCCTAAGCAGAGTGGTCCTGCAGCAGTATCTTGGCTCTGCTTTGCCTCATCTAGTACTAAAGACATAAGATATATAAAAACATCTGTCACTTTCTGAAGCATGAATCAGAATCCCACTGGTACATGGAGGCAGCCACTTTACCAGTGAATAAGACCAAGTAACTGCAAAGTGTCCAATTCTCTCCTCAAGTTTCTGCTTTCTACTCCTGGTGACACACACAGTAACTCTCAAGAAGTAATAAAAGCTTCATTTCTTACTTTAAAATGGCAACAAAAAGAAAGCCAAATTCTACTGATGGTAATGAAAATGGCGAGAAAGTGAAGAAAAAAGTGATGGGCCTTAAGACAACAGACTCATTAAAGACCTAAAGGGATCCTTAAACGTCTATACTTCACCAAATAAATACTGTCAAAGTGGTTACAAGGTTTGAATAAATTCTTTGAGAATATTAATGGGCTACTGCATAATAAAGTGGTAAAAACTCTGCCACTTAGTTTCAAGAATGTGACCAAATCTTAGGCAGTCAGCTTCTTTAAAAAACAAAGCAGAGCCTGGAATACAAGAGAAGAATAAACAGCAAAAATTTTCACTATCTCTATAATGGAAAACTTGCTATTTCTGCAATATTTCTTAGCAGAGAGAACTACAAATTTTTAATTATTTCCCCCACTGGGCTTTCTTTTGGAAATTAGACAAATATGCACAGTAATTTGTTGGCATTACAAAAAAAAAAAGAAATCTGTCCAGTGATGTGTTAAGTTTTTAATTTAAAACTTATAACTTGAAAAACTGTAATTCTGGGCAAGTTACACATTCAGTAACATTAGTGAATGAATACATGACAAATATACAAACTGGAGTAATAAGGCGTCATTATCTACCTGCCAGATTCTCAAGGAAAGAAAATAATCACAACACAATAGTCTTCCCATGGTCTGAAAGAACCAAGTCCCTTTGTGGACAGGCTCTCCTGAGGACACAAATAATGATATCCTAGACTGTGGAACACCAGAGAATGACTCTGTAGGAACCTTGTGCCTATCAGCAGAGCCTCCCAGAGGAAATAATGTCCTCTATTCACCTACAAGTCTAACCCTGATTCTCAGACTCAGAATTAGTCAAGGTACTTTCCCCACTAATTTAACATATCACCACAAAGGAAACTTGTGGTTTCTACATTTAAAACACAATAGTAGCCACTATACACATAAATGACTTAAAACACTTTAATATTTATTTCATTCTAAATAACTCAATAGCTTATTTTCAGAATAGTTAACAGCTATTTTCAGAAAGCCTTCTCTGAAAGAGATTAGCCACACTAAACATTTTCTTCCCTGTGTATGGGGGAGTGGGGAGGTAGTATATGAATAGAGAATAAGGAAGGACAGAAGAGGTTCACTAGACTCTACTAAAAGCAGGAAAATGAAAATGTTTAAAAACTACTGCCCATTACAAATAGTTTTTCTTAAAAGTTTGTTTATAGAGTTTTTCTCCATCTTTTTATTTTCAATTGAAGAGTGACATTTCAGTAATACATATTAACAGGTGGTAAGGAAAAGGTTTTGTTTTGGGGGGGTTTTTTTGGCTCACTTCCCTTTTAGACTGTTCAAAAGTGGAACGACCACATGCTATTACAAACACAATACATAACTTTGCTTTTGCCTAGACCTCAATGAAGGCAATTCAAACAGAAAAATAAATATTCCTGTTTCCATTTTCCCTAGATCAGTCTCAGCTCTTTCTGGATGAAATCGGTCTCTCAAGGGACATCAATCTAACAATTTGAGAAACAATGCTCTAGATATGAAACAAAAAGGGACACAATGGAAAACCAGCAGCCATTTGTTTTTCCACTTGGGAGAGTTAGACTATACAACATCCTTTCCATTATAAAGCCAAGTTACTATTCAGAATTGTAAATTAACTCTTTGTAATGCAAATGAATTTAGCTTTCAGATAGTAAAATAAGGAAACAACTACAGTCTCTGATTTCAAGCAATCTCTGAAACAAAAGAACCAGGATATCCCAGTCAGATCTTTTTGGTCTGTGATAAACTTGACTTAAAAAAAAAAAAAATTGTGTCAAGTAAATGACATAGAATTCAGGTAACATTAATAAGAATGCACAAGAACGTTTACTAATACCTGCTATACGTGTATAATCCTTAACAACACTATAAGTACTTTAAACCACGGTTTAGCAAACTACTGCCTGTTTTTGTAAATAAAGTTTATTGAAACCTATCTACACTCATTTGTTTATGTATTGTCTATGGCTGATACTGCTGCAACTGCAGAGTTGAATAGCTGTGACAGAGACTATATGGTTTGCAAAGGCAAAATGTTTATTATTTGGCCCTTTACAGAAAGAGTTAGAATTCCCTGCTCTAAATCAGTAGGTCTCAAACTTTAACATCATAAGAAAACACCTGAACAGCTTTTTTAAATAGAGTTTCATGGGCTCAATCTTCACAATAGGTTAGGATGGGGTTCAAAAACCTGCATCTCTAACAAGCTCACGAGCTGCTGGTCTATGAACTAAACTTTGAGAACCACTGCTCTAAACCATCTCATATAATCACAGATCAGCAATGACCATGAATGCTATAAATTTTATAAAACAGGATAGCCATCACATAAAATGAAAAGTTAAGGCATAAAAGAGGAATGAGATAGATCTCTTGATTTATATGGAATTTTTGGTAGCTAAGAAAGCACAACTGGTTGCCATAAGCATCAGATAATTCTTCAGCCCCTCACTAACCTTAATTCAGAGTGAACAGTAGAAATTCAACAGGGACCAGCAGAAACCAAAGACAGACACTTGGGTTGGAGGTGTAAAGCCCAAGCTGTTCTTTAGAGAAGTTGTAAAACACTTTTTTAAAAAGTAAAAGCAGTTAGTAATTTAGTACTTGACTATAAATTTAAGTATTAAAGTGCAATGTTTGAAAAAAAATCTGACACATGCAGTTTATCATTCAATGGTCCAATCTCAAGATGATCTCTTCACTCCATATAAATAAATACAGATGGTTAAAAATCTAATTCCTTAAATAAATTCTAACAAACATGTGTCAAGCTAATTTGGGGAAAGAACACAGAGGATGTCAACTATTTTATTAGAACTAGGTTTAGGCAGAAAGTGGATGATATGTAAACCACCTAAAAATATTAGAATGTCTTTTACTTGGATACTGCAGAAGACAGAGGTAGAAGGTAAAGATTTCGGGAAGGGAAATACTCTTTGCTGATTTATTCAGCCTTTGTCTTTTTTCAGCCTTTAATGAACATGTACCATGCTCAGAGGCACCGTACTGGGCAGTAGAGATAGAAATATTCCAGTGAGAGAGCTCATAATCCAGTGAGAGAACCATGTAAATAATTGCAGCACAACATAATAAATAAGAACTGTGATATATATTAAGTACTATCATATATATTAAGTACTATTACAGTGTAAGGAGTGAGCTGATTAAATAAGCTTGGGAGAAAAGTGAAAGGAGGCTTCACTAAGCACAGTTATTGCTTTGGGACCTGAAGAAGCTGAGCTGCTGAAGAGGGCAGGCAAAGAGCCCAGAAGGCAGTGGATACAATATGATGTATAGAGGTATGGCAGTGAGAGAATAATATGGATCTGGGTTCTACAAATATGTTTGTTTGGGTGAAGCAGAGTGTTTGAAAGGGACAAGATGGGAGGCTGACAGAAAGGCAGGGTGCCACATGAAGAGCCTTGGGTGCTGCACTAGAGTCAAGTCTTTATTTTGCCAGCTTTAGAGAAATTGTGAAGAATTTAACCTCAAGTGGACTGTGTGGATTTGTATTTTAACAAATCACTTTGGTACCACAGAAAGAGGAGCTGAAGGCTAAGAATTTTATTTCTGATCTAAAAATTCTGGTGAGATTTTGTATTCAAGGCACAAATGAGAGGAAACGGAGGGAGACATGAATAAAGGTAAAAAAAAAAAAAAAACCAACAAAACTCCCAGTTTAATTTTTATCTAAATGAAGTTTTCAAAAAGGGCAAAGGAAAAAAAAGTTAAAGATGACATTAGAGTCCATGTTGACAGAGAAGACTGTGTCATACAGTGCTCAGACCTGAGCAAGTGATAACTTCTTTGGGCTTCAGTTTCTCCACCTATATTTGAAGGATTCAGGTGTTCGTAAACTGGGCTGCAAATATAAGTATATTTCAATGTTTCCTTCGTAATCCTACTATTTTATTTAAATTTTAAAACATTCCCTTATTCAGAGAAGGTATCAGTGGCACAAAAGAGGTTAAGAAGCTCTGCATAATATTTAGGGTGACTTATAACTCTCAAATGATAGTATTTAGGATATTCAATATAGGAACCAAAAGAGAATTCCAATGGCTAGGGACAAATAATAACGGGGTAATAGGATAAGCACAAAACTACAGACCAAAAAAAATAATATACAGGGGTTTAAAGTCTGACTCACGCTGATATTTTGCTTTTGCATTTCCCTTCTTCCTTGTAGACTTAAGTTAATGCTGGTATTAAATGACTGTTTGATGGCTTTCTTTTATATGCTTAAATCTACTGAAATATGATTTATAGAATAAAACTTAATGGTAAAGATATATATATATATTCAAATAAAGGACATAAGAATAAAATGTTCTTGATAATGTCTAGACACAAAATTACCTGGGAAAGAATCTAGGTAAATAAAAAATAATATTTTTTTTCAGATTTTAAAAGACTTGTGTAGAACAAAAATTAGTTCTTATCATCTTACCATTACAGGCATTTAATAGCAGGTTGCATCTCTTCCCTAGGAACTCTAAATGACCTACATTTATAAGGTTAGCATTCAAACTTAAAATGTATGTAGCTACTACACAGAAAGGAAACCAGACTAAAAAAAAAAAATTAAGAACTCTATAGGACATGAATTATAAAACATGTACTATCATCAGAGAAAATGTGAATGAATAATTATCCCTTGAAGGTATCTCAACTACATACCTTATTTTAATCAAGTTAGAACATAAAATGGTTCTGATTAATCAATGAAAAGCCCACTACATCATTTGTTCAGTATTCAATATATCTTACACTGGTTTGAAAAACCACTGAAAGATGTGATTTGTAATACCTTTTAAAGTATATCAACGTAGTATTTAAAAGCCCTCCTATTTTAGACATCAGTCTACAATGAGGTAGTCTGACAACTATTCAACTAAACAACAATGAAAGACTTCTGAAGCTGCAAAATCAAGTCTAGTCAGTTTTTAAAGTAGTGTCTGTATTAAAATTATAGGGATGCAGCTCTTAGCAACAATCTGAGGGAAAAAAGCCTTAACCATCCTTGGTCAGTAAAACTGCAAGAACATTTGTCTTTTCCTTCAGGTGACTTATCAATCTATCATCTGTATATGAGGGCAGGTCCCTCCCTGTCACTATAGGTAACTCTTTCTTCCCACACCTCCCTAGCAATCTCCATTTCTCTAAAACAGAGGCAGGTAACTGAGACACCTAAGGCAATCTTTAGTGTCACTCTGCTCATCCCCTGACTTGTGACTTCTTTAAAAACTATCTTACAAAGAGTATTTAAGTGCTTTAAAAAGTCACTTTCACAAAACACTACCTAGAGCTCACAGGTCTTTGAATAATTGATTTGCTTCAGTAAACTGTACCAAATGAACAGAACTACTTATGAAAATATATGAAGTCCAGGCAACATAGATTTCCTATTCAATGAACAAGGAAAAATTCAGAATTCACATTATTAGAAGAACTACCATAATTGATTCAGGAAAGCAAAAAAATTACCAGGTGCGAGATACTTCAAAATCATTCATTACTATACTTCGTATAAAATGAACCCTATCTTAAGCAAATCCACTAAGCACAGCCATAAATGTACACAAAATGTAAGTTCGAAAGGGGATGTAATTTTCAAAGTTTCTTTATTCCAAATTCGACTCGTGCACAACTGAAAGAATTTGTCTTAACAACACAAATTCGCATTCATAGTGTATTACAGAACAGAGCACAAACTATTTTTCTGTAAAGGTATCAATAACTACTCACCTCCATTTCTAGAGCAGCAGTACTCTGGTCATAATGACCCATCAGATTAGGGAAAAATGTCATGTTGTAGGCCATTTTCATACATCTGGGAACAATAATTGGTTCACAGGTGAAAAGACTGTGCCCTCTTATGAGGGGTAGAAAAACATATGTCCACAAAAATATGAACATTTCCATTTTCTTCAAATTCCTGTTTTTACCACATGGCTTGAATTAATCACTCTTTTCATTCTCAGATTTCCATCCAAAGATAAACTGTTCAAATTCCTCATTTCATTATTTCACCATTTTGAAAGCAGCTCATTTCCTAAAAATGAGTTCCAGGTCAATTACTGTAAAAACAATAAAGAGGGTGTATCAGCAACATCTGTCATAAACACAAATGCAGACATCCACATGCAAAGTTAAGATTTTTACTATAGGTAACTAGCATTGGGAAAACGGCGGAAAAATTCCATCCTATCCAGACACTCTTCCACCTGCCTTGGCCCAGACTATATCATTTGCTGAGGAAGTCTTGTCTCTAGAGAGCGGATGATAGATTTGTGCTGTACCGAACACAGGGTAAAGGGGGGCATTGGATGACTGAGATGGAGAAGTAATGTGGGGGGTGGGGTCGAGAAATAGTTAAAAAGGATTAATAGAATCGCAAAATCTAAGAGCCCCTGTTGGATATTTTATTACGCACAAGAAAACTGGGTTCCAGGGAAACTCTTTAAGACATTTTAAGAGTTCTTAAAATGTTTAAAGACTCTAAAGAGCCCGTTTCTGTGGCAGTCTTCTAGGGATCTACTTACTTTTCTGTTTTTCAAAAGAGAGACTTCCAGGATTCCTACCTGGGGAGGAGCGAAACTAGTTTTCATGGGCTTGGAGTAGTGATCCCACCGAAAGGGAAAATACGCAAGTCTGTCCCAGGAAGGCGACGGAGTCTCTGTGAGAGGGAGGCTGAGGGCCCCGAGTCACGAATGACCGCACCCTTCACCCCCCAAACACACACACACCCGTGTCCAGGCTTCCAGCGCCGGGCGGGGTAACTCGCCCCACGCCCAGACACCTGCCCCAGGCCTAGAGCCGCGCAGCAGCGTCTCCGGCCGCGCGGGAACCCGGCATCACCTTTCAGGAGCTGGCCCCAACTTCGCTGAAACTTCTGCGGGTGCCGGCCGTCCCGCCGCCGCCGCCGCCTTCCGGGCACCTGCGGCTCTGCGCGCGTCCCCCGCTCCCCTCCCCACAGCCGCCCCGCACCCCTCGGGGCCGGCTCGGCTCGCCCTGGGGCCCGCCCGGCAGCGGCCGCCCGCCCAGTCGGGGCCCGAGGAGCCTGACCGCGGACGGCGTCCGAAGGCGGCTCTCCCTAAGCTCCCCGTCCAGCCCGCCGCACCCCCGCGACCTGGGACGGCTCCGGGGGTGTCCGGGACTCCGGCCGCCCAGGGAGCCGCACGGGGAGCGAGAGCTGCGCGATCCCGCGAGACTGCGCCGCCGGGGCCGCGGGCAGGTCCGGGCTCGTGGCGGCGGCGGCGGCGGCGGCGGCGGCGGCGGGCCCGGCGCTCCACCCGGGCTCCGCCCGCGCCGCGCCGGCCGGGCATGACCCCGGGGA
Organism: Macroglossus sobrinus; assembly: GCA_004027375.1. Classification (NCBI taxonomy): domain Eukaryota; kingdom Metazoa; phylum Chordata; class Mammalia; order Chiroptera; family Pteropodidae; genus Macroglossus; species Macroglossus sobrinus. The sequence continues at coordinate 251,049 of PVKZ01000046.1, read as the reverse complement.
GCCCGGGCTGGGCGGGGGCGGACGGCTTGCGGGGCGAACCGTGCCGGCGGCGCAGGGCCAGCCGGCCCCCTCCACCGTGCCGTCCGTTACGGTACCTGCGGGACGCGGCTGTCCTGCTCAGAGGCGTTCAGCCTAGAAAGATTTTATTTTTTTTAAAGCTCTTGGTGATTTCCTAATTAAAGCTTCCTTTAAAAGAACTCACTTCGTTTTGGACTTCAAGAGCCAAGAATTTTAAACGGACCAATTTTCTCTGTAAAGTCGATTGTCCAAGTGACCTTAGTTGGAAACTGAGCAACTTCCTGGTTAACTATATTTTAAAAGAAAAAAGCTTCTGTTAATTCGGGAGTTTAGTCACCAAGTAGAGGCACAGGTGGGAATGGGATTCCAGACCTACAGTTTTATTGATTCAAAATTGTAATAGAAAAGTTGGACTTCTATAGAAGGCCACCTGGTACCAACTATTCACACATCATCTCATGTGCTGCACCTAGTCATGGCTCCTTCCCTCTTAACTACTGCCAACCACACATCTTTTTACTGTTGCTACAGTTGTCTTTCCCAGAGTGTCATATAGTTGGAAATAATACAGTATGTAGCCTTTTCAGGTTGGCTTCATTCACTTAGTAATATCCTGCCATGTCTCCTCATGGTTTGATAGCTCATTTCTTTTAAGTGCTGAAAACTATTTCATTGCCTGGATGTACCACAATTTATCCATTCACCTGCTGAAGAATGTCTTGGTTGATTCCAAGTTTTGGCAATTATGAATAAAACTGCTATAAACATCTGTGCGAAGATTTCGTGAGGACGTTGGTTTCAATTTTTGCAGGTTAATACCAAGGAGTGCCATTGCTGGATCATGTGGTAAGAGTATGGTGAGTTCCTGTAAGAAACTGCCAAACTTTCTTCTGCAGTGGCTGTACCATTTGGTGTTCCCACCAGCAATGTTTGAGAATTCCCATTGTTCCACATCCTTGCTAGCATTTGGTGTTGTCATTGTTCCAGATTTTGGTCATTTTAATAGGTGTGAGTGGTGTCTTGTTTTAGTTTATATTTCTCTGATGACATATGATGTGAGCATCTTTTCATGTGCTTAGGTACCATCTGCATATCTTCTTTGATGAGGTGCTTTTAAGGTCTTTGGCCTATTTTTTAATTGTGTTGTTTGTTCTCTTATGGTTGAGTTTTAAGAGTCCTTTGTATATTTTGTATGACAACCTTTTATTAGATATATGTTTTACAAATATTTTCTCTTTGTGGCTTATCTTTTAATTTTCTTGACATCTCTCACAGAGCAAAAGTTTTACATTTTAATGAAGTCCAGCTTATCAATGATTTTTTTCATGGATCGTGCCTTAAATATTATAGCCAAAAAGTCATCACCAAATCCAAGGACTTCTGAATTTTCTTCTATTTTACCATCCAGGAGTTTTATAGTTTTGTGTTTACATTCAATGTTATGATCCATTTTGAGGTAATTTTTATGAAGGGTGTCAGATTTCTAGCTAGATTCTTCTTCTTCTTCTTCTTTTTTTTTTGCATATGAGTGTCTAGTTGTTCCTGCACTACAAAGACAATGTTGAAAAGACAATGTTTGCTCCATTATATTGCCTTTGCTCCTTTGTCAAAGATGAGTTGACTTTATTTATATGAATCTATTCCTGGGTTTTCTATTCTGTTCTATGAATCTATTTATTTTTTTACTAATAACACACTGTCTTGATTACTGTAGCTTTATAGTGAGTCTTGAAATCAGGTAGTTTCAGACTCTAACTTTGTTCTTCAATATTGTGTTGGCTAGTCTGGGTCTTTTTCTTTTCTATATAAACTTTAGAATCAATTTGTCAGTATCAACAAAATAACTTGCAGAGATTTTGATTAGGATTACATTGAATCTATACATCAAGTTGGGAAGTACTGACATCTTAACAATATTGAATCTTCCTATCTGTGAACATTGAATATTTCTCCATTTATTTAGTTCCTCTTTGATTTCTTTCAACACTATTTTATGGTTTCCTTATGTAGATCTGATAGATAGGTAGGTAGATGATAGATAGATAGATAGATAGATAGATAGATAGATAGATAGATATGTTTTGTTAAATTTATATCTATGTATTTTATTTTTGGTGGGTGCTAATGTAAATGGTACTGTGGGGGTGTTTTCGGTGGAATTTTTCCCCCTAGTTTTGTTTTTAATTTCATATTCCATTTGTTCATTGCTGGTATATAGGAAAGTAATTGACTTATGTTAATCTTGTATCCTGCAACTTTGCCATAATCACTTATCAGTTCGAGGAGTTTTTTTCATTTGATTCTTTTATATTTTCTGCATAGACAATCACATCATCTGTAAACAAAATTAATTTTATTATTTCCTCCCCAATTTATATTCCTTTTCTTGTCTTATTGCACTAGCTAGGACTTCCAGTATGATGTTGAAAAGGAATGGTGGTAAGGGACATCTGTCCTGGTCTTTCAAGAAGGTAAACTCACAAAAGTGAGGGGGTCCACCAAAGATTGGGTTTCCATGGAGTTTTTAACTCTCAGACTTGTCCATACAGCCCCAACAATTCATCAGTTGTAGTTCAGATTTTCATAAACCTTATTCAGGTTTCTGCTCATGGGTTTCTTCTCCATCAAGTTGTGATTCTTTGTATTTTCCTGTCTCTCCAGTTTTAGGATCAACAATTTGCTTTGTGACCTTAAATCTCTGACAGATCTTAGAACTGTCAGTTTTTTACTTGTTAGCATGTAATGATGGCTTCTAAGCTCTTTATAACTCTTCTAAAACAGGCCAGAACCTCCAATTCTTCATTTTCTAAAGTATTGCTTTAAGAATTTGATTAACAATTCCAGTTACTACTACCTTAGCAGAACAGTTTCTCCAAGTTAAAATTAAGTTAAAAAATTTCAAGAGCTACATTAACTCAGGAAAGTTCTATAATCTGGCATTACTGTTAGTAAAACACTGATTATATGAACATCTTGATAACAACATAATTAAGTGATTTTGCCAAAACAGAAAAACATAATTTGTAAATTGTGTTAAGTTTTTATTTTATTATTTATCCAAACATCTCCAGCTCATCACCAGGCTTGCAGCCACATAATAATAATTAAATTCGTTCATCTTTGATAGCTGCCCATCTTCACTAAAATATAGCTTTATACATTAAAAGAATTTTATATTAGGATGAAGTTGGAAGACAGAACAGATTTTATTTAATAGTTTGTTAGTTTGATTTGTGGCTTTTAACTATGTAGGCATATAGTACAGTGTCCTCCTTTGTCCTCTTGCCTGAGGCCTAGACCCATATGTGGGTAGCCCTGCTTGCGACCTGATATTCAGGTATTAGGAGCTTGAAGAGCAAAGAGAGAGGTAGGGGGCCTCCAGATGGAGGAGGCTGGGCTGAGGAGAGACACAGAGGGAAAGAGAGGAACTTGGACTGAATGGGCTCTTTTCTTCCTGAAGTTCTCTCTCAAACTCTGCCTAGCCCTTGAAAGTCCTACCCATGGCTCAGTGCCTCCAAGTAACATGTGTGAATTTGATGGCTATTGACTTAATTTAGGGAAGTCTATGAACAAAACAGAGGATAGCCTTTATTTACAAACTTTCACTTAAAGTGCATTACCTGTCGCTCTCTGCTCTAAAAGCTAATTGCTGCTATTTTGTAGCATAGCAATTAATCTTTTGTGCTTGTATCCATTATGGCTGTCCAGAAATAATGTACTCTCTAATTACTATCTCCAGCCTTACTAGAAAATAAAAATTTCAGTAGTAATATGACACTGCAGGAAAGAACCACATATTTTAATGACAGCTTGATCTATAAGATTGCCTCTTTGGAGCTCTGGTATTGTCATTTGCAAATAAAGAGATTCATTATGCTAAAGAAAAACAGCTTTAGCTCTGCTAATGCTTTGAGTTACATTTTGTGCCTGTGAGCTTACTGCTTGGTTTTGTTTTTAGTGGCTTCAATATCTACCATCTGGTCATCTTTAATATTTAATATCTTATGCTTTTTTTCTAGCAAAGCAGCCATATTAAGTCAAATATTAGAAATGGTATTTTTTCCTAAAGTTTTAGCAACTAAAAAAAGGCTTCTGCCTCAAATTTAGTGGTTTAGATAACAACTAAATTAATTTCCTTTGATATGCAAAACCAACTTTACCCCTAATTGTGCTTTATGGGCTGCTAATGACTATATATGATTTTTTAAACTGCCTTAAAAACAAATGGTATAAATATGTATTATAGGGTGATAAGTGAAGGAAAATATGGAATTAAATTTTAGAGGAAGTGGAATTAAAGAAATTCACTATTTTTGTGGTTCAGTGGAAAAGATTTTATAGAGGAGATGGGCTTTTGGGAGCAACAAGAATGTAAAATTATTGAGAGATTTGTTTTGCCAGACATGGTATATAGATTGAGAGACAGTTTAGAGGTGGCAACAGGATAATTTACTACAATAGATTTTGTGCGTTTTCACTTGAAGGCAGAAGCAAATTTACCATAAAGCTAATGAAGCTTAAGCTTTAGGGACCTTTCCAAAGCTCTAATTTTATTTTTGAAATCTTACATTCTTTTTTTAAAGGGTCCCTCAAATGGCAGAACCTCACAATCGGAATTTTCTCCTCTTGAAAGGAGCAAAATGGTATAACAGAGATCAGGGAAATGGAGTAACTCAGGTGAATTTTGAAGCAGCTAAAAACAATTTAAAAAGTTGAATTGATTTATTCTAGGAGAGGAGTAATGGTGGCTAGGGAGGCTGCTGACCTATGTTCTTATGAATATTAAACTTGTAGAACTGGTTAACTTTTGTTTGTATAACTCTGACAAAACTTTAAACGTTTATTTATTTATTTATTTACTTACTTACTTACTTATTTAAGGGGAACTGGAGCACTGAACTGTACATGTACATGCAAGTTCTTTATTGCAGAGATCTGTGGGGTAAGCCCTGCTAGTCTGTGTCCCTCTGATCTAGAGGCCCTTAGTGCCAAAGGAGAGTTCATGGGAAGAGGAAAGTCTCCCACATTTTTCATCTTGGCTGTTAATGATGAGGAATTTTTTTTCTATCAGAGAGTTTTCTTCATTATCCTCCCCTGTGGCCTGGATATTCCTCCCACCCCTACCCAATGCCATATATGAAAACAGAATTTACATTCAAGGTGGATTCAGCCTCTAAATAAATCTACTAATGAACAACTAAAACCACAATAAAAACGAGTCAATTTTGGTCTCTCTTTAAATATAATTTTGAATGATCACTTTCATTTTTAACTTCTTGTCTTTTACTTAAAAGACTATACTTTTGTTCAAATTGAATAAATTATAATTTTAAGAATTTTCTTTTAAAAAAGAGATGATTTAAACAGGAATTTTATTAATAAAATATTTCCATTTTAGTAAAAAATGTGGATAAAACATTGTATTTTAATTTGATGAATAAATTTATTATAGTAAGAATGGTGAGAATTACATGAGAATTACTAGAGACAGATGAGATTATAAAAGCAATTCTCTGGGCTTACTATAGTTATAAGACAAATATGAGAGTTACAGAATGTTTTCCTAAAATTTTTTAATTGGCTGAAAACAGAAACACAATTGTCAGGTCTAGGCTTGAGCTGTGTGAGACCAGGATACAATAGGAGAGACAGAGATGGGGAGGAGAGATAAAAAGATGTATTTCCAAGAAGCTATAAGAAACTAACATTAGGTCCCTTGTGGTTGGTTGAACTTAGTAGAGTCTAAGGCAGAGGCTGATGTCCAAAGGGACTCTTACTTATTGAGCAAATATTACCTTCACAAAAACATTCTGAAAGAAAACAGAAAATGTAGTATATGTATAACAGCAAAGGACAAAAACAAAATAAAAACATAATACTAAAAACAACATCAAGATACCACCACACACCTGTTAGAAAGGTCAAAATTCAGAATGCTGATAACACCCAAAGCTGGTGAGGATGTAGAGCAAAAGAGACTCTCATTCAACTCTAACGGGAATGTGAAATGGTACAGTTCCTTTGGAAGACAGTGTACGATTTCTTACAAAACCAAACATACTCTTCCATACAATCTAACAATCATACTCCTAGATATTTATTCAAATGAATTGAAAAATTATGTTTACACAAAAATCTGCACACTGATGTTTATGCAATTTTATTCATAATTGCCAAGATATCCTTCACTGGGTGTTATGGATTGAATGTTTGTGTCCCCCATCCCACATTAATATTTTGAAGCCTTGACCACTAATGTGATGGTATTAGGAAGTAGGGTCTTTGGGAGGTAAAAATAAGGTCAGAAGAGTGGGGCTTTCCATGATCGGATTGGTGCCCTTATAAGAAAAGAAATGAAGAGTAATTTTCCACTCAAATGGCTATCCTTGTAATCAGCTCTTTGTTCTGCTTCTGTAGACATGCTTGCTGCACAGGCTAAAGGGCAGGGTAACTTTGAGATTAAGTGAAGACTCACCATCCCCTTTGCTTGTTCTGTCTAGATAACAGATGTATTGCCTAAATTCCTGTTTGAGAATTTTATGAGCCAATTGGCCCATGCCAGCTGTAACTGTGTAGACAAGCCCTAAGTAAAGTTACCCCTGAGCTCGGGGCCCAGATCTTCAGAGCACTAGCTCTTCTGGAACCACTGGCGTAATAAACCTGAGTTCTCCAACTCTTTGAGTGGTGCTTGGTTTCTCGCCAGTCTGATTTTTCTGCAACAGGAAGAGACACCAGAGTTTTCTTTTTCCACCATATAAGGATACAACCAGAAGGTGGCCATCTGCAAGCCAGGAAGAAGGTCCTCACAAAAAACAAATTCACCAGCACCTTGATTTTAGACTTCTCAGCCTCCAGAACTGTGAAAAATAAAAGTTTTTGTTTTGTTTTGTTTTTTTTAATGTAATCTATCCAGTCTATGGTATTTTGTTATAGCAGCCCAAGCTGACTGAGACAGTAGGTGAATGGATAAATAAACTGTGTGACATTCAGACAAATGAACATTATTCAACACTACAAAGAAGCTACCAAGCCATGAAAACACATGGAAGAAACTTGAATTAGACAAGGCAGAAACATATTACTAACTGAAAGAAGCTAATCTGAAAAGCTACATACTGTATGATTCTAACTATATGACACTTGGGAAAAGACAACACTATGGAAAAAGTAAAAACGACCAGTGGTTGAAAGGACTAGGGGGCGCGGGGAAAGGGATGAATAGGTGTACAAAAGAATTTTAGGACAGTGAAACTATTCTGTGTAATACTATAATAGTGAATAGATGTTATTATACATCTATCAAAGCCCATAGAATGTTCAATGTCAAGAGTGAACCCTAATATAAAGTATGGACTCATGTCAATGTAGGTTCTTCAGTTGTAACCAATGTGCTGCTCTGGTATGGCTTGTTAACAGAGGGAGAGGCTGTGCATCTGTGAGGGCAGGCGTATATGGGAACTGTCTGTACTTCCCACTCAATTTTGCCGCAAACTAAATCTGCTGTAGTATAAAGTCCATTAAAACAAAGAGAAAAAGAAAAAGAAAGGGTTCCATGAAAACTTCCCAGAATAAGACTGAAATTTTGCTTTTGAGGGCCTGATGGTTAATTTTAAGGGCCAGAAGAAATTAGGATTCCTATCAGGACATCGAAAAGCAATAGGCAAAAAGTTGTTGCTATTACAGCAATGCTGTAGAATAATTAGGTAGACAAATGGGTGAGATAAAAGGAAGGTGTGTAATCAGATACACAGGTATTTACACTGCTGTGTCTACAGGCAGTGGTCAAATCCCTAGCAGTGGGATAGGGGTGGGGTTGATAGAGGATTTCCACTAATTCCTACTATACCGGGATGGGAGTGAGGGAGAAGGCTGGGAGTGTTACGCAGGGCCTGGGAAAGGTCAGAAAATAAAACTCACAACGGGAGGGAAATGAGTGCTACTGCCTGCTCCAATGGAGAAATTAGACAAGGCAGAGGAAATTTCTAGAAGAGTATTTATGTCTTTGTCATGTTTCATCCACTTTGGCAATTGGAGTTCCCATTTCAGAAATCTTTTAGCAGAGACCTATAGCTACCAGACTGCAGAAAATGTCAGAATGGATACATTCCTTGACTTTTTTTCCTGTGGGACTGGTTTAACTATGGTTTAAACATTCGCAGCCCATTGTATTCAACAAGAAAAACAGTGATTTGAGACATTTTGTAACTCTCGTGAGCTGCAGGGAAACGATCAGGCAGGAAAAGACCAACATATCTTGGACATTAGGCATGATTATTACATCTGCTTTGATCATTTTAGTTAACATTTGATTCTCTGCTTAAGCCTTTTGCATAAGCCCAACTTATATTTTTCTAAAGCTAATTTATACACATTTCCTTTTCTGGGTAGAATGGAAACTCTCATACTGGAAAATTGATTCTCTTTTAGAAGTGTTTTTTAAATTGCTCTCATGCCTTCGGTAATTAGTTTTTTAAAATATCTCTTCTGATCATGGTTCTAAGCTTCAAGTATAATAGTGAACTTCCTTAGAAACAGGATGTAGAGAAAAAGTCTTTGAGGAGGGAGAATCCTGGAAAATGAGTGAGGTATTCAGTGACACCCAAGCTTTGTAAAGAGAGCCTGGTGAAAACTGGGAGAACACTTGCCAACCAGGTTTTGTGAAAATAAGTATAGTCCCTGCAGACAACCTCCCCTTTAGCTGGATGGCAAGAGGCAGTGTAGCAAGGCTAACTGCAGGGGCTTTAGCTTCAGACTTCCTGGGTTCAAAACCTGGGAGAGACATTTGCTGACTCTGCACTTTAGGTAAGTTCCTTCTGTTCCCTGCTGTGGTTTCCATATCTGCCAAATCAGTCCAATGATAACAGTACATTTCTCACTGGTAGTTGTGAGCCTAAAGAATTAATTTATATAAAGCATTAAAACTATTGCCTGGAAAGAAGTAAGATGCCAAATTCACGTTGGCTACTAAATCTTTTGAGAAAGTCCCTGGAAGCTTTCTGGAAAGATGATGGTGGCATGACCTCTTCTGATTAAATATCAGGTATTCCTTTTGTCTTCCCTTCATCTCAGGAGGTGTTTTTGAGAATCAAACAGCAACCAATTACTACTGCCTGTGAATTTACAGGTTAAGTGTGTAGTTTTTTTTCTGGTTTTAGCTAAGCCCTCTCCTGCATCTGTGGTCAGCTGCAGGTCAGCTAGGTGGCTGAGCTTCCAGAGGTTGGCTGACCATTGGCTGTGGCACTTCTCTTCTCCATATAGTGTGGCATTCTCCAGCAGGCTAGTGTAACTAGGCTCTTTTTGTTTTTGTTTTTTTTTGTTTTTGTTTTTGTTTTTTCACAAGGATCTCAGGGTCTCTAGAAAAATGAAACTATATGAGGCCCTTTGAGACCTAGACTTAGAACTGGCGTACTATTGTTTCTGTTGCAATATTTTGGGTATGGTGAGTCCCAAGGCCAACCCAGATTCATGGCATGGGAAAATACCATCTCTCAATGGGAGGAACTTCAATATCATCTTGAAAGGGGGGAATGGATGAAGGGAAGGGAATGACTACAGCCATTTTTGCAAATAATCTTCTATACTACCCAATTTAATAATTTCTTTTACAGCATTTCTGGCTGGTGGTCATGTAGCTGGAAAACCTCCAAAGATGGGCAGGTCATTGTTTTAGAAAACAGCTCTCATTATTAGAACACTCTTCATTAATATGCCTCTAAAAGACACCAACTCTCATAGAATTCTTGAATCATAGCATTGAAGGTCATCTAGGCAATGAACTTTTTGAAGTCAGATTCCTGTACAGAAAGTCACAGGAAGTCTACAATTTCTACTGATTTGTCCCCGTTCTACCTTTTGAAGCAAAACAAGACATTATTTCTTTAAAAGCCTCTAAACAAAGCCTACTTGGGCATTACATAATAGGTACATACTCCATTCCAGGCCCCATTTATTTCTTTTTTTCATTAATTTATTCATGCATTCTATATCTATTAAGCAGATTCCATGGGCCAGGCACTAATATAAGATTAGTAAGAACAGAGTATTTTAAGTTACCTAGATATAACACTCTCATTTTACCACTTGCCAACTGTGTGTCGTGGCAAAGTTATTTGATTTCCCTATTCCTCAGTGTCCTCATCTGAAAAATAGGTATGTAATTATCTCTAACTCATAGGGAGGTTGTGATAATTAAACAAAATAACAAATATGAAGTGCCTGGTCTTTAGTAGTTAAAGGTAGTTATCACTATTATTATGAACATTATTAAAGGATAATTCCTGGCCTGGATAAGTTTCCTGGGATCTCACGGTCTTGCAATGCTTCTTTTTTTAACATGAGTAATATTCTACATAAACAATATATAACGTAGTGTAGCAGTTTGAATAAATGTTCTTTTCAGTCACATATATCTGAGTTTGAATCCTAGCTCAGCCACTTACTGACTCTGTGACTTAAACTCTCAAAGCCTCAGTTTATAAATCTGCAAAATTAGAATAATAATTATTTATAGGTTTGGTATGAGGATTAGATGAGAGAATGTACACAAAACCCTTCGCATGGGGCCTGACACTAAGTCCCTTCTCTGCTCATTCTCCACCAGACAGAAGCTGAGAATTTTATTTAATGCATTTCATGATTTGTAGCAATGTGTCATGGAAAGAATCAGGAGAAAGCTTGAGTCAAGTCATCCCAGCTCTTCCATTCTTCACCTCAGTGCATAAGGAAGAAGATAAATTCTGGGGCCCCCAGGATAGCTTATAGCTCTAATAGCCCATGATTCATTTTCTCCAAGTTGTTCTCTTACTCCTTTTACAAGACATAAAAGTATGTAGGAGTGTTGGGGTGCCTGTAGAGAGTGCAAGGAAAAGGAAATTCAAAGCCCTTCCAAGATTAAACGACCCCATATTGTGAGAGTCTTGGCTCCTCAGGAATGGCCAGCCTGCCTTCTTCTTGGTAATCAAGGATGATGGTCTGAAAAGCCAAAGTTAGAGAGAAGTTGCCTTCTTTTGTCTAAGCATCACGCCAGAAGTTTCATATGGTGCTAAGCAGAATATAGGGTGTCAACAGCAGCTTTCACTGAGGGGACAGGCAACGAGATAGAGCCTGTTTTGAAGCACTAACAGCACTGTCAAATGTTACAGGTAAATGCCTAACAAGTTTACATTTCCCTTTCGGTGTCCTCTAAAGTGTAGGAAACAGTTTGACTACCTCTTCATCTGTATGTTCATGTGCTTTCTTGTGATTTTCTTCAAGTTAGTCTCATACATATAACCAGTGGAAGACAGCACTAACTAATGACCAAGGGCTAATTTTCCTGTCACTGGATTAAATATTGTTCAGAGATAGAAAGGAAGATTGTAGTAAATTATTTACTTCCATGTTATAGTGTTTTAGAATGCAGAAACAAAATTAATCCAAGTCTTGGCAAATGATCTCTTTAAAGATAACCCTCCCAGACATGAAGACCAGTTCTAATATGAAAGGGAGAGGATGGCAGAACAACTGTGGCCTTGTGTTTTTTGCTTTTTTTAAAAAAAAATTTGATGTAAAGAGCTCCCACTAGTGTTAATAGCATATTTACAGTAAAAAACCTTAGCAATATATGACTGGCTGGTTTAGGTGAAAGGCCTGATGTACTTTGTCATCACATAATACTAATAGCAGCCCACTATTAGTAGCTGCATACAGGTTAATCTTGCTACTGTTGGGTTAGGTTTCATAAGGACTCAACATCCCTTTTATGTTCACCCTTTACTCAAAAGAGTCCCTTGTAAGTTACCTAAGAAATGTACCATATTTAACAATGTAGTTGGGCAATAAAAATAAATTATTTTTTAACCTCATGATAGAATCATTTCATGCCCTGTTTCTGACTTAAGCCAAGATAAGATGCCTCTTCAATGATGTTGCAAGGGTAGTTATATCTTCTGCAACTCTCATCATTCTCAGTTGGAATATTGTTCTCTAAGCAGCTGACAATACATAGGCCATATCAATGTTATTTGTGTAAAAATGAGTGTCCAGATGCTAATCAGCCCTCCTAAACTACTGAAAAAGCAGACAAGATTATGGGAGAGAGTTAGTTTGCACACAAAATAATATGTTTCATAATAAATTCTGCATTTCAGTGTATTAGTACTATTAGAAAACATTTATAAACATTTATAATCCTTCTTATCTTTAAGAATGTGATAAAGAAAAGTCAGACATAAACGTGCATTGCACTGTGTTATGCAATGTGAAGCCCCGTAGCATGTCATAATGGTATCGGAAAAATCACCCCAGGCACAAAATGGTAAATGGGAAGAAAACTTATATCAGATTCAACAAACATTATGTGGCAGGGGGCCAGAGCTGCTGCTAGACAGTGGATGGCAGCGATTGCAGCATTGGACTCAAGTGCATGTTGGTGGTTCTGGCAACATAGTGAGTCTCAGCAGTGACAGGGACAAATGCTTGATGGACCTGGTAACATCGCTTTCTTCTTTTTAAAAATTTTTTTCCTCCTTTTTCCTTCTTCAGCCTTGGGGTTGTAGCAAATCCCTGCAGTTACTAATCTCTCAGTTATCTCACTGGCCCCCTTTTGCCCCTTTGGCCCTTCCAACACTTATGTAACTATCCCCTCTATTAAATCCCCTCTTTGAAACACCTAGAGTGTTTCTGACTAGACTCTGACTCTGAATTTAAGTTCTTAACCAGTAAGCAATGTTGGAAAAGAAAAAGAGTTCAAATTTAACCAAAAGTAGAGTGATTATTATCTAGACCAAAACTACAGTGATTATTAACTAGAGTGAGTGCCTAAACAATCAAAATAGTTTGGGAACAAAAGATATAGTTCTTTTTTCTATGATACACATTATTACATACATAATTAAAAGACATTTCTGAAGTTATAAATCTTCCCTTAAACATTACTCTCACCCTAAATTTTTATTTCCCAACCTAAAACCAGGTTTCTTAGGAACGCCATAACTATTAGGCTAATCCCATGATTAATCAGTTGACTTGAGCCCCAACACCAATGACAACTTACACCTACTCTACTAAACATATTCAAAGTTAATACTATTTATTCACTAGTGGTTAAAGAAGCTGGGGATACAGAGGATGAGAGGATTCTAAAATGTGAACATTCTTATTATTTACTCAAGAGAACCTTTCCAAAAACGGAAGACATTTGATAACTACCTACTTATGCTCCTCTCACTAACTGTCGATCAGGGAAGGACTTCCAAAATGATGGACTGGGAAGCTCAGTGGACCCTTCCTCAGCAAAACAGCAATGTAACTTGTAATTTGATGCCTAGTTGCTCACAGCAATAACCTGATTATTAACATACCCTATATTAACTAATTTTTAAATTTATGAAAAATGGTCACATACATAGAATATGAAAAGAAAAATCAGATACAATATTATATATATATATACAGAATGATTTTAATTATATGCATGTGTGTACATACACACATACCAAAAGAAATATGAGAGGGAAGCTACCAAATGCTTACAATACTTATTTCTGGGTTTGAGATTTTAAACCATTTATATCTGATTCTCTATAATTATTTCTATTTTTCCATTTTTTCCCAATGTGCTCTGAACTGCTTTTTAAAATTAGAACAAATCATTATGTGATTTTTAAATGCTTATAAAACTGATGAGTGCTTTGCTTTTGTTACCTTTAAATTTATGTTATCATAGTGTAAAGCAGTTCTAAAAGAGTGGCCCCTGGACCAGCCGCATCAGCACCACCTGGGAACTTATTAGAGATGCAAATGATCAGACTCTCCCTGGGACCTCTAAAATTAGAAACTCTGAAGGTGGGGCCCAGCAAATCCGTGTTTTAGAAAGCCGTCCAGGTGATTTTAATGTGCACTAAAGTTTGAGAACCACTGGTCTAAAAACAACTTTCATTAACCATCCCTGTAAATCCCCCTAAAGTTCTACAAGTGAAGTCCCGAAATTTCAGTCATGTAAAATGCAGGGTTGCATAATTGTGGGATTAATGAACTGATTGGGGTGAGCCTGCTAAAGGGAATGAAAGTGCATCACAGTTATGCTATATCTGAATTCACTTTAGGGCAAATTATGCTGGGGTTTTATGATAAATACATTGGTTTGCATAGTCTATACACTCTATATTGTAATTCATGTTGCTTTTAATAGACGAAAGGCTAGATTAAATTAGATCTAACGCAACGTTCATGGAGATTACTTGACGCCTGTGATGTTTCACAGGATTGGAGTAAGCTTTTTTTAAAAAAAATTTAAATCCTGCCTTTACTTGCCTGATGGCTTCAAGCAGTGTTCAAGTTTGATTTTTCTCCTGTAATTCTTCCTTCTCTCCTCCACTCTTGTACAGATGGTAGATTTTAACATTTTGTGGAAAGGGCCACCACCTTATGGATTGGGGAGGTCCCTTTCTCAGGTTCCCCCATGGAGTTTTCCAATAAATAGGGGACTCTGATGCCTTGTGAGCAGGGAGTGTTACTTACACCTCTTTCCAACCATAGTTCTTATCACAGGACCTGGCAAAGAACAAGAGCTCAAAACATATTGGTTGAATGAATTAAGGAATGAATGAATGTTACAATTCATGGAACACATTCACTTCATCATCATCAAAATGCTGTCAGCAAATTTTAATGTAAGAAATGTATGTCTGAAAACTTTACCTACATTAATTTTATTATGTAAAAAATACTTGTACTTGAAATACAACGTAGTGTGCCACTCATCAATTTTTCAGGAACTTCCAGCAGATGGCATCAATAAATACTGTCATGGAGCTGAATTGGAAATTGGTTGACATTTTTCAATAGGAACTTTTTTAAAAAGCTAAAGTGAATAAAACTTAGTTCAATTGGTAATAATTAACATTTTACAGTTAACAAAGTGCTTTTATATTTTTGTCTCAATTCTCAGTTCCATTTTAAACTCTGTCAATGTATTGAGAAAGTTTTATTATGTACTTTAGATTTCTGTTGCCATTTCGTTTAGTCACAGTAGCAGGATAATTTGTGCCAATTAATGACAGTATTATTAGTTTATAGCGCACAGTCTTTCAAAGGTCAAATTTTTTATAGAAAATTTGGGCATGATCCTATATATGAGAACAGAACAGTAACTCAGACCACTAATAATTTGGTAAACTGTTTCTCTGGCTCACTAAACTGTAATAATTCCTTTTATTTATGTGGTATACTGTAGATACAAAGCATTTGCATAGACAGCATTCTTTGATCCTGCAACAGCCTTATGATGGGGGCCAAACAAATATTATTACATGGGTGAGGGGACAATAGCCTTCTTCTTCTCCTTCTTTCTCATTCCTCATTACTCCCTCTGAACTCTATTACTGCCCTTTTTGGCTAGATTAGTTCAGGCTTAATATGTCATAAATGTTAAAAAAAAAAAAAAAACTCCAGTGACGTATGAATGGCAATTAACATAAGTTTCACCTAGAAATTAAAAGAAAATACTTAGAAAGATTAAACTCATTTCTAAGGGCACAGTATATGATAATAAGATCCCAGACAGGAATGTCTCTCCTCTCCTCACCCAGCTAAACAAAAAGCCAGGGAAAAGCTGCTGTTCCATTCATTATTAGTCTCTACTTATATTTTTGCCGTGAAGCCTATTTTGACTGATATTAGTGTAGCCACTTGGGCCCTCTTTTGGTTACTGTTTGCATGATGCAGATGCTCCTTGACTTATGATGGGGTTACATTCTGATTAACTTATTATAAGTTGGAAATATCTTAAGTTGAAAGTGCATTTAATACTCCAGACCTACCGAACATCATAGTTTAGCCTAGCCTACCTTAAACATTCTCAGAGCACTTACATTAGCTTACAGTTGGACAATTGTTTCAAGAGTGATTGCCTTGCTCATCTCAACAGAAGCAGGAGACATAGGTGTTCTGTAGACATGATGGAATGTAAAAACACAAAACACATATTTAAAAAATGGCAGCATAGTACTGTAGAGTATCTGTTGTTTACCCTCATGATCATATGGCTGACTGAGAGCTGGGGCTCACTGCTCTGGCCCAGCATCACAAGTGAATATTGCACCATATATTGCTAGCCTGGGAAAAGTTCAAAATTCAAAATTTGAAGTACAGTTTCTACTGAATGCGTATCACTTTTACTCAATCATAAAGTCAAAAAATCATTAAGTCATGGACTGTCTGTATATCTTTTTTACATTTTTTTACTTTCAACCAATTCGTGTCTTTGAATCTAAAGTGAATCATTTATAGATTCATAAAGCTAGATTATTTTTAAAAAATTTATTCTACCTTTTGATTGGGATATTTAATTTATTGAAATTTAATGTAATTAATGATAAAATTTACATTTGACATTTTCTTATTTGTTTTCTATGTGCTTTATTTATCATTTTGTTCCTTTATTAATTACTGCCTTACTGTCTTCTTTTTTGTTAGTGATTTTCTAGGGTACCATTTAAACTTCCTTGTCATTTCTTTTACTATACATATTTTTAGGTACTTTCATAGTGGTTGTCCTCATTACAATTAACATTCTAATTTAGAATAAACTAGTTAGAATTAATATCAACTTAATTTCAATACTATAAAAAAATTTGTTTCTATGTAGTCCTGTTTCTTCTCTGCTCTTTTGTGTTATTCTTGTTATACAATTGCATATCTGCACATTGTACGTTCATTAACATAGACTTAATTATTACTTCATGTAGTTGTATTTTAAATCAAATAAGAGGGGAAAAGTTTACAAATTACACTTTACTGTTTTTTATATTAACTATAAAGTTACTTTTACCAGTGCTTTTAATTTCTTCATGTATATTCAAGTTACTGTATAGTTTCTGTACATTTCAGCTGGAAAGACTCCCTTTAGTGTCTCTTGTAAGGCAGGTCCGTTAGCAACAAATTCTTTCAGTTTTTGTTTATCTAGGAATATCTTAATTTTTCTACATTTTCGAAGAATAATTTTGCTGGATATAGAATTCTTAGTGACCATTGTTGTTTTTTTCCCACCACTTTAAATACATTCTCTCTCTAATTTCTGAGAAATTAGATTTTAATCTTGTTGAAAATTTCTTATATGTGAAGAATCACTTCCCTCTTGTTGCTTTCAAACCGTCTTTTGACAGTTTGCTTATAATATGTCTAAGTGTGGATCTCTTTTGTGTTTATCTCACTTGGAATTTATTAGGCTTCTTGGATTAATGTTTTTCATCAGATTTGGGAAGTTTTCAGCCAGTATTTCTGCAAATACTCTTTCTGCTCCTCTCTTCTCTGGGATTTCCATTTTGAGTATGTTGGCTGCTTCATAGTGTCCCCCAGGTCTCTGAGGCTCTGTTCATTTTTCTTTATTCTTTTTTCTCTCTGTCCTTCAGACTGAATAATGTCAGTTGGCGCATCTTCAAATTCATTATTTTTCTGCCAGTTCAAACTTGTTGTTGAACCCCTCTAGTAAATTTTTCATTTGTTTTTTACTTTCAACTCAAGAATTTATGCAAATATACATATATTTGGTCATTTCTATCTCTTTAATGATATTCTCTATTTTGGTAAGAAACTGTCCTTGAATTTACTTTTAGTTCTTTGAAAATATTTAAAATAGCTGTTTTAAAATTTTTGTCTAGTAAGATCAACATCTGGGCTTCCTCAAGGAATGTTTATAATGACTCTTCCATGTATGTCATATTTTCTTGTTTCTTTACGTGTAAAATTTTGTTGTTGTTGAAGATTGGACATTTTAAATAATATAATGTGGCAACACTGGCAATGATGATCTCTCTGAGATTTGTTGTAATTGCTGTTTATTATTGTTGTTTGTTTAATGACTTTTCTAAAATAATTCGGTGAAGTCTATATTCTTTGTTATGTGTAGCCACTATAGTCTGTGCTTGGTTAACTTAGTGATCAGCTAATACTTGAACACAGATTCCCTTAAATGCCTGAAACCAATAAGTCCCCCAGACTTTGCCAAGAGGTTTTGTATGCATGTTATGCATATGCTCAGGCATACGGTTTACAACTCTGCCTCAGGCTCCACTTCTTGCTCGTGTAGAACCTCAAGATGAACTGGAGACGAGAACTTAGGGCCTTCTCAGAGCTTTTCTGGGCATGTACACAGCTCCATGCACATGCAGGGCCTTCTAGATTCCCAGGACTATACAGAAACTTTTCAAAGCCCCCTAGGGACATGTCACTCTCAGAGATTTTGGTCAACTTTTTGCTTACCCCAACTGTTGTTGCTACTTCAAGCATCTATGATGTTAAGCTGCTGCTGCTGATGGTTTTCAATAAACATTCCTGGGGAAAATTTATTCTGACTAGGTAAGGTCTTAGGTCAAATAAAGACAAATCCTCAAATAGGATTTTCCAGGCAAAGGCCAGACGGGCCAAATAATGACACCTCTGGGAATGGGACTTTGAAGAAGTCATTCGGGCCCCTCCAGTGCTTGCTGGTTTCTGCCAGGATTGTAGAACTAGTGGTTTTCAAGGCTATCACAGTGATGAGGGAGAGGGGTGGGGATAAGGCAAGTCAAAATATCACAAAGTTCTTATTCTTACTGAGGTCCAGCCATTTTTCTTGAAGAAATATCTCCTAAATTATTGCAAGCCTTTGGTTAATTTCTAGGGTTCTAAAAAAGTTGATATTGTATTTTCCCCAGTATTCTTGTTGCTTTTATAGAAGAGAGGATTTTCAGTAGTTCTCAGTCACCATTTCTGCTGATGTCAATACAATTTTATTGAGACCATCCTGCAAGTTACTTAACTTTTCTGTGCCGCAGTTTACTCACCTGTTTATTGGGGATAATAATAACATGTACCTCAAGGGTTGTGTGAGGATAAAATAAGTTAATTCATGGAAAGCACTTAGCAAGATTTAATAAATATTAAACATTATCATTTGTCTTTTGTTTTCTTGCTACCTCAAGAAAGGCCACCTTACTCTTTAGGAAATACAAGAGAAGCCAAAGAGCCTCTACTCTGGGTGATCACTGTTATAACTTGAAATGTGTATTAGTCAGCTCAGGTTGCCATAACTAAATTCTATAGGCTGGGTAGCTTAAACAACACAAATTTATACCTCACAGTTCTGGAGGCTGCAAAGTCTAAAATCAAGGTGCTGGCTGATACGGTTTCTATTGAGAGCACTCCTCCTGGTTTACAAACAGCCACATCCTTGCTATGTGCTCAAATGGCTTTTTCTCAGTGTATATGCGTGGACAGAGAGAGAGGAAGCTCTCTTATATCTCCTCTTATAAGGGCACCAATTCCATCATGAGGGCCCCAGTGTCATGACTTTATCTAACCTTATTTACCTTCCAAAGGCCCCATCTCCAATTTCATCACATTGGAGGCTGGGGCTTCAAAATATGGATTTGGGGGAGATAGAAATATTTAGTTCATAATGAGATGTTACTGGTTTTAAGACTAAGAACAGTTGATTTAGAATCAGCAGATTTCCCCCCATTATTTTCCCTTGTCCCTTCATACTGGATTACTTCTTCCCGGTGAGCTTGTACTGCAGAGGTTTTCTCTGCTTGTTTTGGAAATGTATCACTTTTCCATTTACACTTATAACAAGTCCAGGGCCAAAAAGGTACCTGCCAGAAAACACAGCTGTTTAGTATTTTGAAGTCACAATATTAGTACATAGTGTTTCCCCAGGCCCGGGAGTATTGCTGAATATTTATTGATAAAATATATAACACATGCCGAAGGAAAAGCTCAGCACGTGCCAGCAAAATTGTATCTTTGATTTTTCATATTCCAGGAAGATAATTGAACCATTCACTCAGGAAGCCTTTATATGCTATAAATGAGGCAGAACTATGTTTATCATCTGCCATAATTTCATATTTTTATATGCCCTCCATTACTAGAAGCAACTTGGTGTGAGAGGAAAAGCAAATGAACTAGAGCCAGACAGACTTCAGTTCGAATCCTAACTCCGACACTTAGTCCCTGTGTGGCCAAATAAACTCTTTGGACCTCACTTTCTAAAAATGGGAAATGGAGATAATTATCTACCTTATAGATGTTTGAAAGATTAGATGAGCTAATGAATGCCAAATATTTAGCAGAATACCTAGCCACATAGCACATGTTCAGTGACTATTTAAAGGGTTTTATTTTATTTTATGTTGTTTTCTCCTTCAATATTAATTGAGTTTCCTCTACATACCAAACACTGTGTTATCTGCTAATTATAAATAGTGAACAAAACAGATGTTCCCTAATAGGTTCAAAGGCTAATGGGAAAAGAGACACAAAAGATATAAAAGCAAATATGTATCAATTACACATTGTGTTTAGAAGGCTGAAAGAAAAGAACCTGGTGCTGTGAGAGAATTATGGGGGAGGAAGGTACAATTTAGATCTTCGGAAAAGGATGCTTTTCTGAGGAGAGGCCATTTAGGCTTGAAAGATGAGAAGGAGCCACCTAGACAAAAAGGGAGTGAATAGTCTGGGGGAAGGTTCTGAAATTGAAAAAGGCTCCATGTACGTAAGTAACTGAAAGATGGCCGATGTGAATGCAGCATGCCAAAAAAAAAAAAAAAAAAAAGGGAGGAGGAAGGTAGCTAAAAGCAAAGCATGAGACAAAGGACAGATTGCAGAGAATCTTGTTATATAACAGTGAGAAGGAGGAAAAGGGTGAGGAGGGAAGGGGACGAATAGCTAAGATTTACTGAGCACTTGCTATGCACCAGCACTGTTCTGAGAGTTTTACATTCATTCACTTATCTAAAACTCTAGACCTGAGGCCTGCTGTTGTGGGCCCAGGGCAGGAAGCTGTTTTTATTCTGAGTATAATGGGAAATGATTAAGGGATATTAATCAGGGAGAGACATGATCAGTTTTAAATGTTGCAAAGGCCCTGCTTGCTGCGTTTGAGAAAGGATTTGAGATAGGCAAGAGTAGAAAGGAGCCATTACATTCTCAACCACGCTTTTGCTCTTACCCCATAACTTGAAGAGTTGTTGTAAATAAAGTGCCTCCCAATAAATGGATGAAATTATTACAGGAAGTTCATTGCAAGTGCAGCAAGAGAGAAGAAGGAAAAATGTAAAAACTGCAGCATATGATGATTTTATGCCTTGTATATTGCCTAATGGGTGAAAAGTTTCTATTGGGATAAGAAGTCAGGTTTTGAGAGGGGAAAAAAAGGCATTATAAGAATGGGACCTTACAGAATGGTAATCAAGTTTACATAAAGAGGGACAATTGAAATTATTTTGCAAGTGAGAAAATAAATTTTAAATGAATCGAATAGGGTGGTGTAAGGTGCCTAAAACAGTGCCAGAGGATCAGGCTCCTGCCACGTGCAGTACTTCTGGGATCCCCTATGAAGCATGGTGCCTGCAGTTATAGTACTGTTTATTAAACTTGAAAGTTGTTAAGAAAGTAGATCTTAAGTGTTCTCGCCACACATATAAAAGATGAGAATTATGTGATGTGATGGAGGTGTTAACTAACCTGACTGTGGGGATCATTTCCTATTAAACAAAGTAAAGTAAAATAAAATAATAAAATAAAATAAAATGAAGATGCTCAGTACTTTCCTGGGTGTGTCAATGCCACTACTAACCACGCTGCTGAGTCCTAGAAAAAGTGCTGCTTCATTGGGAGAAAAATTAGCTTTAATATCTAACACTAGATCCTTATACATGCATAATCCAATTTCAAGTATTTAATTTGTATGTTTGAGTTAATATCAAGGACCGTCTACATTGAGATTTCACGGTTTACTTTTCCCCCTCCATGCTTGATTTAGCAAATCAGTGACCTTGTAGTTGAGAGTGTGTCTGCCATCTCTTTCTCCTTTCTACCTTACATGATGCATTAAATAAACATTCAAAAGGAATGGCTCTGAAGTTGATTTCTTTGGGGATGTGTGAGGTTTGGGGAAACTTTTTTCTTCTAATTGTGTTTAAACCTCTTAATACGGCAGTCCCAGTTCCTGGCTCTAGCAATCTTCACTAGGCTCAGGTGACTTTACTGTGTTCAGTGTTCAGACTTATAATCTTCTAGAGTAAGATATTGTCCTGGGGGAGGCTAGTTAGACAACAGAAAGATTCCATGGTGCAAACCTGTTTATTTCCCAAAATCTGTGCTTAACAAGCTCTCCAGGTGACTCTGATATAGCAAACTTGACCAACCGTCCTGGTTTGCTTAGGATTATTGAAAGGATTCTTGAGACATGAAGCTTTCATTGCTAAAACTTGAAAAGCCCTGAGTAAGAAAGGACAAATCATTCACCTTAGATGCAGCTAAAGTTTGGGAAATACATCTTAGGCCATCTGTGTAGGTGCTTCTTGGCAGGGAGTGGGGAGGGTGTTTGTGAGTCACAGATATGAGGTACAGGGTTATTGAAGCAATGCTCACTCAAAATAACTTGAAACAGCAAAATGCTCATTTGTCACTATTTTTCATACACCATTAAAGAAAGGAGGTGCCAAAATTCTGAGCTGAATGACTTGAGAGAGAGACTCAGAAAGCATGTGTTGCAGATGAGTTTTTACAAATCATCCATTCGGTTATACCAAAAAATAATTTTTCTTTGTTATAACTGAACTTAATTTTAATCTTAAACCTTCATTTTGCCTGGTTGCATAACTTAATCCTAGTTCAGTGAAATTAGAGTTTTCTCATTCAGATGAGTATTATCTTTTCAATCAATTCAAGTTTTTCACCCCTCTACCATTCCCTGGATTGTGTCAAAATTCCAGGGAGCATTCACAGAACTCAACTGTTGGAGGAGGTGGAGGCATGTGGATATGTACATCATCCCCACAGGAAACTTATAGGACATCTGGGTTCTCCATCTGGTCTCTGGTAGTTGGCCCAGGAAGGTCACCCTGCATCCTTCTCATCTCAATCTCAAAGCATCTTCAGGCCTGCTGGCCTCTCTCAGCTACTTTTGAGCCCCTCAAAATGGAGTGAGAAGGGCTCAAGGACTTACATTTTGTATGCTCATCCTCACTACTCTAGCTTCCTAGGCTATTTCATACAGTTGTCTCAGGCTCTGCCAGCCTAGACATGTCAGGCTGCCTTTCTGTTATGGACATCTCACCACACAGGTCTGGGGCAATTCCATGAGGCTTGTCACTTTTCAGGTCTTCACGAAAAAGCAAGGCACAGAGGGATTTTGGATTCCCACAATGTGAGTTTTCTCTGGAGGACCCAGTGATAAATCTTAGAGCACAGGAACCTGCTTGGGGACCCAGGATATCAATTTGCTTCTCACTTCCTCTCTATTAATCTCCTCATCATTCAGTCCAAAGAATGCTTTTTGCATCTGGGGTGAGAAAACTTGCTCTTGCCGAATCAAGGACTATTCTCTATATTTATGATATCAACTTTATACCTTGAGTTCTTCAGAGATATGGCAGAGACTGCTCTTTGCAACCCTATATCCATTCTCCCATTCTATTTTAGTAATAGAGTGCTGATTTTATTAAGGTCAGCTGTATGCCCTACAAAAGATTCTACCCCTGGGTTCCTTTTCAGCTAGCATAGCCGTCTGACTAAATTCTGGCAAATAAAATATAAGCATAAGTGCTGTGTGGTGCTTCTGTGATGGCTGCATAAGTGACCTAATTCAGCAGGAAGGGATACTCTTTGCCTTTTCCTAGTTCCTCTTGCCTCATATGTGAATTTAATGATTAGAGCTCTGGCAATCATGTCATACCAGAAAGTAATCGTGCAGCTAAATAAGAGTACTAGGAGGGAACTGAAATGCAGATGGAGTCTGAGTTCTAATGACAAAACCAATTCTATACTCTTACACTTCTTTTAAAAAAAAAATACATTTCTTTATGTAAGCCTTTTTATTTGGTTTTATGCAGCCAAACTCTAACAAGGTTAACAAGATTAACAAGGGTGTTTTCAAAAACCCTTTTCTCTCAAGTTATTTTCTCTGCTGTCCATTTCAAAGGTCTACATTGAAACCAAAAAGCTAAAATTGAACTCCTTTTGTTTCTTTGCATTTATATAGTAACAACACTTTTCTAAGAGCCATGAGGAGGACACCTTCTTGCCGCTTGAAAGAATAGAGTGAAAGAAGCAAATGATAATATTTCAATGTTATCCTCATACATGGAATTTATCTAAGCAGTCCCCATGCCTTGGATTAAAGCCCAGAATTTAGAGCTTTAAAGATCTAAGAGATATCATTCAGAGACATGAAAAGTTATCAATAAATTTAATGATATCTGAAAGCAGCTCTACAGGAGTTTGTTTAAAAACAGTGGCTGCAAATAACATTCTGAACTGCCTCTCCCAGCTGCTACTCAACACCTGGGTGTTCTCCCCTCAGGAGCTGAGGAGTAAACATCTGTATCTCCTACTGAATTTCACAGTATGCCCTTAGTTAACACTTGTTTATTGATCTGGGGCTTATCTGGTTGCCCCTTTAATGAATTGCATAAGTCATCAACTTCATGAATAACTTATTGCTCCTCTATGTTGACAATTATAGCAAATTCTTCCTTCTTAAGGAAGTAATGGTTATCCAACCATGGTTAAATAAGTTTCTGAAGTAGGTATATATCACAAGGCATGTCTGTCTTTCTTAATTTTATTTTTTCTGCAAGGTTGTCATTAATTTGGTTACCTAAGTTGGTGGTATGAACATTAATGTAGCTCAGTAATCTAGAGAAATAGAATTAATTCCAATAAAAGTTTAATTTATATTAGAATATATTCAAATAAAAGTAAAGGTATTTATGTTTCATCTCCAAGAATATATCCATCTTTTGAAGATTTACTTCCTTCTTTTTATTAAACATTCATAAGACTTAATTTCAAGTATTAATAAATTGATTCTTTGATTAAATACCACAGGTACAATCATGTTGATAAGGGGGCCATGTGGCTTACGTTTTTTTCAGGATAGTCTTGATTTTTTAATTAGTCTGTTTATGCTCCACCCATTCCTCACAGAATATAGTATCATTCATAAAAACATACACAACAATACCAATACAATTAAATGACAGAGTCAAGACTAAGAAAAATAAAAAGGAAAATGGACATCGGATAAAAGAAAATATAAATACATAAAACTCAGGAACCTGAGCAAATAATTGTTGTTTCCCATTTGTTTCTGATCTTCCTGAAAGCCAAAGCAAAAGAGAATGCACAGGAAGTTACGTCATTCTCATTATTAGAAGAAAGGAAGCAGATAAGTTCCTCAGGAAGTGCATATTTTGTCCTGACACCAAATTCTCAGCAAAATTTATCATCTGAGACTTTATATGGGGCTCTGAGTGGCACAGTAGAAAAAATCCTAAACAATATTCACAAAGTAGCAAATTGTTTGTGACTCACTTTCTTTCACTTTAGACCAAAGCTGAAGAAATAACTCTTGATCAAAATTCAGTAAATGACCTCCCAAATTGGTGTTCTAGGGAATAATGTTCTGACAGAAATTACTAAGAGTGTCACTTAAAAAAAATGTGTTCCATGTTCAAATAAGTTTGTGAACTACTCATTTAGTCAAAAATCAAGCAGGTTTTGTTGAAGGATTTCAGAGAAATTCTAATATATGGATGTAAATCATGAGGATGTGGGGGAAAGAACTATATGATGTACTCATTTTCTTCTGAGGTTCACCTATGAATAATCTCCAAATTTTCTGACACGTAGTTTGGAAAAAATGAGCCATGGTAAAGTGATGGAAATACAATGATGAGAGGCCAGTGCAGCTGCTTTGTGGTTAAGAGCATGTGCATTGGCGTGGGGCAGATTTGGGTACAAATCCTGTCTCTGACACTTACCAGATGCATGACTTTGAAAAAAATTTATACAAACTCACTGAGATTTAGTTTCCTTATTCATAAAATGAGGTGCATTGATTAAAAATGTGTTTGGCTCAAAGAACAAAAAATTTATCGGTTACTTAGAGGCTTATTTTTCTGATGTAATGACAAGTCCAGGGTTCGGCCATCCAGGCCCAATGTAGTTATTTGTCATTGTTGCCTGGGTCCAGGCTCTGTCTTTCTGCTTTGACATCCTTAGCATGATGGCCTCTGTCTTCATGCTTGTCGCCTCATGTTTTCAAAATGGCTGCTGCACCCTCATCCTTACATCAGCATTTCAATCATGAAGAAGGAGGAAAGATATTTAAATTATGTTTGAGTGGCTGATCCACAGTGTCAACCATAGCGGAGTAGTGAGAGACTCTCCCTTAAAGAATTATTTTGATAATTAAGTGAGATAATAAACATAGAGTATTTACATAGTACTTGGTACTAGTTAGTATTCCATAAACATCAATTATTAATATTCATAGATAGCCTTGGATTCAATGTGATTCAACTCTAGTAGCAGCTCCCAACCTTTTTGATTCCAGGAACCAGTGTTCCTATGAGAATCTAATGCCTGATGACCTGAGGTAGAGCTGAGGCAGTGATGCTAGGGCTGGGGAGCCGCTGCAAATACAGCTGAAGCTTTGCTCGCTTACCTGCCACTCACCTCTTGCTGTGTAGCCTGGTTCCTAACAGGTCATGGACTGATACTGGTCCACGACCCAGGTGTTGGGGACCCTTGATTTAGAATATTTAGAGAAGTGAAGATTATATTCTTCAGCCAATGACCAGTGAGTATCCCCTTTCTCAGTGGGGCTTAATAGAAGCAAAAGATCAGACGTTTGCTACCCACTCTTATGAGGCTCTGGAATACTGGCAGGCAGAGATGCTCTTTGAAAGCATATGTTCTAGAAAGCAGATAAGCAAGAGAAAAGCTGGAATTCTATTGCATCAGTGAGGAAGCTAGCAGTACTCTCCTCAAGGAGAGACCCATTCCATCTCAAAGTGGAGTCATGTTATGGGGTTCCTAGGCCAGAATTTGATTAGAAAGCAATTTTTGATGACAGAGCTTGGTCAAATTCAATAAATTTCTATATCACAGAATATAAACAAGATGATTTTGGGAAGTGTCAATTCTAAATGTTCTGTCCCACTGTCAGACCATGAACATAATGAGTAACTGTGTATAGAGATAACATATTGAATTAATGAACAAACATATATTGACTATTTACCACGAATTTGGTATTGTTTCATGGTCACGTGGAGGTGATTCATACTGTTTTGAGTCATTTTGAGAAATATTGGAATAAATATCACATATGTTAGAGGAAATTCACTGGCAATTAAAGGAAAAAGAAAAAAGTGTCACAAAAATAACATGGGACTAAACATCATAGATAATGACATCTAGGCTACCATGGTGATAATAAAGATGAGGACAATGCCATTGATGATAATGGCTGAGGCTTAATCAGCACCTACTACTGCCAGACACTGTTCAAAGTGCTTTGCAGACCATATGTCATCTATTCTAAGTAGGTCATTCCACCTCCATCCCCATTTTTAATGTCAGTAGCTCACTTGGAATGACCGCTTTGTGACTAGCACTATCACTTGGTCCTCACATCAAATCTGTGGTATCTATTTGTACTGTTGTTATTCTCATTTCGAAGATGAAGACACCAAGTCTTAGTGTGATAGCAACATAGCTAGCAACTGCAGAGCTGGGATTTGAATATCCATCCATCTTTCTCCTGAACCACAGCCCTTAGACCACACTCTATGATATAAAATATATACTTGTATGTACATGGCTTTTGTAAGAAAGTTTTAACTCCTTTTCTTTTAAAAAATATGAATTGAGGATTTACTTATGAGTTGAATGTTGCTCTGCTGAGAGACAAAGTCTAGACCTAATGACCCTAGCTACATGATTTTTTTTTTCCATCGTGGTACCTAATATTTATATTCTCTAATAAGGGGGAGGGAAAGCAAGAAAACGAGTCATTCCCCGTGCCAGGCAAGCTCCTCATTCTTTGGTGCTGAGCAGAAAAAGATCTGACTCAGAATCACCAAACTGTTTGACTCTGCTCATCTGATTTTCAGCAAAGCAGTCAGCTGGGCTGTGCTCCACATTTCCTGATTTATCTCAATCATAGGATCATTCTCTTTCTTTTCCACTTCTCTCCCCAAACCCACCCTTACTCACTCTTCTGCCTTTTGCATTCTTTGTTCCTACCTCCCTCCTGGCATCTCAAGTTCATAGCCAGAGGTTACATTGAGTCCTCACGGAAATAACAAGAAGCATGAGTCATGTTCTGGCGACCTTGCTTTTGTTGTTTACTGATGGCCCAGGTGGCATACTCTCCCTTCACAGCTTTCATTTCAAGATATAGAGAGAGCAATCTCAGAGCTATTTCAGCGTAAGTGGACAAAACAAGAGTTTAGAGGAATAGATGGAGTATCTTGGTAGATTATCTTTTGCCAAAATAAAAGAATGAACGTCATTTTGTTCTACTTGGTATTTTCAAATATTGTTTTGTTCTTTAAATTTGTACACTTTCTATTGTTGGGGCCTCAGGGCAGACGGTCCCAAGATATCCCACAATGGCACCCTGGCTACTTCAAAATAAAATCACCTGAGAAGGAGCAGGAGCTAGTGAGCCCTCTGACTCTCCGCTGTCCCTGAAAGCAGGAAATAAATCTCCATGATAGGTGCCTTCCCCACTCCTGAAGGACTGAGAGGCAACCTCATCACAGGAGTTACACAATCCAGGGTCCAAACTAACCTTGTAACACCTTAACTAATCACTCCCTACACCTGACTCTTGCTTGCATTCCTCTCTAATGAGCACTGACTTTTTTGGTCCCTTCAATTTCTCAAAAGTTGATTGTTTCTTTGTCTGAAAATGATGAAAAATTGCCTACTTTGATCATTTCTTTGAGCCTCATGTATGATGTGAGCATCATATTGTAAATCTCCTATGTGCATGTATTAAATGGTTTCCCCCCTCCTGTTAACCTAGTATTGTGTCAATTTTATTATTTTATTATTAGTCCAGCTGTAAAAACTAAAGAAGTGGGCAGGAGGCAATTCTTCTTCACCTTGACACTACTGATAGCCACCAATGGAGAACAAGCAAATGAAAAATACAAGGAGAATAAAATCCACATAATTTATGATATCTAAATACACTTCAGAAGTAGTTATTTAAATGTTTAAAATAGAGATTCCATAATATGGTGTTACAAGATTTAATTTTAAAAAGACCCCCAAATTAAAATAAATAAACATTACTAGTTCTATCAAAAAATAAATTGTACAAACCCTAAAAAAGTAAAAAATAAAAAAGACCCACAATATTCTGAGAGGTGTGATTATGGAGCTGTGATTTGCAATCCTTTTATGATTGTCTATCCCAGAGCAAACTGAGATTTGGGGTTGCCCTCCCTTCTTATTTACCCTGATCGTCCCAAATCTTCCTTTACTTCCAGTCTAAACAGCAGATCTAGAGGGTTTGCCCCTTTTGCTAAAGCATTATAACTTGAATCTATTTTAAATGATAAAAGGGCAAAAGAGCACAAATAATTTCTAATATGCTCATTCTGTGCCAATTTTGTATTTTACATATGTCAGTTCCCTCACTTATCTTTAATACAAGCCTATTAAACTCTACCTCATCTTCCTTTTGACAGAGGAGGAAATTTAGACCCAAACTCTTTAATTAACTCACTCAACTCAACTTGTAAGTGATAGAGCCAGGATTTGAACCAAAGGCTGTCTAACTCCAAAGCCTGTGTTTCTTCTTCTCCATCAGTGATTCTCAAGCCCAGCTTCAGTCCACTGTCATCTGGAGAGTTTTTAAAAAGTACTGACACTTTGGCCCCACTCTAACCCGGTTACATCAGAATCTCTGAAATTGGGGTCGATTTAAGTATTTTTTTAAAGGTTCCCAGATTATTGTGTAGCAAAGGTTAAAAATCTCTGCTCTCAACTTAATATTAAATGTGAAGGTTAGAGAATGAACAAATTATTATAGAGCCAAAGCCAAAATTATGTATGACTAATGTGCGACAACACATTAATTAAGATAACAATTATTTTGACACTTATATCAAAAGAGCTTTACTTCCAATTTTGTTTGCTGCTGCTAGAAATGCAATCAGCATTATTTTCTCCAACTTGGATCCAGAGTAGGATACCAAGCACAAAGGCGCAAACTATTTTCTGCAGGTTGCCTCGGTAGTAAATGGAGAACTTGGCAAGAGAATAAGAAAATTTTCAGCCTTTTGTGTAATCCCCAGAGCCCCAGTGCTTCTTCTGAACACTGCCCGGCATGGTCTAGCAGCTCAATTCCGAAACACCAGGGGCAAATGCATGTTAAAACTGGGGCGAGTCAGAAATCACTTCCCAATGAAAAGTAGAAAATATATTCAGCATTTTCAACATCCATGTTTCTGAAAGACTTAATAAAAGCTAATTATGGAAATTATGCCCCTGTTTGTAACTAAAATTTACCAAGAAGGAAGGGAGAGCAAACAAGTTCTACCAACTTTGGATGCATCGAGTTGAACAAAACAGATAAACAAACAAACAAACAAAACATTTTGCCATGCATGACTCCTCGGAAGTAGGAAAGCACTGAAGTTTCTCACATGTCAGCTTCTTTCTCAGGGTCTTCCAAAAATCTTAGAATATGTAGAAGTCAAAGATCTTTGTGTTGAGACAGCTCTGCAGCAAGGAGACATTAGGCAATGACAACTTAGAAGAGGAATTATTCTGGGAAAAGGGAAGAGAAACAAGAAGATTCGTTCTGAGGGAACAGAGAACACTCTGCCAGCGTCCCAGTTCCTTTGACTGCCCTTCAGGCTGCAGGTGCCGAGAAGAGAAAAGAGTGTTTGGAAGGACTTTCTCTCCACATGAAGTAAGGGCAGCATCCTCCAATTTATGTCTTCTAAAGCAAGAATTTTGAGGAAACAAAAAGCAGACTGGTGAGGAAAATGCCTGGAGCAGGGAGGGTCTCCTAATTGCCCTCACATCACCTGGGATCACTTGATTTGCTTTTTAGTACCGCCAGGTGTGTTATCAGATTAAGGTCACAGGGCTGTTTTCTGTTCTCTCAGAAGGCATCACGCCAGAGCCCGGGGCAAGAAAGGGCTGACATTCAGGTGTGCAAGCCAAGTTATAGCCATTCTCCCTGTCTTAGCATGCAAGTAAAAAGTGCACTGTCTGAGTTTGTATTCTCACGTTGTCACTCTACCCAATATCTCAACATAAAACATCCCAATGACTCAAAGCATCTTCATTTCCCAGAGAGGAATCAAGTATTTGTAACTGTTAGAAATATCATAGGTCATAAAAATTAAATAATTTAGGCTATAAACATTTTAAAATATATTTCTGTAATTAAAAAAAACCACTGTTTTTCATTTGCTTGATTTTAGAAGAGAAGATTATTTAGACTCAACAACAAAACAGAAAGCTATGCGTCCATTTTAGAATAGAACCTACCTTCTGATACCCCAGGACCTCCCCCACCCCTTCAGTCAGACAGTATCCTCCCAGCTTACCAGTTTTAAAGGTGCAGTCCTGAGAGAAAGGGAGTACCCTAAGATAGATTTGTAGGATTGGAGACAGACAGCAAGGAGGCTAGGGGTTCTTTTCCACGGTAGCCCCCGGAAGGCCGGGAAGACAGTGACAGAGAAGGGGCAGCATGGTCTGTCTGGGCTGGGGCCCTCAGTGACTCACCAAAGCTACTGAGCCCGGCCTCCCACCGAGCAATGGAATTGCCTTACAGGCCCCCACTCTGCACAGAAACACTTAGGGTCTTAGCAGCACGGAGTTGCTTTCCTGCACCCAGCATGTCTTAGGTGCCACAGAATGTTTCCTGTGCACCCAAGAGAGCATGAGAGAACCCCTGGGCAAGAAGGGACCTCGCAGGCTGGGATGAGGAATCGCGCAGCCCCAAGTTCACAGTGCGCTTCCATAGGCCCCCCGCATTTTGGCATCGATGGCGTGCAGCTGTAACTCCTAGACTGAGATTACCTTTCTTTCACTTACATGAGTGAAAACTAAACTGTAGTAGAGAGGAGAACTCAAAAAATATAGACATAACAACAAAAAAAAAATGTTACATTTCTTGAACACCTAAGTTTGGACCGATGTTCGTACCGACTGCGGTATGAGGCACACTCCTCACCATTTTCCACGTGGCCCCGTCCAGCCACCCTCTGCCCCGCCCAGCCACGGAAAGCAAAGCTTCAGCGGCATTTAGAGGTCGTAGGGAAGGACAGAAAAATACAAAGTCTGCTCTTCTCTTCACTTCTTTGTACACAAATGTGAAAACATTTTCACATCATATAATTTCTGTCTATTTTATGGCGAAGACATCTGTTTTAGAAATTTTTACATTTTTTTTCCCCCAAAAGCTATCTTCATAATTTTTCCACAAAGTCTTGAGCATGTTTAGCTGCTTTAGTTCTTTCTAAATCCTCTACAATCACAGCATGGTATTCCTCTTCACCAGACTTCAAACTGGTCATCCCAGGCTTAGTTTCCCTGCATTTCCTTGTTCTAATACTAGGGGAGAAGCTGAGGTTAATAGATAAAAACATAGACCAGGAACAGGCCTTGACTTCTTTTTGAGAGCCTGGGGTGGAGCTTCAAAAGAGGTAGAGTTTTTAGAGGCAGGACTTCTAGGAGGGCACTGTGGTCAGGCTTTAAAATGGCCATTCTTTCCTGAGTTGTCACCTGGAATATTTTACTTTCCTGGTTGAATGATTCTTCCAGGTCTTATCATCTCCAGGCCAAATAGCCCTGCTTCCTTTGATGTCTAGGTCTTCTAGCCAAGAGGCAAATTCCCACAGTTCTGTGTCAATATTCAAGTTCCTAGAACAGATACCTGTGCAAAGTATAGGCTATCCACAGGCCCTCAGGTAGCTTGTTGCCTGGAAGGCTGAGATTATAGGCAGTTGATATCAGAGTCCTGGGTTTAAAAACTGGCTAAGAACTTCTAATCGTATGACCTTACCCAAGGTATGAAACAGTTCTTAAGTTTTCTCCTCTATAAAATGGGGGTAATATAATATTCCACAGTATCTCTGAAGGTGAGATAATGTATCTACATTGCCTGTAACTTCATAGGCGTTCAACAAATAAGAATTCCTCATTCCTTTTTCTAAACTAATATGGCTGGGTATATCTAAATGTTGGGATTTTACAAACACTAAAATAGAGTGTTTTAAGGCATTTCATTACAAATAATATACTTATACTCGTGTTTATTTATTTGTTTGTTTCCTATTAAGTATTTAGCATATTATATTTCAGCCGTCTCATTATGCAGTGAAATCATTCAGACTTCGAACTCTGTCTAAAATTCTCTCTATATCCCAGGACTTAAAAAGCACTAAGTAAATGCTTGATAAATGAACAAGTACATTAATGGATTTCTAATTAAACATTATGTCCCGTGAGTGCTTCAATCTAATAAACATTGGCTGAGCATATAGAATGCTCAACGTTGTATGTTCCATGCAGCTAAGACCCTTACAATAAAGAGAAGTATCCAAATCCCTTTACAGATTCACAAGAACATCTATAACATGGATATGACTATAATGTGGATAGACAGGTATGACTATAATGTGGATAGACAGGTACCAGAAGCGGGAGTCGGTGGGAGGGAGGTGGCTGGGGGTAAGCAGGGGAAGGAGAGATTACATTTGGTTAAGAAGATTAAGAAATTTTCATTGAGGACTGAGGTATCACTGGAACTGACCCTAGAAAGAGGAATATGATTTCAACAGCAGTGGAGAGAGGATGCTCTCCAGTGGAGATCTGAGCCAAAGGCAGAAAGTGCGATGGGCATTCGGAAAGTGTTAAGTAGTCTGATTGGAAGCAAAAAATATGTGCAAGTTGGTTAGAGTTGCAAAGACAGGGCAGGGCTTTTAGAATCTGCCCGACTGAGAAATTGTTCCCCAACCACCACCTTTTGTTATTGATTCTATTCCCTATGTTGTACATTACACTCCTGTCACTTATTTTATAACTGGAAGTTTGTACTTCTTAATCTCCTTCCCCTTTCCCACCCAACAATTGATTCTTGAGTCAGGCAATGAGGGCTACTGAAAATTTAGAACAAGAAGGTTCAGATTAAATTAATGTTTATCCAGTGCCCTCATTTTACAGATTAGGCAAATGAGGCTCAGACAGATTAAATAACCTGTCTGGACTGAAAGTTGCAGCAAGAATTCCACTGAGGTCCCTGATACTCCTTGATACACAACAGCCCCCACTTTGGAAGACTCGCTGTGCAGCGGTGGGGGGTCTGGACTCAGGGGAGAGAGGCTGCAGCCAGGAAAACCAGCAGAGAGAAGATGAGGGATGTTTCCTTAACTGCATCCAGTGAACCACTGCCACGAATAAAACATTCTAAAACATAAGGCAACTCCCATTTTCCCAATGAGAAGATACAAAAAAATTTTCTGATTTGAATGTAGAAACTGACTAAAAGTGACAGAAGGAGCCAGATTTTGAAACAGACTGTTAGTAAGCCAGGCTTATGGGAGTCTACATTTTGTGGGCAGCAAATGCTATGATCATATTTACATTTTAGAAAGGCGGTTTTGTCAGTTGTGTGGAGTCTGGATGAGAGACAAGTAGGAGGCAGAGGGGTAAGGAGACTTCCACAGGAATCTGAGAGGTGTGGTGGCTTGGGTGAAGGTGGTGGATGTGAGACATGAACAAAAAAGATGGATGTGAGAGACAGCTGGAAAGTGGACGAGGCAGGATTTGATAGCTGAAGGAGAGGAAGTAGCCCAGGGTAACTCCAGAGTTTCTGTTTTGAGCAGTTCGGTGGAGAGTGGGCCATTGACTAGGAGATGCCAGGCACATTGTTGAGGACAAGTTTACAGAGCTAAGGAGTGGTATTAGGAAGGGAGAGATAAAGGCAAAGGATGGGAAGAAAAGGATGTGACAGCACTACCAGCAGAAGAGTCAGGAGCCACTGGGGTGGGGAGAGGCTGAGCTCTGTCTGAGGAACTTTATTCTCTCCTGCCAGCTTAGATTTCAACATTGTCTTGAGGACTGATTCTGTGGTACCATCAGGATGACTGTCTTTCCTGCTCTGATTATTCCAGGGGGAGCGGGAAGACATGGTAATTGCCGCTCCGTAATTTCCTCTCAGGAAAAGCTAAATCTCCTTCAAAATGAACTTAATATTTCATTGACAGGAAAGAAAAATTGAACAGAATGAAAACAATTTTTCTTTGAAGACAAGAATAAACCAAGTCATTGACTATAATCACTTCCGTCTCAGCTGCCATCACCAAAGGAGAAAATGGCTAGATCACTGGCCCAGGAATAAGGTGACCAGCTTGTCCCAGTTGCCTGGGACTTCCATGGTTTTAGCACTGAAAGTCACACAGTCCTTCAGTGGTCACCCATTCAGGAATTAAACTTTGATTCTAATGCTCATTCTATTGTTGATCGGCTGTGAAAACTTGGGACACAGTTTTTGTGAGCAGTTTTTTCATCCATAAAATTAGGGAGAGAATTCTTTGTGCAGTCTCTTCTGACATAAGCTTATGCAGCCCCATGAAATTTAAATATCATAGGTTGCCAATGTGATACTGTGATTTATAATAAGAAATATATACTTGGTCTACCTTGGCACAGAGCTTCTAAAACTCTTGGAATTTCCTGAGAGGAGAGCAGTGATAAAAGGTGTTTTTTATTATGCACATGAGGAACTTTTAGAAAACCCTTAGGTAAGGTTGGAAGAAGGTTGCCAGGGAAACCAACCCAGTGATTAAAGGGTTAGAACTCAGGTTCCACCTACAGACCTCCTGAGAGGCCTGTGTAATGAAGCCTGCATAAAAGGCCAGAAAGGTGGGGTTTGGAGAGAGTCTGCGCTGGTGGACACCGGAGATGTGGGGAGAGTGGTTCCCCCGGGTGCGGAAGCTCCGCGCCCTTTCCCATATACCTCACCCTACACATACATGTCTTCTATGTGGTTGTGTTCAAGTTATAGTCTTTTAAAATAAACTGGTAAACTAGTAAGTAAAACACTTCTTTGTGAGCGGTTCTAGCAAGCTAATGGAACCTGTCAGTGCTGAACTGATGGAAAAGGGAAGGTTTGATGGTGAGACGCCCAGTTGGAAGAAGGCACAAAAGGCCGACATGAGAATGAAGTGGCAAGCACCAAGTTTACTGTGGGAGCACGCTGCTTCTGTTGGGGTAATGCAGTTTACTGGAGGGAGTGCGGTATTGGGCACACTTCTTGTGCTCTCCTGCTCTCCTGCGGATGGCACGGTTCCACACATAGCAGAGTACAAGAGTGGCCTTCAGCCACACTGCGTGACACAATAAACTGAAGCATGTTTACATATTTTAGGTGTAGGCGCCCTACTACACTAATGTAATTTTAAATCCGGGTGCTATTCCTAGCCGTGAGCCTGAATCACAGCCAGACCTTGGACTGGCCAGACCTCAGACCAGCTGGGCCTGGTGCCCACACAATCCAAGGAGAGAGTGTCAGGAACCTCTGACCTATAGCCCACCAGCCAGAAGCACAGGTGACAGCTTGAACTTGCAATCGCCCTCTGAAGTGGTGGAGGGGCGGGCAGCCTGTGGGACCAAAACCTTAACTCTATGTAGACAGCGTAAGGATTGAATTGAATTGCAGGACACCCAACTAGTGTTGAAGAATTGCTTGTTGATGTGAAAAAAAAAAAAAAAATATATATATATATATATATATATATATATATATATATATATATATAGTGAATCCAATGACTCCAAAATTTGTATTTCTAGGCCTAACCGTCCTCTTCTACCCCCAAACTACAGACTTGAATTTCCAGCTGCCTACTCAACATCTCCACTCGAGGTCTAATAAACATCAGGCACTTCCAGACCCAAACAGAACTCTTGATTTCTCTCCCCAAACTGTCCTTCCTCCTGTCTTCTCTTTCTCAGTGGATGACAGACACCATTAACCAACCAGTTGCTCAAACTAAAAGTCTAGGAATCATCTTTGATATCCTCACTTGTTCTCTGTCCCAACTCTAGGCCACACACACACAAAGTTCTGTGGACTCAACCTCTAAAATGTATCCAAATCCATCTACTTCTCCAAACAATAGCCATTTTAAAGACAAAAACCTCAACTCCTGACTACTATGGCCCAGGAAGCCGACCCGATCTGGCCTCTGCCTTGTTCTCCCTCCTCACCTTCCACCCTCGCCCCCACTCTCCCTCTGCTCCAGCCACACTGGCCTTTCTTGGTCCTCAGCTGCACTCACAGCCTTTTCAGTTGTCCTTCCCTTTGCCAGAACTCGCTGTACGAATCTTCGTGCAGCTGGCTCGTTCTCGTACACAGGCCTCCTGCAGAGAGGCCGGCTGTGACCACCCACCCGCCTGTGCCAGAGCAGATGCTGCAGGGCGGGAGCTATTGGGCTTTTGCCCAGGAGGACAGTGTGAGAGTGTGATGGGCTTCAACAAAGGGTTATGTATGGAGTGGGCCTCTGGTACCAGGGGCAGAGGTGGGGACGGTGGCCCACATGGTCCCCAGGACAGGAGTGGCAGATGAAGAGACCCAGCAAGGGAGTTTATGAAGACACAGAAAGGTATCCAGGCAAATACAACAATAACAAACAAACAAACAAACAAACAAACAAACAAGGAAGAACTTTAAGTATCAGAAGACCTTGAGAGCTAGAAGTAAGCTTCTACCTGTCGAGTGAAAACTTGATTCCCTTTCCCTCATCTTTTGGCAAACTCCAGAATGGAGTAGAAGTGAGGTGAGCAAAGAAGGGGTAGGGGTATATCAGAGCACTTTCCTGCAACAGATTGGCCACTCCCTACAGGCCCTAACAAGGAACAAGGATTGGGAGAAAAAAAAAAAAGTGTCAATAAAGTCCTTGTGATACAGAGAAGAGGCATGAAAACTACACAGATTAACTAAACATTAAACCAAGTAGAATCAGAGCCTGCTATGTGCTGTAAGACTCAGAACCTGGCTGTGAGACTCAGAACCTGGTTGTGCAGCCATACAGCCAGGCCTTGGGAATCTATAGGACAAAGGAGGATTGCTACGGAGATTGCTAACAACTGCCTACTCATATCTTTAGAACTGCTTACCCATACCACAACAGGAAAACAAAGACTTTGAGCTGTACCTTGCACAAGTTAAAGATAAACCAACCATTGTTCCACTTTTTACTCTCTATAAGTAATTTTTCATAGAAACTGAGAAACAAGATATAAACCCAATTCCTCAAACATTAGGGGTCTCATTCTCTGATTCTGAGAGGAGACTGCGCTCTGTCTATGGAGCATTATTCATTCTGTAATAAATTTTCCTTTGTCTCTAACTGGATTGCTCTTGAATTCTTTCCTGTGAGAAGCCGAGGACCCTCCCTCTCTCAGTGAGGTCTGTAGTCCCCACTTGGGAGATTCGCCTGCTCCTGCATCACTAGGACTTGCCAGTCTAACTTTTATTATTTTAATGAATGAGACCATGTTTGCAATTTTTAGGAACTATAGGGCTTCTTGTTACATAAAAATGGCCAGAAAAGTTTTAGGACTGCTGGAGATGGCAGGAGAAACCTTCCTTTTTAGGATATGTTTTAAGGGGACAGTTAGAGACAAAAATAAAGCCATATTGGGGTCATGTCTCATGAGCCCTGCTACCCACTGTGCTACTTATGATGACAAGTAGCCCAGCTTGGTCTTCGAAATTCTGAGGCTGCAAACTGTGATCAAGTTTTCAGCAGTAAGTATGGGGCTACCAGAGTTTCACCCACCCCGTCTTCTTTGTCCAGAGGCTTTTCTGAGTCCCCAAAATCAGCTTTGATGTTGCTAAAAAATTAGTAGGTGCACTGTCCCTATTCGACCTCTTCCAAGGATCTGAAGTAAAACTTTCGAAGGCATTCCTTTTAAATGGATTTCATTTTCTGTGCTTACTTGCGGGATGTATTCTCACACACGTATTTACTTGGGTCTTTCCTGGCTGGGACAGTCAGGGAGAACACTGGGATGGGTTCAGCAGCCAGGAGAACCCACGCACGAGCCTGTACTTGGTTTGCAGGGGTGTGGCCGGCTTCGTCACCCATGCCGGGACTGAGCGGTCCTTCTTCTTACAGAACAGCACTTCATATTTCACGCCCGTTTCTGGACAATTTATCAGTGCAGAAGAAAAACCTGGAAACCCTCCATCCATTGCCACACAACTTTTCACACGAGACTCCTTTACCTTTCAAGCCATGTCTCACTTGCTAGTTACTAATGTGGGGTAAACCACCCTCCAGACAGCTTGCAAGTGAAAGCTGCCAAGGACAAGTTTAAAGGGACAACATTAAGTCTTGAGAGCCCCAAACCAATTGAGCAAGTTTTCTTCCTCTCCATTATCCTGAATCAGCACTTCTGCCCAGAGCTGAGCACAAGCACCTTAGGAAGAGTCTTGAAGATGGTTGCTGTCCTCATCCCAGGGCCCCCCGGCACATTTTGAATTGGATAAGAAGTGCTTACCTTGAAAGGAAGGTACATTTATAATGTATGAGAAGAAATAATGTACCTAAACAAGGAGCCAGCTCTCTTGGTACATTTACCTCTTAAGATCTGAATTTTAAAAGCCTTGCTCGCATCCTGAAAAACTTCGGTGGATCACAGTTCAACAATAACTTTGTGAATAACGTCATCTTTTTCTTCATATGCTGGGCACTGCGCTAAGCGCTTTACATAAATATCCATACTAAATCCTCCCGCTATTATGAGATACCATTAGCCCCATTTTATAAGTGGGCAAAGTGGAGCATGAAGAGGTTTAATGATCTGCCCAAGGTCACAAAGCTAATAAGTGGTGAAGCTGGGATTCCACCTCAGGGAGTCAGATTTAAGACCCCTCGTGGAGTTTGGGAGACCCTGGTTCTGTTTGTGATCTGCTAAGCCAGTTGCTCCCAACCCTGGCTGCACATTAGAATCCTCTGGGGAGTTTTGGATCATCTTGATGTCCATCCGGGTTGTACCGTAGACCAATTAAATGAGAATCTCTGGGGCTGGAACCCAGGCAGGAATAGCTTTTAAAGCTCCCCAGGCGATTCCAGTGTGCAGCCATAGTGCAAACCGTCATGCTAAGCAATTATGAATCTTTCCGCCTGCTATGGTTTTTTTAAACCAGAAAATAATTCTATTTCATTTCATTCCTTTCTACAAGCTGTGTGTGGTTGAGGGGCCACTGTGTACAAGGCCCGGTGTTGCCATCTGCTCTGACGTATCCTTTTTCCTTGGGGACCCAGCTAGCCCAGCCCTTCATTTTCCTATTCTGGAACAAAGGGCAAGGAGTGATTACTATGGAGATCACTGTTTAATCACTTGGATTACTATTACTAAGATCTATAATACTTAGGTTTGCAAAACATTTTAGAAAGACTCCAAAATTTATTATCTTCAAAAAAATTTTAATACTGTGACACAACTTAAAAGACAGCTACTGCCTTTGTTGCTCTTAAGAAAAAAAGTTAAAAGAAACAAAGGTGAAATTTCGCAGATTTGTATCTAGGGTGCTATCATTGATCCTGACATTAGCACTGACAGCTTGAAAGTGCTGATACACTGATGCTATAAAAAGGACTGTGAAATCACTTGCCATCCACTGTGACGGGAAGGAAATTGACATTTATCGAGCACTTACTCCTGGTGCAATGGGCAGAGCGTGGGTTTTTATAAACAGGCAGACAGACATAGGTTCAAATCCCAGCTCTGCCGTTTAGTAGCTGTGTGATCTTGGGCCTTTCAGTCGCCATTTCCTCATCTGAAAAGTGGCCCTGACAAAACTTCCCTGGTGGGACTGTTTTATTGATGACAAACAGTGTGCATGAAGCACCTAGTACTGTACCTGGCACAGGGCCATCATTATTATTATGTGACAGACACCATGTTATTTACATTTGTTATCTCACTTATTCCTCACAACATGCCCTCAAAAAGATGCTATTATTTCCACTGACAGGAAGTGAGCCTCTGAGAGACTCCTCTATTTGCCCCAGGGCACACAGCTGTTAGATGGCAGGTTAGGATTTGTCTCTTGCCCTTGAAACCTGTAGTTTTTGTTTTTCCTGGCTGTCAAGCTGCCACCTCTTATTTCTTAAGCCATCCCATGGCTGATATATTTATTAGAACAGAAGAGGATACTCTCTGGATAATGAAATACAATTAAAAAGGCAAGCAAAAATTTTTGGCTATCTCCCTGGCACATGGCAATATTATGGAAAGGGCTGTTTGGCTCATAAAGGGCAATACTATTTACACCTTCCCTTTTCAAATGGAGTTCTACCTAGAGAAGCCCTAGCCACGGAACTAAAACTGCACAGCTCACTCTGGCAATAAGTGCCCAGGCCCAGCTGTTTGCTGAGTTAAAAAATCTGGGTGATCTACTGTCTGATCTACAGGTCAGAATCTCCTCATTGTTCCATATTCCCAAGACAATGAAGTATACATTCCTCCCGATAATGGCCTTATACTCTTCCATGAGGGATGATTTCTGAGAACAATATGCAGTAATTTAGAGAGAATTAAATATTGATGAAATAGTTTAGGAGTTCACTGCAAGGGAAACTGGAAAATGTAGCCCAGCTGGGTGAACTTCTAACCCCTCGCAAAAACAACGAGGAGGACGTTGACAAAACAAAATATCTCTCATACCATCGTTTCTATCTTACCAAAAACCCTCTTGATCAAACCAAACTTAGGAATCACA
Source organism: Macroglossus sobrinus (assembly GCA_004027375.1). NCBI lineage: Eukaryota > Metazoa > Chordata > Mammalia > Chiroptera > Pteropodidae > Macroglossus > Macroglossus sobrinus. The sequence goes on along the minus strand of PVKZ01000046.1, from coordinate 209,444 downwards.
GATTTCTCCCTTCCCTTCACTTTCTACACACAATCTATCAGCGACTCTTAATGTTTCCATTTCCAAAGCATCCTCGGCGTCCACCCGCTTCTGTCCATCTTCATGGTCATCACCCTACTCCTTGCCTCTACACCTGTCCCCAGACTACCGCACAGCTCCCTAAATGGTCCCCCGCTTCTATTCCTGCCTCCAGGCTCCTGTTGGCATTCTTTTCAGTATTCATCACCATCTTACAGTATTGTGATAATTTATGTTATGTCTGTTCCCTTCACTAGGATGCCAGCTCCATGAGGTCAGGGGCCAAGTCTGTTTAAGTCCTCACCATATCCCAACTTCTGATACAGTGAAGCTTTTTGAGAAATACATATGGAGTAAATTAAAGATGGTAAGAATACATAATTTTATATATTAAGTCATATCTGAAATTTGCCAACTCAGAAAATTCTCCTGTGATTGACCACCTAGAATGGTGGGACTGGGTGAAAGGATTTTTTATATTTCAGCGACTCCTAAAAAGAACATGAAAACAATATATATTGGGGACACAATCTGGAGCAAGGCTTGCAACCCAAAGTCTCAGGGCTCAAGCAAGTTAACACAAAGGGGGAGGCTGCCATGTGTAAGCCACAATAAGTAGTGGTGGCCCTTGCAATCTAAAGATCCCCAGCTTAAGCTGTGACAGCCTGCTGAAATGTGATAAGGAAAGAGTTAATTTAAAAACCCTGAAAACTAGACAAAGGAAGGCTATACCTTAGTAATGTTTAACCAAAGCAAAAAGGCCTAGTTCCCGGAACCCTTAACTGCCTCCTGTTAATCATGAAATTTGTAACAATGTAACAATGTAACAATGAGCTTATAGCTAACTGGTAATTTTAGCTTGTGTCGCCCTGCTCACTTGCATGACATGAGAAACAATCAATTGTATATACACTGGACATGATTCTTGTTCAGGGCTGCTCCTAGCAAGGACAGCCGCCGGCTAATAAACAGCCTTTGAGAGCATACTTGGTTTGGTCTATTCAATATTTGCCACAACAAAGCTAATGTAGCTTTATCAGCTCCTGCTGACTGCATCTGAGTGGCAACAGGGCCCAGGAGTGAAAGATCTTTCAAGTTTTCAAAAGAAGATGGAAAGTTTTATATCAATTAGAATTAGGTTTAGTTGTGAATAATGAGGCAGCTTAAATGAGGTACAATTATATTTTTCTCTCACAAACAGAGGTGTGCGGTATGCTGTGCTAGGCTCATGGGGGCTCAAAGGAATCAGGGACCTAGGCTTCTTTTAACTTGTTGCTCAGCATGGCATGTTTCCCATTCCCAAGGTCACCTCATGACCCAGTGGACTGCGTGGCTCCAGCCATTACCTCCTCATTCCAGGGAACAGGAAGCAAAGAAGAAAAAGAAAGAACTCAATCATTCTTTTATAAGGAAACTTCCTGAATGCTTCCATGCCTCCTTCATTTCATTTCATTGGCCAGAACTTAATCATTTAGCTACTCTTAGCTGCAAAGGTAGAAGAGAAGTGTAACCTTTATTCTCTGTGAGCATGTGCCCAGCTAAGTAAAAAGAGAAGAATGAATATTAGAGTCCTAAACTAAGAGTCTGCACTAGAGCTGGCCTTTTTTTTTTTTTTTGTAAAATTCTCAAGTTTTAACACCATCACAGCCAAATAAACCATGTCTGCCATCTGGTTCAGCAGTGTTGAAAGTTTTATGAACCCTGCTTACAGGAACAAATACAGATGGGATTCATTTCTGTGGCACGTGGACAGCCAGTGATGGGGCTAGTGAGGATCATAAATGGGTGACCATTAGCAGGGCTTTAACAGGAGTGTGTTTGGGTAGCCTGGGAGGTGGAGGTGGGGGTGGGGTGGGAGTCCTGTGGGGTGGGCAGCAGGTAAAGAGTGAGTAGGTACAGTTCTTCACCTGCACATCCAAGGAGTATTTGGGGCATTGGCAAAACGGGGAAGTCCCTGGCTGTCACGGCTTCCCTGACCTTTGGGTCTTAGCAGCAATTCTGAGAGGAGCAATTTCAATCTCCTCTGAACTGCTCTTCTTCCTGACCTTCATCAAAGGTGCCCTGTCACTCTAGGTTAGGGTCACACTCTCTGGGGGGATAAGGAAGCCTGAGCTAGACACAAACTCACAGGAGCTCACCAGCCCTCTCTAGTTACTGTCGCACCCTCTTAGACTTGGACTTGGCCTGGTCTCGGACTCAGTGACAACTCCCCTCCAAGCGGCTGAGTCTCCCAGCCATGCTACGCCTTCTTGCCAGGAAAGGAACCAGTTCATACAGTGGAAAAAGCACTGGGTTTGCAGACCAACTTCCCTAACTTGAATCCCTCTTTCATCAGTTACTGGCTGAGTAGACCATAAATACTTTTCTAAGTGTAAATTGGGGCTAATAGTGTTCTCCTTACCTATTTCACAAGGCTTTTTGGAGGATTCACAGGAATCACTTCTGTAAAAGGCCTTTGCTTAAAAGAAAAAAAAAAATCCAAGCAGCTCTACATACACATTTAAGGTTCCAGTAAAGATTCTCTGTAACTGTCCACGTTTGAAGTTGATCACTTTATTGACACAGACTTTGCAATAGAAAGCATTATGCTAATAAGATAGTAAGAATCAATTTCTATATCATATACATGTGAAAAAATTGCCGGATGAATTTATAACAGTTTATAAATTCCAGTTTAACCTCTGGTCACTGTCTTGGTGAAATCCAGATAGACAGTTCTCAGGAAGAGAAGGGAGCCCTTTAGTCCATTCACCCCCAGAAGTGGGAAACTGTTTCTATATAAAATAGAGATACCGCTTCAAGTTGATACATCCCAAACCACATGCAGCAGTTACGAGATGAGAAACAAAGTTGTAAAGAAAAAGTGGGCTTAGTCCACGGCTGGCAGCAGTGACTGGTGAAGGAACACCTGGCACAAAACCACACTGCTCGTGCCCTGGGAGAGCGAGCCCTTGAACTTGCAGGAGCAACTCCCACCTTTGGTGGTCGGGGGCTCCTGCTGGGTTATACCTGTGGGGACATAGGAGTCACAGGTTTTGCTTTTATTTTATCTTATTATTAAAAAAAAAATCACAACATGAAGTTTCTGAAAAGCCCTTTTCTCAGAGAATCACAAAATAACAGAAGTTTGGGAAATCTGTGGTTCTGTATATGGGCAAGTCTTCTGTAGTGATCAGGAGAACACCCAGATCTGGAGTTTGAGACCTATCCTGAATATGGAAGTGAGATTATACTGCGGGGCAATTCACCGCACACACTATACCTCGGTGTCTCAGTCAGTCTCCTGTTATTGAGTCCAGTGTCAGATTTAGGATATACAATTGGGACTGGCCAGACTCCAAATCTCTCAGCATCTGCCTGGTCCCTGACTCAGGGTTGACATTTAAAGTTTAATGAATAAATATACAGTCTGCTGAAGAAAGTTAGGAAGGAAGGGAGAAAGGGATGGAGGGAGGAACACTGCCCGTTTGTGTTTGAGATAGAACAGATTTGGCAGGTAAGGAGGCAGAGCACCTGAACTGTAACCTGCAGCTGTCAATTCTCCGGACCATGTTACATAAGCACACACCTTCAGGCTGCCTATTTCTGCTAAACATGGAGTTTATTGGTATCGTTTAGTACAACGTTAGCCTTACCTTTCCCAAGCCCAGGCATGTTAACAGTCCTTTAAAAATCATGCTACAGTACTTTGGAGGAAAACACTTCCACCTTAACACGTTCAAAGAAATGCTAGAAAATTTTATTCCTAACGAAACATTTTTTTCGCCACATCGGCTACCTGATTTCTAACACAGTGCATGTCGATCAATCTCGATGGGAACGCACGCCCACCAGGTACTGGCTTTTTAAAGTGATCCCTTTGCAGATACAGAAATGACACAGCCCTGGGGCTGTGCGCAGAGAGGGTAGGGAGGCGCTGTGTCCCACCAACATGTTCTGGATTTTCTCCCTCTTGTAAGCAGTGTCCAGTCTTTGATGAACAATTGCAAATGACCCGACTGAAGAGAGAAAGCACTGAAGAACACAAGCAAAAGGAACTGGAAAGCTATGAGAAACGTAGTGTCTGCTTGAGCCTCGAGGGGCATCCTTGGTTAGAAGCACTGAGCTGACAGAGGCCAACTGGGACACCAGCGTGGGGGACACTGGAGGCAGAGGAGAAATGGGTGTGACTACATCAGAGAGGCCATCTCCCAAGGACAGGCTGTAGGTGTTGGTGGGTGAGTTTGTGTGAACTTAGATCTGAACCTGCCTCAGACCAAGCTCAATAAGAATAACAGGGAGTTTCCTGTTTCTTGATTTCTCATATATCTGGCTAGAGAGCTGGGTGACAGCCAACTTCTAAGTGAACACCGTAAGCTTCATGATGGTGGAATTAAAAAAAAAAAAAAACGAACAAAAGAGTAAGCTTGCCTGAAACAGTGCACACTGCTGTGGCCGGGAGAGGGTAGAGTGGGCATGTGACTCTCCACCCTGGGCATCCTCTCCTTCTATTTTCTGTTTCATCAACTGGCCTGTGGCTTTAGCTGACCACTTTTACATCAAATTAAACTGAAGGAGTTGCAAAGAGGCAAATCAAACCGCACATTTGCAGTTTATTTCCATATGTGAGCACTGTGCCAATACATTTACGTGAAAAATAGGAGGCTGAGAATGTCCCAACAGCTCAGGCAGCCTTCGACGGCCAGGTAAGTCTCTCGAGGCACTCAGCAGTGTTCGCGCTGCTCAACAAGGGGTTCCCGCTTCTTCACAGTTCCTTGGTGGGATCCAGTATGTGATGGGCACCGAAGAAGTCCATCTGCCCTTCTAGTTAAACACTCTGCTAGTTGACGCAGTTCTTTGCGATTCTTCGACTTCTGTCCGCCTGTCGGATGCTGTCGATAACATTAATAGTGACTTCTTTTGCCGACATTCGCTTAGCATCTCTTTTAGCCTGTTAAAAAGTTTAACACAGTACATTGAGTTACTAGGAAATATGCAAAGGTCCTCACATTTGCATTAATTTCTTGAGATCATTAAACATACACATACGCACACAGAGAGGCAGGAATGGCCCATAAGAATGCACACATATATGGCCCTTTTCATAGGTTTCTTGTTGAATCTCTAATACCAACCTAGCACCGAGCCTGGCATACAGTATGCTCAGTGAAGCATTGTCGAATGAATGAATGAGCTACGGTCCATTGATGGGAATGTGAAAGGTTTCACAGTTGGTTTTATTAGAGTGGTTAAGGGTTTGGGCTTTGGAGTCAGACAGACTTTGGTTTAAACACTGACTATGTAATTTCACTTTGGGCAAATTTTTTCCAACCTCTCTAAACCCTTCGTTTCCTCTATAAAGTGGAGAATAATAATAGTATCTACCTCATAAGATTATTGTAAGGATTAAATAAGGTAATGCATGTAAGGTACTTAGCACAATGCTTGTCATTAAATAAAAATGAAAAAAAAAAAAAGACTTGGTAAGTGTAAGTAAAAAATAGGATAGATTATTCACTTCTAAGCGAAGATACACAAATGATGAAAGTCCAGATTTCATATTAAATACTAAAGCAATGACTAAACCGTAGGTTCTTCAACCACCTGTACCCAATCCCCCCACCCTCCCTAAAGAGAAAACTACTTTAACTAATGGGGGGCAATTCTGTGCCCATTCCATTCAATGACATTGGCTTAGGGTGAGCAGGAGACATGCCTTGTGAGTCATCGCCATCGTGGATGGACAGCCATAGGTGCCACCCAATCCCCATCCAGGAAGGACCTGTTTCCCGGCTGCAGGGAGTGCAGCCAGCGAAGAGCCTCCAGTTGTTCCTCCAGGGTGGCCTCGGCTGCAGAGAGCCACCTCACCCAGGGCCTTGCCCTTCCCAAGGTGGCCCAATGAGGAAGTACAAAAGCCTGGCCATTTGGCCCAAAGTAGGCCAGCTCTGACAGGTCATTTATCTTCAGGGGTACAGTTGCCTGCATTGTGGCCCAACTTCGCCCTCTGCCCACTCCTGCTCCCAGCCCTCCCTCCCAGAAGTGTGGACAGGGCACTTCTCAACAAACATCCTATAGCATGATATCTCAGAGTCTGCTCCCTGGGAAACACAGTCGGTTGCAGATCTGCAGGAGCACCCCCCCGTGCCGGATGTGAGTCTACTGTTGATAGATGCATCTTTTCATTTAATATAGCTCCTGAACACAAGTCAACTACCTCAGCCATAGTGCATCCGAAGAAACAGTGGACTGGGTGCACCACTGGAGAGAAATAAATTGCTCTGTTGTCTTTATTAATAGATGACATGTGGGTTTCTAACATGTCACATAAGTTCTGTGTAGAAGCCGTTGACGATGCCCCTCTCAGATTCCCTTTACTTGGCTGATGCTTCCATCCTGCAACTACTATGAGTTTTGGCTGCTAAGTGCTCACATCAGCACCCTTCTTTTGAAAACTGCCCTCATCTGATTGGAGCCACCTCACCCAGAAATGCCACAGAGGTTACACCCTCATTCCTGGAGGCAGCCCAAAGCCAATGACTGTTTGTTGGGGACATAAAAGGCTGGCCATTTTGCCTCAAGGGGGTATAAATTTATGATGTCAACTCATGCTGCTGGAGCTCACTGTGGAATCTGACTGAGGCTACACTGCAGTTGTTTCGTGGAGCTTACACGTTTGCTGAACTTGGTCCTCTGCCTCACTGTGCTTCCTGCTCCTTACAGGTTTCACCTGAGATTACTCCTTCAATCATTTCTTGCACAAGAATCCTCGCCTCAGGCTCTGCTTCTAGGGAACCTAAGATAATACTTTATGGGTGATTTAAAGGATGTTTAAGGATAATTTTGGTTATGTGCAATTTTAGCCTTATCTTGATTTCATGAGGTAGGATTTCATTGTTTTCTTCATGTCCCCAGTGCCTAGCACAGTTCGAGACATAGCAGGCTCTCAATTTAACTCTGGTTGAGTAAACGGATGAATGAACGCATAGGCACCCCACTTTTGTCAGCCTACCCTTGCCTTAACAATCAGCAGTCAGTGCTGTCTAGGGATTCAGTCTTACACTCTGCACTTTCAAGCCTGAACTGGCACCTGGGCCAGCAGTGACTTCGATGGGTTTATTTTTCCCTAAAATCAGAGAACTCATAAAGTCCCACAACCAATTTTGTTTCCTAAAGAAAACTGTAGTAATTATGAGGCTAATTCCATTTAATTTCCATTTCAAGTGTCACTGCATTAAAGCTTTGTGGACTGGGGCACAGAACAGACAGAGGCCTTATTGAAATGAGCCAAATTTAGGGCAGCATTCCCCTCAAACCGGTGGGCAGTGAGAGAGCTTTCCAGAATTGAAACATAAGTTTTCTGAACTGCCTAACTGCTTTTTCTTAAAGTTATTGGCAAGATTTCACAAAAGGTTATTAAAGGTTATACACAGAAAATGTTCTGCTCTATATTTCAGTCTGTTTTTCTAAGCTTAAAAATCTAAGCAAATATTTAGTTTTTGGCTGATTCTAAATTCCCCAACCTGTTTAAGTAAAGAGTCAAAGGCTACAAAATAGTCATGCCCGGAAGAGCCACAGAATATGAGTGGTTTGAGTCTCAAGTACAACAGGGCAATTTCTTAAATCTGTGTATCGAAAGCCTGCACAATGGAGATGGTCAGAAAACAAGCTTTGAGGCCATGAAGACCTAGACTTAGTGCAAGGCTTTGCCACCGTTGGCTGTCACAAGATCTGTGGCTTTAACCTTGAATCTCACTCAGTCCCCTTCTCTGACACTGGGGACATAACGCCTGCTGCTTTGGTGTCTCCGAGCATTCTGCATGCCACTCAGCATTACTTATAGGGTGACCAACAGCTCCCACTTTGCCCAAGACTGACCTGTTTTAAAACTGAAAGTCCCACTTTCCGAGAGCCTCCCCAGGTCCCTGCCAACCAGCACAGCTGGCGGCCCCAGTGACAGCCATTAACATTAATCCTTTCTGCAAAATGAAGTCCACCAAACGTATTAAATTTAAATAGGTAACTTTCTTATTCTACTGAAATTATGACTGCTGTTACCACAACTTCTAAATAACAAGACACAGATTTGGATAAAGAACAGACTGGAGTTCTGTCTCCCTGTGATAGGCACAGAAGGTTCCAGGCCATACCCAATCCATTTTCAAATAATCACACTGTATTACATGAAGAAAACTGAACAACTACAACAACAGTGTATTTTCTTGGAAGCGTTTCATAAAAGGGAGGCTTTCAAGCCTAAGGCATCAATGGAAAGGCACCTGCCCCTCTGACGGCAGCAAGGAGATTCAGGGGACCAGTCGTTGACGCACAATCTAGTGACGCCTTGGAAACCTCAGGTTTTAAGCCTGAGAAAGAAGATGCAAAGAGAATTACAATGCCAGACTATTTTCTCCAGAAGTTCCGAGAAGTAGGTTGCTTTGCCCTCCTATGGCAAAAGAGCTACTGAGATACAAAGAACTATTATCTATTTTGTTCCTCAGGGTTTATGACATTTTGTATGACATAGATATTTCCCCCCGATGTGATTTTGAACCAGCCAAAACCTTTATATTGAAAATCTCACCTCTTTATTGAATAACATGAAAAGAAGATGTGTCCTTATTGTAATTACTGGCTTAAAAAAAAAAAAAATCTCATGGTTCCCAACTCGATGAGAGAAGCCTATTTGGCACCTTTTGCTTTTTTAGAGTGTCTGCTGGTTCAATCCTTCCTCCACTTCTAAAATTCTTGTTTTGTGAGTTTCATCACCACTGACTTGTTAATGGGCCACTTTTTATTTCTCACTCAATTTTACAGCTTTTCAACTCTTCCCTTGCCTCATCTTGATTTCTGCAGGTTTAGTATTGCTGTGAATCATAGATTTTAGTCCTCTTAATACTGCCTCTTTAATTAAAAGTAATTTATTGGCTGCCATTTCTCAGAGGTGACCAGATTGACTGTGATAACTTCCTGGCAGCCTCACACCCGGATGGACTTGTTTCTCTCGGGGTTTAAAGTCAACGCCTCAGCTCATTCCCTGTGGCAGTGAAGACGGCCTGGCTGCTCCAGGGAGGCCTGGGCACAGGACTGCCGCTAAATCTGCTCAGCCTTGCTTCACTTTCTACCAACATGGAGACAAAAATGTCCTCAGCTTCATTTTGACTCCACAAATATATCTATACCTAACATGGGGTTGCATGGACCTTTTCACAGTTTCTTACTAACAACGAAGAGAACAAAGCTTACTGAGATGATTTATCAGACACTGCTTTTTTTGTATAACTATTTTCTTTTTTAATTTTAAAAGCAATACAGAATTATGGTAAAATAAATTTAAAGAGTAGAGAAGAGCACAGTGAAGAGCAACGCTTACTCGCCTGCTCTGGCCACCATTTTTGCTTCTCCCAGATGTAATCACAGCAAATGTTTTCTTATATGATGTAGCTGGGATTTCCTAAGCATATTCAAGCACAGGGCCATCTTCTCTCTCCTGATGCTCTCCTTTCTTCCTGGTCTTCAACTGGGGTTTGGATTATATACTTATTTGCTTATTTACTTGCTTATTTCCTACATCCTCACCAGATTATGAATTTCAAGAAAGTAGGGGCCCAGTCTGTTGTGTTCATCACAGTGTCCTCAGAGTCTGACTTAGTGCCTGTCACGTAATAGATGCTTAACAAATAATCTGATGAACACATGTGTAAAGACAAACCTTCAGAGAGAAAAAAAATTGCCGAGAACAGAACCTGTTTGATTTGTCCCATCACAGAACTTTCCTACAGGGTTTCAGTTGTGCTCCTGGTTGATTGTTTCTTGCACCAACCCTGAGCGATGGCTGGAAATGTGACTGTGTCCCTTTCCCGATGAGGCAGCTGAAGTCATTCAGGCCACACAATTTGCCCAAGGCCAATGTCGGTGTAGGTGGTGACCCGAACTGAAAATGGTGATGACAGGTCCCACATCCAGCCTCCCACAACCACCGAAGCTCCTCCATCACTTTGTTTCAGGTAACAGGAAGGAAGATCGTGGGTTTGGAGGCAGACAGACCTGAGTTTGTATTCCTACGCAGCCAAATCAGCACTCCCTGCGCCATGCTGCCCAGTACCTAACCTTTCTGGGCCTGTGTGCCCGGGTGGGGAGTGATGCTGCTGACCGCTTAGAGTTCTGAGGGTTAAAGACAATACTACATATAACGTGTCTGGCTCATAGCAGATACACTGTAACATCTGAGAATGTTAGTTTCTGCCTCTACTCTGTCCTAAAAGATTAAACACTAAGACTTGTCAGCTGCAACTCAAGACATTTTCCTTCTTTTCACTCAAATTCCATTAAAGAGAAACAAACAACAAACCTCTAACTGATCCCGAATCCCATGGATTTATTTGCTGCGGTTTCATAAATTTTATAGCATTCATACGAGGCCCATCAGGAAACATTTCATCTCAGCAAGTCCGCCAAGAGCCAGGTTGCTAGCCTCCAAAGGCAAAACTCTCAAGAACTCCCCAAGCCTGGAGTAAATCCTGTGCAGACCACAGGCAAGGTATTCTCTTAGGCAAACTTAGTTTTTTTTTTTTCTGTCAGGTATCAAATACCAAAAGCAGGTATTGCTTTGCAACTTGAACCTCAGATAGATCAAACACTACGAAGACGGTAGAACCTGCTTTAGAAAAGCAAATGGGTTCCCACGGAACAGTCATCAATCACATGACAGTGGCGCTGACTGGAGCCATGGGAAACCTTTTTAACAGTGAAGTACTAGGCTGGTCTCATTTGATCGACATATAGCTAGCAAGGACATACTAGGTGCATAACCCTGGAGAAGACTCAGGGACAGAATGTGAAGAAAAAGAAGGAAGTTTCTGCCATGAGAGGATTTTAATCGAATTGTTTTTCTTGCAGATCCTTAAGATAAATAGTGAGTCTTGCAATTCTTCATCTCCTTAAGACAGCAGCCAATATACACATGCTTTGTGGAAATCACCACACACACACACACACACACACACACACACACACACACAGGCCCCACATCCCTATACTGTCAGTCTTGAACTAGTGAGCACGTCCAAGTACCCTTCAAAGAGGCCTCCATCTCTTTAGTTTTCTTCAATAGTTTCTTTTAACCTCTCCCTCCTTTTAATGTCTTGTTTTTGTTTTTCTAGAAAAAACTCATATTTACTTTTCAAAATCTTTACATATATCTCATATTACTGCCACCCATGAGAAATTCTGGGCTGGCCCTAGCCTCTTCCCTCTGGGCAGGCCTCCCTCTCTGGCCACAGATATTTCTGTGAGGCTTCACTTATCTTTCCTGGACTGGACCAAGCCTTGCCAACAATCAGACACTGGGGAGAGAGGGGAGAGAAAGCAGAAGGAGAAAGCTCTTTAGCTGAGAGTAAGTCCAGGCATTGACTAATTCCTTTAGCTTGGTCTGGTCACTTTGCCAAGAATAATAAAGTAAGATGCAGCTTATAAAGAGATTCATTGCAAGGCCAGCCACATACTGAGAGCTTTGTCTGCTTAGAGCTATATCCATATATGATTTCTACCCTGGCTGAATACTTAAGGAAGTAGTTCTGGGAGAAAAAAAATGAGCGTCCTAAGCCTGAGGAAACGGCACATTCTGGTTGGAAGCAGCTCTGAGTTCCTGAACAATTAATTAGCAAGAGAGAACTAGCAGCTACAGAGCTTCTTCTTGTGTTGTTTGTTGAGCCCGAGAAAGGAGCTGGAGGATGGAGACCAAGTCACTGACTTATCAGGCAAAGTCGAAAAGGTCCCAAGTGGACAGGGTGCCACAGTGAAAGAGAAAGAGCTCTCTCTCCACTGAGATGGCCAGTCCAATTTGTGAAAGTTCATTTTCATCACATTCTTTTTGCCTGTTAGCACCTATCAACACTAGTTATAAGACAAGGCCAGAGGGAACTAAAAGAAAAAAGATAGTTTTTTTTCAGTGGGGCATGAAGTGGAAAAAGGCTCAGAACATGAGATGCTGTAGTTCACAGCCATTAGCAACATTAGCTGCCCTTTGTCATTGTTCAGAAAGTGATTTGAACTGTGGGGCCATTTTTCTATGTCAAACAGAGTAGGTGCTGTCCCCTACTAGTGGCCTTTTACTTCCTTCATAGCACCATTCTGAATCTATAAATACTTTGTTTGTTTCTTTTATATTATCTGACTCCCCATCCTCACCCTCATTAAAACTGGCAGCTGAGCAAAGGACATGCATGCCTCTTCCACACCTGAAGAGGCACTAGAACAGTGCCTGGTACCTAGACGGCGCTCAGTAAATGAGCTTCCGATTGCCTCTAACACCCAAACTTGTTTCATAAACCTGAATGGGGATGCTGCAGCAGGCACACATGTGAGGATGCATGCTCCACGAATGAGTTCTTCTGGAGAAGGAAAGCTTTTAAAAAAATGCTAAAGAACATCGGCCATGTGGCCTGGTGATGTATAGGGAAATGCTGTGAAATTCTAACAGGTCGTCTTGGGGGATGCAAAAGAAGATGGGAGGTGGCGAATGGATACTACCGGAGCCAGACACTGAAAATTCAGGAAGCTTTAGCCCAGAGTATAAGAGACAATCTAGGAAGAAACAGTATGTCAAAGGCCCTGGAGAATATAGAAATAAAACTAATTTCTTTGGATAGATTCTAGGCAGCTGTGTTGAGATAGATCTACTGACAGAAGCTTCAGTCAGAGGCGAACTTGTCTTGTAAACTGACACCTTAGATATAAAACCTTTGCCGTGGCTTTTCAGGGGTCCAAGACATCTGGTAGCTGGTGAGGTCTCAGGATAGAAAGGCCACTGATGCACTTGGACAATAGTCTGAACACTTAAAACCGAAGTTATCTGCTTCTTGATCTTATTTTGGAAATAGTTACAACACAGTCATTGTTCACTGAATTGTGAAATCAGAAGCTGCAGGGATGGCTTATCGGCAGGCACCATCTATGCCGTAGTGCTGCGTGGGTCAGGTGTGTTGGTCCTCACCGTCCTGCGACACCGACTGGACTGGCTTTGCTTACCCCATTTTAATTATCACAGCTCCCGGAGTGTATGTGAGTGTGGTATGAGGAGTGCTTTCCTTAGCTATCTCTGAGTCTCCAATCTCATCTGTAAACTGGAGACAATGATATCAACATTTTTAGAGTCATTATGAAGATTGAGTGAGATAATATAACAAAATGCTTGGCACTCTGTGCTGTGCCTAGAAGGCTGTTTTCACAGGCCTAAGGAAGAAGAACTAAGTAAAATTAACAGGCCTTAAATTCGTATGTCTCATAACCAGAATTCATCTGCTTCCAGTTAGCATGTAAAGTGTTGTAACCACTTTGGAAAACTATTTGTCAGTATCCATAAAGTCACATATATCCCCATCCTACGAAATGGCAATTCACTCCCAGGTATAGATCCCACAGAAGTAAATGCCCACAGAAGAGAGTGCACGAGAAGGTTACACAGCAACAACCTAAGTGTCTTTTGATGGATGACTGGATAAAGAAGATGTGGTACATATATACAATGGAATACTACACAACCATAAAAAGATGAAATATTGCCATTTGTGACAACATGGATGGATCTTGAGAGTATCATGCTAAGTGGAATAAGTCAGATGGAAAACGACAATAACCGTATGGTTTCATTCATGTGTGGGATATAAAACAGAAAGCACAAATGAGCAAACCGAACAAAAAAAATAAACTCATAGATGTGGACAACAGCATGGTGGTTACCGGGAGTAAAGTGGGTGGGGGAGAATGAAGAGGGTAAAGGCAGTCAGGTGTATAGTGATGGAAGGAGACCAGACTTTGGATGGTGAACACACAATGGAGTATACAGCTATTGTATTATAAAATTGTACACCTAAAATTTATATAGTGTTATTAACCTATGTTACCCTAATAAATTTAACTAAAATTTTTTAATTAAAATATATATATACATACAGACAAAAAAAAAAGTTAACAGCTATATTGTTCACGATAGCCTCAAACTGAAAACCACCCAAATGTCTTTCCAGTAGAATGGTTGAACTGAGGTATAGTCATGTCATGGAATACACATAACAATGAAAACGAGGAAATTTTTTGCAATTCACAACATGCAGGAGTCTCACCAGCATAAAGTTGAACACAAGAAGCCAGACACAAAAGAGCATGCACTGCATCATTCCATCTATAAAAGCCTCAAAAATAAAACTGGTTTTCAGTGCTGAACGTCAGAAAAGTTGTCTTGTCGGGGGCAGAAGGTGACGGGGAGGGCACAGATGGATCTGTGGGCTAGTGATATGTTTGTTCTATGTCTTCATATGAAAGATGGTTACATGGGACTGTCACCTTATAAAAAATTATTGAACTTGTGACTTGTGCATTTTTATGCATGTATGTTATAGTTGGTAGATTGCATCACTGCTCCTAATTCTTAGCTGTGTCTCCACTGGGGACACAGTATATTTCCTTATCCTACTGATGTAGAGCTTGTTCATGGGATTTGCTTTGGCCGATAAGTGCTTGGTTGTTATGATGTGAGCAGAGACATAAAATATGTTTGAGTAGTTTGGTTTTGCCCTCTTGAGTTTCTGCTGTCAGGGAGGAAAAAATTTTCCTTCTACTCTTTTAAGTTCTTCCGGCTAGTTTAAAAACTAAATTGACACGACACGGATTAACAAGAGAAAATCAAGTTTAATTTCATACTTATGGAGGTCTCAAAGATATGGAACCTAAAGAAATGACCAAAACAGATAGATTTTATACTTTTTAGACAAAGAAACTATAAATTTGTGAGGAATTGACATGACAAAGAAACTTAGGCTTGGGTGTTTAATCTAAGCAGAGTGTTTTTTACACAGCCCTCTCAGCCCAGATTTTTTTATCTCTGGCAATAAGGATGTCTCTCCAGCTCCTGGTGAGCTGGGAGGGCATCTCTCATAGAGGAGATTTATTTCCTGCTTTCAGAGAGACAGAGGATGGTCAGAGTGTCCTTTTTGTACCAGTTGTTTCTTAAATTACTTTAGTTTAAAATAATACACCAAAGTGGCGTACTTTAGGGCAGCCTGTTCTGAGCCCCAACGCTGTCATAGTCCTGAGAAGGATATACCTCAATGCTGCTGCTCTTTTGGCCTGATTCCCAGAATAATACACGTGGAGAAGATTCAGCCTGGAGCCTGAAGCTGGCCTAGGCCATTCAAGTTGCAGCTGATTGTAAGGAGTGAAAAAGATCATTGTTTTAAGACATGGAATGTTGATGTGCTTTGTTATACAGCATTATTATGACAACAGGTGACTCATACATTATTCTTCAATAAAAAAGCACTTTAAGATGTCTATGCTCTCCTTTTCTAATAGTTACCTGTTTCAATTTAATTACTGACATCCACCTCCAGCACTTAAATGGCCTATTCCTGTCATATAAATGAGCCTCAGCCTCCTTGTCTATAAAATGGGGATAATGCTTATTTCACAATGCTCTTGGGAGGATTTAATGAGCCAGAAGACCTAAAAGACTCTGTAAATTGCAGAATACAATTTTAAAGTGATGAATGATGGGAGCAGGAAGTGAGGTGGGAAAGCAAGTGTGTGGATCATTCCACACATAAGAAAAAGCTCCATCCTCCCTACCATGGCCCGTCCTGGCTCAGAGGGTGAGGGCACAGTAGGAGCGGGAGGGGACAAATGTCAGGGCCTACAACAGAGCACTCACGAGGTTTCTGAGCATAGTTCTGTGGGGCCCAGATTGCCTTGGGAGATGGCAATGATTAGGCATCTCAAAAGCCAGCTTATGCACAGGTAAAGTAGGGGATACAGGACCCTATGAAGGCCACTGCTACCCTTAAATCTATCCTCTACACATTGCCTTCTACAGTGCTAAAGGGCCATTATCAGTGTTTCATTTAATTGTGTTACAGTACTGCGTGCCTAACCATCCCCTGCTAATGCTTACTGCCTTTCTTATGGCGCTTCTCAGTTACAAAAAGCACGCCCCATCTGTTCTCTCATTTTGGTATTATTTCCATTGTGTAGATAAGAAACCTGAGGCTCTGAAAGATTAAGTGATTCCTGCAAGGCTACTTAGTTAATGAGTATTAGAGTTGAATGTGCAACAAGTTTTTTGACCAAAGCTTAGAGAGGTAACTCACTGATGTGAGCAAGAGTTCCATCATTGGATCCTCAGAAAGCAGGTGGCATTGGCCTGAGAAGACAGGACCAGTAAGTTTTGGCAGGGAATGGGGGGAAAAAATGGGTTTGGAGCATTGGGTGAGCAGTGGACTGTAAATGGGGGAAGAGTAGGTGGAAAACGAGGAAGCGGGAAGGAGGAATGGTGTGAGAAGAGGAACAGACTGCAAAGCCTGAGCTGGCATACTAAGGGCATTTGTTCCCATGGAGAAGCCAGGGCAGTGGCAGGAGCACCTCCCAACAATAGCTGTGGGAGGAAAAAAAGGATCAGAAAGGATGCCAGCTAGGCCAGGGACACTGCAGCCCTATCTCCTAACAGCAACAGTCTGGTTGCCACCACATTCTTCAGTCCCCAAGAGCTCTTCCTGGTAACTCTCACTGCCCACCTAGTTGGAGGGTCTGAGGTAAAATGGTAGGCTTGTCACCTACCACACTGGTCTTCTCTCCCCTTCTCTATCCCCCACCCTGCCAACCTGAGACTGGCCAACTGCCTGGCCTAAGACTGGCTCCTGTAACCAGCACAGTCCTCATCATCAAGATGGTAAGATCTGACACTGAAAAGGAGATTCCTGAACAAAGCTGTATTTAAGCAAACACACACTTCCGTTAGAGTGCAAATATCAAGGACCCATTTCTACTAATTCAACAAAACATGGCAACCCTCAAGGCAGGGGTTGGGATAAGGGTGGGACCTTGCTATTTTGTTTGCAATAATTTTCACATGGGTGAGGCAGAGAATGTCTGTTGGCGAGGTGAACCTTCACTGACCATTCCCTGGGGTCAGTCTTGGCTTGGCCTTGCCCTGGAGCAAGCGTCTCTCCCTTTCTCCAGTTCCAAGTCAGTTCTATGGCTGTGACCTACCTCTGTGGTCCGAAGGCCATTCTGTTTCTGGGTCAGGGAGCCTGAGCTGAGGCTCTGAGGATTCGGGCACTGGGTCCCACAGCTCATCTTCTGTGGGTTGGATATCCCACCTGGGGCTGCAGATCGGGGCACACCATTGGAAGACAGTCCATCCTCCTGCACACCTGGGGGAGGGAAGCAGAGGATGGCACTAGAGTCTTGCACATGACAATGACTACAAACAATCCCCAAGAGTGTGAAAAAAACATAGCCAAAAAAAAGAGTCACCAGAAATCCTACCATCTTTCTTGTAAGAACATGTGTGTGTGTTTACAAAAATGATTTTTTACCATGCCATTAAATATTCTGCCACATGATTTTTCACTGCTACTGTGTGGATGTGTCACCATTTATTTTACTAATCCCCTCTAGTTGGATATTTGTTTTCACTTTCTCAAAACAAATGTTACTGTGATGAAATTCCTTGTGGTTAAAGCTTTTACTCTTAATGACTTCCTTAGGATGAATTCCTAGAAGTGGGATCGTTGATTTGAAGGTTATACAGTTTTTTACATAATTCTATCTCAAGATGTTAGACTGAGATCCTCCCATAACAAATGTCAAGAAATGATAGAATAAAGTTTACATAAATGCTCTCACTGAAACACAAGATGAGGACTACAGTGATAAATTCATGGGTGAGGAGCATCTGACTGAAAAGAGAAGCATACATGAGGCGTGAAGTGCAGCACCAAGTGGGAGACAAGAGGCGAGAAGACAGAGGCTCTGGGTAGCCACGAGAAGGCCAGGGGCAGCCGCGTGTGTTGGCCATTCCATTTCTCCACCAGCTGGGGCCACTCAGCAACGATGGAGCAGTCTACCAGGGTGGGATGTTGTGATATAATACTAAGTATCTATTTGGTCTTTGTTCCCAGTTCCTGGCACAGAGCTCCTAAATCTCGTGGAATTCTGCGAGTGACAGGAGACACAGGAACACCATTTGTTCTAATGAGGAACTCTCCCCAGCCCTCATAGCTTCAAGATGGCAGCTGACCTTGATTAGAAGCTCGGAAATTTCAGTCTCAACCTTTTTTTTTTTTTTTTTTTTGGTGGTAGTGGCGGGGGGCGGGGGGAACAGGGAAGGGCAAGCACTAGAAATTAAGTTAATAACTGATCATGCTTACATGATGAAACCTCCATAAAAACCCCCAAATGACAAAGTTTAGAGAGCTTTTGGGTGGGTGGAAGCACCCATGAGCCCGGAGGGTGGTACACTTCATCTCCACAGGAACAGAAGCTCCTACATTTGGGACTCTTCTGGACCTCGCCCTATGTACCTCTTCATCTGCTTATTCACTTGTATACTTTATAGTATCACTTAGAATAAATGTTTAAGTAAAGTGTTCCCGAGTTCTGTGAGTCATTCTAGCAAATTATCTGGCTTAACTATTTCTCAGAACTGAAAAAAGACGTGAAACCTCAAAATGAAATAGATTATCCACTACAACAGATGATTGGCTAAAGAAGCAGTGGTACATATATATACAACGAAATATTACTCAGCCATAAGAAGAGATGAAATACTGCCATTTGTGACAACATGGATGGACCTTGAGTTAATCATGCTAAGTGAAATAAGGTAGAAAAGGTTGAAATTCACATGATATCACTTATATGTGGGATATAAACCTAAAAGCAACAAACAAACAGGACAGAGACTCATGGACATGGACAATGGACTAGTGGTTACCAGAGGGTAGGGGGAAAGGGAGAAGGAAGAAGTAGATGGGGTAAAAGGGGTGAAATATGTAGTGATAGAAAGAAATCTAACTATGGGAGGTGAACACACAATGCAACATATATATGCCTTACTGTTAAATTGTACACCTGAAACTTACTGGATTTTGCTAATCTATGTCACCATAAAAAACAACAACAACAACAACAATAGATCACCTAGTGCTTGGCAGGATAAATACATAGAGAATAAAAAAGAAATTAAAAAAGAAAAAGAAAACCCAACCTAGACAGATCTTAGTGAAATTTCAGGATGTCATTGATAATAAGAAAAGCTTCAATAGAGGAAAATAAAAAATCAAAAATGAAATTGACATGAGACTTTTCATCAGCAACCGAATGGATGTAGGAAGACTATAAAACAATGTCTTCAAGATTTTAAAAGATATGCACATCTTAAAGTCTGATGCAATGTATTGCCAAATTTACTTGTATAAGTCTTTATTTAATTACCCGATTATTTTTCTAACAGTATATGAAATAGCAATATTCCCCAAACCCTCCCAAATACTAAATGTTTTCCTTTTTGTTTCTCATCTTTGCCAGTTAAAGAGGCAAAATAAAGTATTTCATTGCTTGGATTTATACTTCTTGATACACAAGAGAAGTTGTGTTATTTATTTGCCTACTGGTTAATTGTGTGTGTTTTTTTGTCAAGTTCATTTGCCTATTTTTCCTTGGGGGTGTTTGCCTAGGTTTGCTTTTAATCAAACTTAAGTAAAACAAACAAAATCCTTTTCCAGAGTGTTAAGAAATAATTTGCCACGAGGAGAGCCTCAGAAGCACAGTGTATCTGATATACTAAGGGAGGGAAGAATGATTGGCTAAGCAGAGTTGATGAGGCTCCAGTCCTAACACAGCTGAGAAGGACGTGATCTAAAGGACCCACACGTCCACATGTCATCCATCTGCTCTGCAAACTGCTAAGAGGTTCTCAACTGTGGCCATGGGATAGAAATCAGAATTCAAAACATTGAAGGTCACAATAGAAAATGCTTGGTCCAGAGTTTCCAGACTTGCAGCCATAGTACACGGGGCACTGTGGATGGGTCCAGATGTGCAGAGAGATGGACTCCTTCAGCTAGGCTCACTCCAAATCTTTGTGCCCCTCTTCCTCTTCCAGTCAGCAATCTATACCCCTTCTCTTCCCATTCCCCTTTCATCCTATACCAGAAGGGCCTCAAATGCACATGTAAGCATACTCCAGTATACACATTCAATCTCTATCTCCACTGCTCCCTGCAAACAGCTGCTCCTTGGCCTACACGTGTGCAAACCTGGAGAGTAAATTAAGAGAAGAGGCTCATGAAATACCCTAGAAACAGTCATGATGTGATATGAGCTGGTAATTCCAGGGTCCTGACACACACATAAGAGTCCAGGGAACAGTGGAGATAGAGATTGAATGTGTATACTGGAGTATGCTTACATGTGCATCTCAGTGTGGTTCAGGGACTAAACTGTTGTGACCAGCCTGCTGTGGGTTAAGAATGAAAAAGACGCAAGCACTTAGAAATTT
This sequence comes from Macroglossus sobrinus, assembly GCA_004027375.1. Classification (NCBI taxonomy): domain Eukaryota; kingdom Metazoa; phylum Chordata; class Mammalia; order Chiroptera; family Pteropodidae; genus Macroglossus; species Macroglossus sobrinus. Next base: position 189,115 of record PVKZ01000046.1, on the reverse strand, counting down.
CTATAGCAACTATGACACCGCTGGAACGTCAAGGGTGAACTTGTCTGACCAAACTTCTCAGATTAAATAAAGTATAGGCCAGTTCTGGTGCTGTGTTAGTCACTCATGGTAGGACCACATATTTGTCTGTGATGGGCTGGGGAAGGAAAAAGCATCCGCTCCTAAAGGAAGGCTGGGGGCTTTGGTAGGTATGTTCCCTTGGCCCCTAGATAATTTGCCTTGGGGGCAAAAGGGGGCCAAGGAGGGCGGGATCTAAAACACAAGACCAAGGCAGAGACTCAGCTAAATTAAGTCTAGGGTGGAACTGCCTTCTATCCTTGAAGCTGCTGAGCATGACTCAAGGCTTGCTAGTGCTAAATTGGCTGTTATCCACAGGGTGCCGTATGAATGCTACCTTTTTCTTTTTTCTTTTCGTTAACTCTTTAAAAACTCTCTGTTATAGATTTACTTGATATTTAAACTGAGTCTGCAAGTTCAGACCCAAGTGAATAGATTGCTTCATGGTTGATAGAGGCAAATATTACCATTTTCTATGTATTTCATGACTGGATACCTGGGTTGAGGGTGAGTAAGGGGTTCTGCTGAGCCATCCACTGACTGCACCATGGCGCTTCCAGCCTGGATGGGTATGGCCACCACCTTGTCCCACACTGAGATACTTCAAGATGTGTACTTGACCCCAATCTTCCCCACGGCCATGGCCAGACCCCTGTGGGGTGAGAGGACATGGAACACAGCTCCCTTTCCCCTCCCTCACCGTGTAACCCAGTTCTGACCCAAGAGAAGGGCATCAAGGTGGGAATGCAGGTTAGAGACACGCAGGGCCAGGGCCACGCAGTAGAGAATACACTCCACAGAGGCAGACAGACAACAGGAAGTGGGACCAAGCATCAGAGTGCCAATTCCCTTGTATATGCTTCAATGTTCCATCAGACTTCACTTACAAAACATAAATTCAGAGTTAAAATTAAGGATTTCAAGATGGTGTCTGCAGAGCACTAAATCCTAAACACAGGGACCCTCCTGAGCCTGGAAGTCTGGGTGCAGCTGCACTCGCTGCACACCCATGAAGCCTCTGACACCTAACAGAGGTCGAGGCAGAGCTGCTGTGGCTGAGGTGCAAAGGGCCAGTCCTTTCCTCTCAATAGCTCCCTGCCCCCCATTCCCAGGCATTTCTGCTGAGCCTTAGGGCTCCTAGAAACACAGATTGAAGATCACTCATTTGATCTGGTGTTTTGTTTTCACTGGTGGCTGAACAAAAATTAAAACTCTGGTTTCTTAATCCCTTTCTGGGGACTTCCTCATCTATTAAATGAGAGTAACAGTACCTACTTCAGAGGGCTATTATAAGGATTAAGCGAGACACCATATATGTTCTTACAGTGTTTAGCACATACATTGTACTTATTATTATTTATGGCCTGACACCACTCACCTTGTCTCCTTGTGTTGCCCCTGTGCATTAGCTACACTACCTACATTCTTGATTTATTAGTCCCACATTCAGCGTCCCTAACGTGCTTAATGACTGGCCCACTGAGCTTGATAAACAAGCTGAGGAACTCTGATGACACGCAAAGAAACAGGGTTGGGCGTGGGAACTGGCATTACCAAGGAGTGAGCAGGGGTCATCTGCTCGGTGTGGTCAAGAGACCACTTTGAAAAGTCAGCAATATGGGGTCTTTTACTGTTACTTCTGCCTGCAACAAACCAAGTGATTTTACTGTGTGAATTTAACTGAATTTGTATTTTCTAATTCTAAAAATAATAGGCTCAATGTTATAAAACTTGTAAAACTATAGAAAAGCATGAAGAAAAAATAATTTTTATTCCATTCCCCCGAGACATCACTGTTAAAAGGAGGTGTGTGTTCTTCCAGCAGATGCTACTGGGCTCAACCACGTCCACTTGCCCGACTCCTGCACCCATCCCCCAGCTACGGTGGATGTTGGTGGCCAATGGTTCACATCTGCCTCCTTCTCCTAAGCCCTTGGCTAAAGGAAACCCTCTCACCAGGAGAGACTGGCCACTTATATCAGGGGCAGCCATGACAAATGATCAACTAAAAGTATATGTGTACAGGAGAGAAGGGGGGTTGCATAACAGCCCAACCCCCTCACCTCTGAATAGCACAATTTCTGTCCCTTCATTCTGAAGCAACCCATAGGATCAGGCTGAGGCTAGACTAATTCTGAAGCTATATCTTTTCCCAGCTCCTTCTCCTGGATCCCTCTACTTCCCCCACTCCCTCCCTCACACAGTTCCCCTATCAAGATGGTCTCTAGAAGTCACTTGCATAAAATCCCTTTCTCAGGCTCTGCTTCTAGAGAACTGAATCTAAGACAGTGTATGCCAGATATATTCCTTTTGCCCCTCCACACTCACTCTCCCATCCTCGCTACCCTGTTCTGTCTTAGAACACCGACCTGAATGCACCATATCAACAGGCTCCCTTGCCCACTGGCTTCTAGTTGGGTTTGCAGTAGCAGACTGAGGTTGAATCTTTATTCCTTTGGTTCCCTCCTTGTAGTGTTGCCATGGGGACTCTGTGTTCTCTACACACTCTTCCACCAGAAGAGAGCACAGAACCCAGAGAAGCCCAAGATATTGTGTAATGAGGAGGTTCCTGATGACTTCAGGGAGAGCTCAGAGGAGTAGTGGGAACAGAGGACAGACGGCAGGTTGCTGAGTAGGGAGTTACAAATGCTGTATCAGTCAGGAATCTTAGCTGTAAGCAACAGAAATCGACTCTAATAAGTTCAAATAGAAAAGGAATACTTTCAAGTGATGTGGGAAGCTCACAGACTTTCTGAGCGGGCTGGAGGTTGATGCATGGAAGCTATCTATGAAGCAATGTCCCAAATCCCTCCACGGAGCCTGTCTCACAAACCCCTTGACACTGCTGCTACACTTATTCTAACAAGTTATGTTGTTTTCTGAAATTCAAGTTTAATTGGGTGTCCTGAATTTTACTGGCAACCTCCTGGGTTTCAAGTGCCCAGTTTTAAGGAACACTGCAGTGAAAGCTGCATTGTACAAGACCCTGAGCTCCATCTGCATCTGTGCCCCATGCTACCCCTCTCAAGCCTGGCTGGTGGGAGAATGACCCTAATTTTATAGGAGAAGAAACTGAAGTTCAATCAAGGTTCTGTATTTTTCCAAATCTATGGTCTTAGCAAATAGTTACATTTCCCTAGAGGAAGAGCTCCCATGTAGGCAGCCTTCAAATTATAGTGTGCACGAGGCCTGCCCGAGGTGTCTGTCAAAATGCAGATCTTTATATCCAGCCCCTAAAATTTCAGTGGCTTGGTAATATGCATTTTACCAAGTTTTCTCTACCCTATTTTCCACCGTCTGTGATTCTGAGCCAGGGAACTATCAAGACCTCACTTTGAGGTTTCAACGACACTCATGCGGGTTTTGAGGGTTATATGCAAAATGCCCATCTATTTCTTTCTGCTGTAGTAAACTGAGGGACATTTGTGTGCCCCTAGGGTATGTCTTTTTTTGGACACTCTTCACAAAATGTTCATTCCCTCTAGAAGACAAGCCAAATCACTGACTTTGCCAAAGATAGAAAACAGCTGTGTCCAATGCTTGCTGACAAATTGCAACCAGTGACTTCTTGCCAAAGTTTCTTGCTCTTTTGAAAACAAAGCTGGGGGGGGGGGCAGATCTTAAAATTAAAAATAAAAGCTATAACCATGTGGAGAGCAGGCCAAGAGGAAATTCCTCCTTAACCCAAGCACCTGGCTTTCCCTGGTGAAGGTGATCACAGTCTGTCCAAAGTCACTGAAAACACCTGCAAGTCATTTCTTCAATGACAGTAAACTGAAGTATAAGACATTAACAGTCTACCTGGGAAGAATCTCCTAAAGTCACAGCAGATGAAACTTTGTGGCTCATCAGTGTCCGGGCTCAGGCCCTGAACACGTGGCTGCTGATAATTTTGTCAGAACTGATGTATACATTAAATAAATTGCACATACCAAGCCATTTGCTGAGATTTGTCTTGCTATTTTTCAAAATGAACTAGAAGGTGGGAGGGTGTCTGTCAATTTTTCAATCTGATGAGAAATTTTTGAGCACACATTATATGAAGCTGATAGTTGACATTTGTATGGCTAATACAAGAAAATTCTTTAAAAATTGTGAATAACCATCACATTTATGGTCAACTGACTTTGGGTAAAGGTGCCAAAACAGTACAATGAGAAAAGAATTTTTTTTCAACAAGGTTGTGGAACAAGTGGATATCTACATGTAAGATAGTAAAACTGAACCCCTACCTCACATCATATACAAAAGTTACCCCAAATGGATCAAAGATCTAAATATAAGAGCTAAAACTATAAAAAAACTTAAGAGAAAATACAGGAATAAATCTTCATGACCTTGGATTAGGCAACAGATTTTGTTTAAATGATCACAAAAGCACAACAAACAATAACACAAAATAGATAAATTGGATATCATTAAAATTTAAAACGTTTGTGCTTCAAGGACACAATAAAAAGACAATTCACAGAACGGGAGAAAATTTTTGCAAATTATATATTTGCAAAATATATAATATTTTATATTATATATAAAGGATTCTTACTCCTAAAAAACTCTTATAACTCAATAATAAAAAAAAACAAATAACCAAATTAAAATATGTCAAAAAATTTAAACAGACAGTTCTCAAAAGAAAAGGTATCCACATAGCCAATAAGCAAAGGAAAATGTATTCAACATCATTAGCTATAAGAGAAGTACAAATCAAAACTACAAGGAGATATTACTTCATGCCCACTGGGATGGCTATAATAAAAAAGATAATAACAAGTGTTGATAAAAATGTGGAGAATTTGGAACCCTCATACACTGCTGGTGGGGATGCAAAACGGCACAGTTACTTCAGTTACCAGTCTGGCAGTTCCTCCAAAGGTCAGTCACAGTTACCATATTATCCAGAAATTCCACTCCTAGGTAAATACTCAAAAGAAATGAAAACCTATGTCCACAAAGACTGCACATGAATGTTCACAGTAGAATCATTCATAATAGCCAAAGAGTAGAAACAACCTGGATATCTATCAACTGGTGGATGCATACATAAAATATGTTACATACATATAATGAAATATTATTTGGCAATAAACAAAAAGAAGTACTGATCCACGCTACAAGATTGACATTGAAAACATTATGCTAAGTGAAAGAAGCCAGTTACAGAAGGCCATATTATATCACTCCATTTATATGAAATGTTTAGCAAAAGGCAAATCTATAGATAGAAAAGTTGATTGGTGGTTACCTAGGGCTGGGGTTGTTGGAGGAAAATAAAGACTGACAATTAATAGATAAGGGATTTCTTTTTAAGGTGATGAAAATATTCTAAAATTGATTGTGGACCTGGTTGCACTACTCTGAGAATATACCAGAAGTCATTCAATTGTACACTTTAAATAGGTCAGTTATATAATATGTGAATTATAGTTCAATAAAGCTATAATTAAAAGAACAGTGGGCAACACATTTTAGAAGGTTATATTGACTAAAGAAGCACATGTGAACTTGAAAAGCATTGGCTGGGGAGAGAAATTGACTAATGTATCTATATCGTCCATAAGGACAACTGCAGAACTATCCTATCAGTCTCCAAAGGCCATGGGTCCTGAGTAAGAGGGCTACTGTTCCTTGAGATGAATCGCCAGCTTGTTACACCTGCTCTTGGCCTCGGCAGTTGGTGGTGGAAACAGCTTCCTCATGGTAGCCAGCAGCTTCCAAAAAGATGCCTGCTGAGAGCAACAGCTGGAACTGAAAGGGCTGCAAGAAGAAGCAAAGAGCATCCCGTGTGTCCTTGGTAAGATCAGGCCTGAAGTCTTCTCTACTCAAGGAGACACCCAGGAGGCAGCAAACAAGCTAATAAACTAAGAGGCGGCCAAAAGAAAAAGTCAAAATCTCACTTTTCTTGTCCCTATGGATACCCTTAGGGTCTGTCAGTCTTTTCTGAAAGCTCACTTACCCTGCCTTGTCTCACTTTGATCCACTGCGCCAAGGTCACCTTAGACCAGGGCAGGTACTTGCCATATGTCCATTACTGAGGCTGCCCCTACTCTGATAAAAATTTAGCTTTCTCTCCTATCAAACATACTTCCTATTTACTGTTCCTAAGGTATGCAATATTGTTGTGACCATAACAATACCTTGTCGTTTTCCAGAGTCTTCCTTCCTAATTGCTCTGAATCCTTTGCTGATGCTTTTCTCCTCCTCTTTGTCTCTCCTTGAATAATTTTCATAAACTTTTTAAATGTTTACCTTGTGTATTAATTTGTAGGACTGCCACAACAAAGTACCACAAACTTGGTGGTTTAAACCAGTAGTCCCCAACCTTTTTGGCACCAGGGACCGGTGTTCCTATGAGAATCTAATACCTGATGATCTGAGGTGGAGCTGAGGTGGTGATGCTAGTGCTGGGGAGAGACTGCAGATACAAATAAAGCTTCGCCGGCTCACCCGCCACTCACCTTCTGCTGTGTGGCCCGGCTTCTAACAGGCCACAGACCAGTACTGGTCCACAGCCTGGGGGTTGGGGACTCTTGGTTTAAACAACAGAAATTAATTTTCTCACAGTTCTGGAGGCTGAGTTCGAAATAAAGGAGTCAACAGGATGGTCTCCTGAGGCCTCTCTCCTCAGCTAGATGCCATCTTCTCCCTGTGTCCTCACATGGTGTCCCCTCTGTATCTGTGTCCTTAGCACCTCTTCTTATAAGGACACCAGTCATACTGGAGTCGGGCTCACCGACATACCCAATCTTACCCTAATTACCTCTTTCAAGGGCCTGTCTCCAAACACAGCTACATTCTGAGGCTCCGGGGGGTTAGGACTGCAACATCTGAATGTGGGGCAGGGGTGCAGTTCAGCCCATGACACCTTGCTTTTCCTTTTGTAAAATTATGTTTATGCTTTTCTTTTATAAGAAATAGACGTTTCCTGTAGAAAACTTGACTGTACTGGTAAGAAAAAACTAAGAAGATAAAAATTATCCATAATCCTACCAACAAGGGATAATTGTTAATTGACATTTTGCCATTTTTCAATGTACAGACACACAAACATAATTTTTAAGAAATGAGACAATACCATAACACTGGTCCATTTTACCCTATATCTACCAACATTTCTACTCAGCTTCATCTTTCATCCTCTTTCATCTTCTTCTTCCTTATAATAGGTCACTTATTCCTTCTTTTATCATTTGTCTTTCAGTCAGCCAATCATTTGAAAAATATTTATTCAGTGCCTACTATGGGCTAGGCATGACGCTGGGGGCTGGGGTTACACCTGATACTTATAGTCCAGTAGGGGTGCAGTCTCTCAGCCAAACCCTCTTTTCATACATCTTTTTCTTCCTGACTGTACTAGTCTCTACCTAGTCTCCCAATTTTGTACCAGAGAAGATACTGGGAGATGGATGGCAAAGACTGGATTTTCTTTGGAGGGAGAAGGGAGACAAGATTTTGAATGAGCATTGGCATAATTCTCCTTGAGAAACAGAGAGTGAGGAAAAGCAGCAAACATTAAGAAAACAATAGCTCTTATCTGTCCATGTACCTAACTCCTTCCTCTTCCATGTGACCTAGTATAGATTCCACCTTCCTACTCAGCTTGAAACTGCCTCTCCAGGGAATTGTTTACCTGTCAGGTCTTAGGCACTCTGATAAGTGGTGCCCTTACAATGGAATACTCTCCAAGAGTGATGTCTGGGAAAAGAACCCCGGGGGTTGGGAGGGAGGAGAAGTGCCTTGTGGATCACAGAATACCTCCAGTGGCTGGCATAATCATTGGCCAAGGCTCTGCTCATCATGGCCTTTTTTTCTGCATGAATGGGGAGGCTTATTTTAATCTTTTATTTTTATCCCACTTCCTTAAGTGTCTAGACAAGGTATCCTGCTTATGGCCTGGCTTCTTTCCACAAATCTGGAAGATCTAATCTGTCAGGGATTTAAGTGGCAGGGATGACAACCTTCCTCTGTTCCACAGGTACATGGCTCCGTACCAGTCTGCATGCCTGCCACTTAGACTTTTGCTTAGTCAGTGAAATTTTTCCTTAGGGAAAGAGTATGCCAATGCAATTTTCCTGTTTCATTTTATTCCTTTGTTTAATCATTTTGGGAGTGGTTAGCCCTTTAAGAAAGTGGAAGCTAATTTCCTAGTTGTGTGGGGTTTTTTTACTTCTTGACATTTTCCAAGCTTAGTACAATCAGCTTCTTCAGCAGGCTTTTTCCAAGGATAGCTGTAGCTAGTACCTGTTTGTTCATTTACATGAATATTGGAAATTAATTGATATGTCTTTATAAGACATAAGAATATTTGGGTCAGTCAGAATTAGGAGAATTAGGTCAATTAAATAGCTTTATTTCTTGAAATTTAAAAATCATCTAAAGCAATCAATCCTCTAGCATCTATTAGAGCCTACCCTGTGCCTAGTACTATGTGTTATTTGGGGATATAAAATACCTACTTGAATTCTTTATGTGTCTGTAATTTAATTGGGAATTTAACAGCTTACTTAAGAAGAACTGAAAAAATAGAGCCATGCAAAATTTCAACAATAAGATATCATTTTTTAACCCATCTGAATGGGAAAAGAAGTCTGATCATACTAAATGTGGAAAGGGTGTGGGTTAAAGGGTTCTCTCTTATACTTCTCTCATATATTGCTGGTGAGAGTACAAAGAAAATTATTTTGGAGGACAACTGGTAGAACCTAGTCAAGCTTAAAATGTACATACCATTATGACTCAGCAATTCCAGTTCTCAGCATCTACTGTAGAAAACCTCTTACTATCGCACAAAGAGGCCTGTTGAGGACATCCTTTGTGCCACTGTAATAAATATGCACTGAAAAGTGGAACCAATGCAGCCATTCATCAGCTGGATAATAAAATAAGCTGTGGTTTACCTATACTACGGAACTCTACTGTCAGAGCCCAGAGCAGGCTACTCCAAAATATCCCATAATGGCATATTGGTAACTTTAATTTGAAGTTACTTGACAAGTGGCCAGAACAAGATGGGCACGCAGACCATCTCTTGTCTCCTTGAATGCAAGAAATAAATCTCTCCATGTAAATGGTGTCCTACTTATTCCAGGAGGGCTAAGAGATAAACCCTATGGCTAGAGGGAAGAAATCCAGGGCCAAAAAGCTTGCATAAACAAATTGTGTTACTCCTTTACTAATTTACTAAGCCGAAACTTTGTTTAGATTCCTCACTAACAAGCACCTGAACTATCAATTCTTCACAAATTTACTATTTTTTTGCCTGAAAAAGATAAAAAGCTGGCTGGTTCATTATTTCTCTGAGCATCATTTATGATCTCCTATGGGCACATATTATATTGGCTTTTTAATTTTTTTATAAATTTATTTTTTATTATGTCTGAACTAATAATTAACTTGACACATTATTTGGTCATGTGTCAAGTTTATTATTAATTCAGCCATGGTAACCCAACAAGGGTAGAGGGAGAATTTTCCCTTCCCCACCACCACACGACAGCCTAAACGTATAAAATAGATTTATATAGATAGAAGTCATCATAATAATGAGTAGAAAAATCAAGTAGAGGGTAAATATGTACAAATAACAGCTTTTATACAGGAAAAAAACCTGTTACATACTATGTTATTATGATTGTATATATTGCATAGGGATACATACGTATATGTATACATATTTCTGTGCATATGAATGTTTATGTGTGTGTGTGTACATACAACAAATTGATAACAATATTTGTCTTTGGGGAAAATCAGGGGCCAAGGTCAGAGCAGGATTAATGGGGACTTATCTGTAAAATTTCTACTTTTTATATATATTACATGTAAAATAAAGATAATTTTTAAAAAGAGAGCTATGTCATATTCTGCCTTTTCTCATTACTAATGGTTTTGGACTGACCCAGAGTATTTGCCTTTGTATTTTTTAGTTACTAGCTTACATTTAATCATCAAATGTACTATCAAAAATAGTAAACAAGAACACACGAATAAATACCTTGTTATTAGCCTATTCTACAAAAAAAGTCAAACCATTTTTAAATGAAGATATGAGACGTCTGACTCTGTAGGGCAGGTGGTAATGTTCGTTGAGGCATCCCAATTGTTAATGTGGATGGGACAAATTATAGTTGTTTGGAAGAACCTGGAGATTACAGACATGATCAAAATCAACCTGGGAGCTGCTGGCATGAAGGCTAATAGAAGATACGAAAGGAAACCTACATTTGTGGGCTACTGCTGAGTGCCACCCCAAGCTCAGAGCTTAAGGATACAAAGACAGAAAGACTCCTGAAATACTTGGTAGATAAAAGCATGGAGTCAGAATTTGATTTCCAATTCTACTTCGTTGTCATAGCAACCTTGTAGATAAGTGTCACCATTCCTCCCCATCATGTTTACTTCAGAATAGGAAATTGAGCTTCAGGGAGGTTACTTAACTTGCCTGAGGTCCTATAGCCGGTGCTAGAGCCAGGCTTTCACTCTAGGTCTGCCGGAGTCTGAAACCTTCACTTTCACATGCATTTGTGTTTACTTGCATCATTTCCAAAACAATCTGCAATGAATCATGTTCTCCCTTTTCAGGGCTAGGCAATAATGAGATGTATGGTGTCATCAAAATAAATAAAAAGCTTTTTAAAGATAATCCATAGCTCAAAGGTCTTACTTGTCCAGGGTGGAGCAGATCTTTAGAATAATTTAGAATCCAAGTAACGTGCCAGCAGAGTCAAGTAGGTCATACTGAAGTACTGACAGTAAGAAGATGAATATATTTAATTAAACTTCCTTGGTGCATTGTCTACCACTCAGACCCTCAAAATTGTTCTCCTGCCAGGTGCTCAGCCTTCTGGGTCACCCAATAAAGATTCCCCATTTGTCCCCTAACACTCAGAAGCCACTGCCAGGCTTGTTTTCTCAACAGATCCTGTTTAGGGGTGCAGCCCATTGGCCTTGGGTCATCTCTGATCCAGGCAAGATCGTGACTACTTGCTCCAGGGAAGCTCACAAAACCAGGGTGTTGCAGACATTTGGTGATCTGAGCCAGGAGACATGGAAGGGATGGCTGACGTGGATTCCATTCTCTACTGGGCAGCCAGAACTGTGAATCAGATCCCAGCTCACCCCTTCATCGACTTCTCAATGCCTTTAGGATAAAATCTCAAATCTCTGTATGCCTTGCAAAGCTGTCCATGAGCCCTCCTGCCTCTTCTGGCTTCATGGGCTGCATCCTCCCCCTGTTGTCTAGGTGCCAGCCTTACTGGACATGCCTCTACATGCCTTCACTGCCTCTACAACACTGTCCCTTCTACTCAGAATGCTCTCCCCTCAGCCTAATTTTCTGTCTCAACAAAAACATGACTTCCTCAGAGGGCCCTTCCCAGGCTCTTCCCTCACACGTGCTGGGTCCCCTGTTCCCCTCCCACAGCACCTTATACTTCCTCTTTAGAACACTTAATACTGTTGGAATTTTTGGTTCATGCCCCACTAGCCTGGTCGCTCCATGAAGACAAGGACCATGCCTGGAATATATTCATCATTCCAGAAATGTTTGTTGAAAGAGTCAGGGCTAGAATCATCACTGCAAGAAGAAGCTGCCATATAGACCTCTATGTGTTGTTTTCTCCCTTGATGTATCAAACAGCTGAATTCCAAAGGAAGCAGTGCAAACATGAAGCATGCCTGCTGTTCTGATTACTGTGGGGAGGCCAGGAGGTGACAGGAAAGGCTCACACGAACAGTGAAGTTGGCCTCTGGCAGACACCTGTCATATGCCTCCAGCCACTTGCCTCACACACCTCTTTAGGCTGCTCTGGTTCCCAGGGGCTCCCAATCAAGGCTGGCATATTTCCAGGGCTGAGGGCTTGGTGCAAATATGACCACAGCTCCATGGGTGTTCTCAGATTCCATTTACCCTTTGGGGTTTGTGCTGCAGGAAGGAGGGGTGGATTCTCATCATGAACATCACAGCCCTCTGGTGAAAGCAGTTCAACAAACTCAGCTCAGTAAAGGTCACCGTGAACCCAGCTACAGAAGGGCTGGAGGCAGGGTTGGGTTGGGCAATGCTGCCTGGGGGCTGCCGATGGTGCAGGGTAAAGGCAAGCGGTGGGTCGCACCAGACTTTCCTTCCTTTGCAGGTGACTGTGATGCGCTCGGAAGGGGGTTCTGATGACGGGGCTCTGCAAAGGTGCTGAGGGCCTGACCCCTGGGCCTTTGATTCCAGGCTGGAAGGTCTACAGGGCATATTTTATGCAGAAGATGGGTCCGCAGACTCCAAAATGTTCCTTCCTTTCCACCAATGCTTGAAATTTCTTACCCAGGGGACAGTATCTTTGATATTATAATTAGCACTGAGGTTTAAAATTTAGTTAATTCTATGAGAGGGACGTGATAAGTTAAATTCACTTCTCTCCACCTCTCTAAATCTTTTAAAGGCAACCCTTTCTGTTGTTTGCTGGTTGACCTCACAGCTTGTTTCTGGGTTGAAGAATCCAAGTAATTAACCACTGGAAAGCAAATCAAAGAAAAGAGAGACTAAGTTGACTTATGTCATAGGGTTTAGGTGGAGAAGGGATGGGAAGAAAAAGAGATCAGGGAGAGAAAGAGAAGGGAGATAGATTTGGGAAGAGGGTCTATCATGGCTTGGTTTGTGAGAAAGTCTGAGAGTCACAGGATTTCAAAGAAGTTTTGTTGTACATCAGAAGTAAACTCCTTCCAAAATCCTGCCACTTAGGACAATATGGATGACGCTGAAGGGTATTATGTGAAGTGAAATAAGCCAGAGAAAAATACCATACGGTATCACTTTTAAAAAATTGAGCTCATAGAAATACAGAGTAGAAAAGTGATTGCCAGGGGCTGGGGGTCGAGGGATTTGGAAGGAATTGGTTAAAAGGTATAAACTTTCAGCAATAAGATGAATAAGGCCTGAGGATCGACTGTAAAACATGATAACAATACAGCAGTTGATAACACTGCGGTGTATAATTGAAATTTGCTAAGAGAGGACAACTTCAATGTTCTCTCGCACACACAGAAGTGTGGTGATCGATGTGTTAGCCGGATGGGGGGAATCCTTTCACAATGTATGTGTATATCAAATCACACTGTACACTTTAAATATCTTATAATTTTGTCAATTATGCCTCTGTAAAGTCAAAAAACAGTAAAATCCTCCCTTTGTGGTATTTTTCTTATAAAAGAACAGGATTTGAATTGCTTTTTTCCCTTCATTCCATATCTCTGAATCTGATTCCATTTTGAGACAGAGCCTCTTGGGATTCTCAGTGTCTGTAAATTGAATGACTTAAATTCATGTTCATTTAACAAGCATCACTGGCGGCCACCCTGCTGTGTGCCGAGGAGGAGGGTGGTATGGTAGGGCTGGCTCTGCCTTTGGAGCCAGGCAGGCCTGGGTTCAAATCCCAGATCCACCCCTTGCAAGCTGTGTGACCTTTTAGAAGTGACCAAAAAATAACATTTACTTTTTTGTTTTTGTTTACCATATGTCTAACTCTCTGCTATGAGCCTTCTCATTTTACATGGTACCTCAGAGACACCAAATAATTTTCTCAAAGACAAACAACCAGCCAGTGGTGGAGCCAGGACTCAAAACCTAGGTTTACAGGATTCCAGAGACATCTCGTTCCTATCTACTGTCTCTGTCATTGCCCCACTACTTAATATCGCTAAGCCTCAGTTTCCTTGGGTATAAAATGAGAATTATGAAATCTGCATCAAAGATTGGTGATCAAAGAGAAAAAAAGTGAAGCCTGGCTCTGAGCCTGGCACACAGTCAGGGTTAACTGTACAACTTCCCAACCCAGACACGACAAGGTGCAAATGGCTGATTTTAGGCCCTTTCTTGGGTAGGGCACTAGTGAGTGAAAGAAAATGGAGAAAAGGCATAGGAACAGGAGCATGTCATCAAAGATCAACTTTGCCAAGTCCACAGCTTTGTCCCAGATCTGGCCAGAGTGAAGCAACCCCTAAAAGGTCTAAGACTCAGAGACTAAGGGGCCCCAGAAGGCCCGTCAAGAGGTCAGAAGGTCGAGCTGAAGCGGGAGCCCCAAATTACAGAGCAAATTGCTGTTCACCTGGGTCTGTGCACTGCATGTTATCCAAGGGCTGGCATGTGACACATGTGACAGGGACAAAAGATAAAGCATAGTATTCACAAGCCCTCACTGTGCCTCACCTTCATATAATCTGAAGCTTAGCCAGCTACTGGGCTTTTGTTGTGCGAAGAGAAATGGAGAAAACCAGAGGAAAACAGACCGTGATAGAGTGATTCACGTGGTCGTGAATATCTACTGAGCATCTCCAGGAGCCAGGCTCTGTTCCAGGGCCGGGAGGCAGACGTGAAAAAGCAACTTCGTCTTCACGCTTCGGCAGTGATATCTGGGGTGCAGGGAAGAGAGCTGTCCAAGAGCTGTTGCTGGGGCAAAGGACACAACGGGCCAAAGAGGGGAAGAGGCCAAATCACGGGCGGTCATGTGTGCCTTGTTAAGGAGCGTGGACAGTGTCCCGTGGGCAACGGCAACCCAGAGGGTTCATCTGAAGGGCTCAACAGTCTGGAAGCGGGGGGTCCAGAGAGGACAGAGCCCTGCCCTTGAGGCCCTGCCTCCATCTGGAGTTTCCTTAGCCCTCTGAATGCATTTTTTAAATGATTATCTTTCCTGCTTGACTCATCAAATTGGAAACCACTGTCAGAGGCTGCAACTGGAAATTATACCACTTCAGAAAGATGGCATTTGCCAAAATACACATCCAGTGCAATGGAGCATTTAGAAAGAAAGGAGAAAACAAGAAAAACAATAGTGATTAATTAGGATAGTCATCTACAACCACAATCTAGATGAAAGGTTTTCAGTCACAATTTTAAAATCACACAGTGGAATGCACAGGATTACGCCTGTCAACCTACTTGCCCTGCAGCTCACCATGAATGTTTATGTCCTTGGTGATACCCCAAACCTCTTCTGTAGCAGCTGCAGAGGACAGAGTTGCTGAGGGTTTTCTATTGGAACTGTCAATAAAAACTTCAGCTAGGCTGGTTTGAGTTTGTATTTCTGTACTGCAGTAATTGATTCTTAAATCTCATTTCCTATCTTTGTAACTTTTCCTGGATAGCTTTAAAGCAGGTTTACACCTACTTTTTCTTTTCCCTGAGAAGGCAAGTTCAAGCTTCCTGTGTGACAAGTTCCTGCTAGCATCTGGGAGTAGGTGTAGCTGGCTTTGATTTAAATCATATTACCATTCTTGATATTTACGAAAGGAGGTGACTTTTCCCATGGAAGGGTTTGGACAACATCACCCATACAGTCAGTAACCTGCCTGTGTGACGAGCTCTCGCCCAAATGCACAGATTTCATTGTGAGTCAGTTCTGCTGGGGTTGGCATAATAGAACCATGGGATATGAAGCCTGAGAAAAATCAAAATCGAAAATCAAAATGTCCCTCTAAAGCAGTTTTTCTTCAGTGTGAAATAATAACACAACTAAACTTTCTTCAAGGTATTTCTTCCAAATATCCAGGTCAGACCTCAAGGCTACACAAGAAGGCAGGTGGCCGTGTGGAAAGCTGCATGAAGCGAGGCCATGCAGGGTCCCACACAGATGGTGCAGCGCTGGGGCTGGATCGCTCAGGCCTCACACCACAGACCTGTGGCTCTGTGGTTTCTATTCAGAAAAATCAGTACATGGTGGCTCATACGTCCCTGAGGGCAAGATGGCCACTCTAAAAATACTGCTCCCCACTCCTGGTTCTAATACTGTCCTCTCTCAGAGACCACGTCCATCTTCACTAATCTAGGTCACATTGGATGCCCAACTCTCTGCTCCTATCAGTTCATCTCAACCAATATTTGCTGAACCCCCAACACATGCCAGACAGTTCACCAGGCTCTGGTGACTCGCAGAGGCATAAGTTATGGTCCTCACCCTGCAGGTGTGCATGTCTGGTGAGTCAGAAAGAGAAATCAATGCAGTCTTTACAAATCAAGTTGTCCTTGCGGTCCAGTCACATGATGACATTAGATTGAGGAAACTTTGTCCAAAACTCTGAAGTTGTTAAGAGAGAGTAACCTACATTCTTTACTTGCTTTTCCTGGAAAAAGCAAAGGGCGTTCCACTCATAATCCACCACAATATTTTGTCATATCCCTAGATAAATGCTAAATTAGTAACCTGGAAAACAAAATTATGGGCAAAATGAAAACATAAGGAAAAGTTCAAAGACATGGAGGAGGATGGATTAAGGAGTATGAGACTGAAGGAGGGAAAATTGGTTAAGACCATTAACTCTCTGAAGGCAAGAGGGGATGAGGACCTCAACTCAATAATAGGATGGGTGTGGGATGAACAAGACGGATTCAAGAAATAGGGGAGCAGAGAAGGAGAGATTCAGGAAGTAACGGTGACAGTCCTACAGAACCAGCTGTGGTCTCATTTGTCCACACAGAGGTCTCTCTCAAGTCACTTTAGACTCAATACATCCAAATTTATCCTCTTACCTCCAATCCACTTCCCCTTCCTGATTCTCCTATCTATGTCACTCATGCCACCAATTTTCTAGCCTCTGGACTTAAAAACTTATGAGTTATCATTTCCCTTCCCTGTCATTTCTTCCTTTCACACATCTTCCCGGACAACTCTTTGTTCTCCAGTTTCTTCCCATTGGAAAGGTCCCGTTCACCTCATCTTTAGATTATTGCAGTAGCCTATGGCTGGCTGTACAAAGTCATTTTTTTCCTTAAAAATTGTTTTTTATTTAAAAGTTATGTTTAAAAATAGTCCTTGGAGATGAAGTTGAAATGCACTTTAAAGTCTAACGGAAATGAAAAGAATTTCAATTGCCACATTTTGACTTTTCAAAGAAAATAATGAAACATTGTTTTAGAAAGTTGCTTGTTGAAAGAAAGATGTGGTATTTCACCTGGCAATTCTAGGAAAACTCTAAAACATGAATAAATTAAGATATAGAAAAATGTAAGTACTCATTACAAATACATCTTGGCATATTATCAAGGAAAAATCAAACAAAAATGTTTATACATTTCAGATATTGAAAGGATGAGGAAAAGGAGGGTGAGACCACATGGGACTATGAGCCCTGAAACTGGAGGAACATGCAGGCATTTTTTCCCATCAGAGGTTCCTTTAGAAGTCCCTACACTTCCCAGCCCGACTCCTACCCACAATGTATATTTCTGATTTGTTTAAACACAAAATTATCAATCCTTCCTCTTATTTTAAAAGAATATATTCTTCTTTAGAGATCCCCTCCTGACCTATCCAATAATCCCACAGCCCATTCTATGCAATCTAAGATCCTTAAATGATGTGTGGTGGGCTTGCCCCAATCATTGAAGTATATTTTTCCCAGTAACCCCACCTTCTCACTCTCAGCCCAGTGGTCTGGGTTAGAGCATGTGACCAAGGGCAAGCCAATCACTACTCTGCATCTCAGAGACCACATGATTGGCTCAGGAACATCACATGACAGGAGTCAACAAATCTCAAGACCTGTGCAGGAGCTACTGGAAAGGAGACTCTCTCTTTCTCATTGGACTTGAACCTGTGAGCTGGGAGGTGGGGCGGTGGCAGTGGTCTGGCCACTGAGAGGAGAGAGCCTCTCTGAGAATGGAGCCCACACAAAAGACACTTGAAAGATGGAGGGGGAGACACAGGGTTCTTGGCTGCATATGAGCCTTGAACCCAGTGTCACCTCAAAACAGCCCAACCCTCAGCCTTTCTGTTCCCTGTGCCAATACAGTCCCCATTCTTTTTCCTTTCTTTCTTTTCTATTTTGCTTATAGTTTTGTTTTGGTGGATGTTGATTTGTTTACTACTTGTTAACAAATGAGTCCTAACTGACACAGAGTGTAAACCACAAGCTTTGCCCTTCAATAGCACTCATTCAAGCTCTGTAGTACCTAGAGATCAATTCACAAAAGATTCTCTCTCTTGTTAAGCTTAATCTGGGAACTACACTGGAGTTCAGACATGTCAGAACAAACTGGTGGGTGCTGGCAGCGTATATGCATTAGGGAACAAGGAGCCTCCCAGAAAATAACTTGCCCTAAGGGAAGAGGGGCCAGGCTCAGTAGGCCTCACCTAGTAAGGAGAAAAGCCAAGCCTCAAGGTCAAGGGGAGGAGCAAATTTAAAGAGAATCAGCATTTGTCCCTCAGTTCTGTCTTCTCTCCACAACTTGACCCCATGAAGAGAGGGCCATAAGCAAAAACTTAGAAAGCTGTTTGCCACAAAATTATCTAAGATATAGGGTACAAGCAACACTACTTGGGGGCCCCTCTAAAATTATAGCATAAGACAAAAAGAAGAGCAGGCTTCTCAACTATTTTATAATATAATTCTGCTTACTCTGGATATCTTGGCTCTGGAACAGGGCTTCTCAACCTCAGTACTACTGACATGTGGGGATGGATCATTTTTGTGTTGGGACTGTCCTAAGCATTACAGGATATCTGGGGAGGGGGTAGTGAGGAAGGGAGCAGTTTCCTAAGAAGAAAGTCAAAAAACAAAAGCTCCACAGTGGCAGAACACCAGCTGGCCAGACTTCTTTGTGAGCTGCACCCTGAGGAGCCCCTGAAATACCTTGGGGGGCTGCAAACAGCTCAGGTCCTAGAGAACAACTGGTGGCAAGAAACAGTGAAATACGCTTGTGGCTTTTCATATGCGTGAGCCCATTTGTACCCAGAGGCCAGTGAGACCTGAGAACATGTGGATTACATCTAGAAAATCCCATAACCTTGAACCACATCAAATAGCTTAATTCAAGATTATCCACTACTGTTCTCTAGTCACAAGTCAGTTTACCTATAGCCACCGGGTAATAAACTCTAAACTCTGTTTCTGAGGCTTGGACATTCCAATATGTGTACTGGGGCAGAGAAAACAGGATGGTGTTTACTGGGCAAATTTAATCAACAGTCTCCAGGGCAGAAGGAACATTAGCTTGGGCGAAGAAGAGGCTTTGAGACAGACTTAAAATAACCGCTGTGGGAAACAGAACTGGAGTGTGGTGACAAGAGGCAAGGCCCTTTGGAATTTTTAAAAGAAACCAGATTCATTTACTCACCACATTTTTTTTGGGGGGGCCTCTTATGTCTGATGTTGAGGTGCTATAGTGTAATGAGAATTGGCTTTGCTGTCAGACAGAGCTGGGGTCCAATTCCCTGACCATCATCACATATTTGTTACATACATAATCTTGAGCAAGTTATGTCTCTATATTTGTTTCCTCATCTCATAAAATGCCTAGAGTAGGCCTGACACTAAGATGGTGCCTTACCACATGCTAGCTGACCTTCCATAAAGGGAAGTAGGAGGTGACTCCTGGACATTCACTCAGTGGACCGTGATCATTGAATACTGCTATTTGATGGGCCCTGTGAAAGAATCACAGACAAATGAGGCTTGATCCCTATCCTGAAGAGGCTTGATATCTCATTCTTCAATCTCATTCAACAAACATCTAAATCAAATCATGTGCAAGTACAGAACCGAGCATGTGGGCTACAGTGAGGACTAACATAACTCTCTGGCAACAAGTACAGAAGGAAAAAGAGGTCTCATACAAAAAAGAAATAGAAATGTATGTCGGGCCCCTTTCTCTAGGCATGTATTATGTGGCTGAAGAGACAAAGCAGCAAACTCAAGGTTCCTATAGGTGTTCACTCCCACAGTATATCGTATCTCAAGTTCAAAGTCCTTTGCATGGTTGTGACTATCTTATAAATGATTTCTCTAGTGTTTTCTCTAGTGTTAAAGGACAAGCCCCATGATGGCAGGGACTGTGTCTCACTGGCTGTTCACTATACTCTTAGCAACAGCACTGGGAGGACACTTAGCGTGTACAGTCATGTGCCACATAATGATGTATCAGGCAACGATGGACCACATGTGTGGTGGTGGTTTCATAAGATTATAACTTCATTATAACTTTTTATACAATATTTTTACTGTACCTCTGTGTTTAGATATGTTTAGATACACAAATACCATTGTATTACAATTGCCTACAGTATTCAGGAGAGTAACATGCTTTACAGGCTTGTATCCCAGGAGCAGTAGGCTATACCACATAGCATAGGTATGCAGTAGGCTAGACCATCTAGGTTTGTATATGTGCACTCTCTTATGTTTGCAACAATGACAAAAATACCTAATGACACATTTCTCGAATGTATCCTTATTGTTGAGAGGCACATGACTGTACATCTTGAATTCCAAACATCACATTTTTGTTTCCAAAATTAGAGTATATTTTTAAATTGATGTGCATATTTAACCTGCTCATGGTTTCCCTCCTAAAAGCTGTTGTTAAAATTATTCACAATCTGCATAGTTCTTAGAATTGCAGAAAGGTATTTTCTAGCTAATTAAACAATGAAGGCAGAGAGTGATAAATTGCCCCAGTCTCCTCTCCTTCCTTCAGAGTTGAGGGATGTGTTTCCATTCTAGTTCTAGTGTCCAACAAAATTCAGGATTTAGATGCCCCATCATTCAACCCTTTATAAGAAATACACTGTTTGCCACAGGTGTAACAGGAAGGCTAAAGAAACAAACACAAATTTAAGGCAGGTAGGTGCACCTAAGAAAACAGACCTGTAGGTAAGTACATATAATACCTTTGGAATTGCAATACCAAACTATTCCCTGGAGGTCAGACATCTCCCATGGAAATGCAGCTGACCTTCATTTCTGAGCCTCGGGAGGGAAGGGGACACACCTGGCTCCTGCTGGAAGGCACGGTGGTTCTCTGTTCTCCCAGACCACCCATGACACAGTAATGCAGGCCAAGTGGGTGGGAAGGCCTTGGCATAAACTAAAGTATAATGCTTTATTGGGAAAAAGATAGTCTCTTCAGTAAAGGGTGGTGGGAAAACTGATATCCTCAAGCATAAGAATGAAACTGGATCTCTCTCTTACGCCACTCACAAAACTTAACTCAAAATGGATTAAAGATCTTAGTGTAAGATCTGAAACCATAAAACTCCTAGAAAAAGACATAGGGGAAAAGATCTTTGACATTGGTCTTGGCACTAATTTTTTGGATTTGACAGTAAAAGCACAAATAAATAAGCAACAAAAGCAAAAATAAATAAGTGGGACTATATCAAACTCAAAAGCACAGCAAAGGAAACCATCAACAAATGAAACGGCAACCTATATAATAGGAAAAATATCTGCAAATTATATATTTGATAAGGGTTTAATATCCTAAATATATAAGGAACTCATACAACTCAATAGCAAACAAACAACAAAAAAGAAAACCAAACAATCCAAGAACCTAAATAGACATTATATATATATATATATATATATATATATATATATATATATATATATATATATATATATATA